>CM050509.1:53996779-54426199 GCA_027563665.1 Antrozous pallidus
ATAATAAAAGGTATAAACTGATGAACAAGAAAGGATCCAGAGACTGAGAAAAGTCCATCAGAATGTCAAACCTCAGGGTAAGTGGGGGATCGCGGGAGTAAGGGAGAAAGTCAATATATTTGACCTCTTGAACTAAGGTAAGTAATTTGTGTTTTTACATCCCTGACAAATTTTATGTAAAGTTATTAAAAAATTGGCACCTAGTTTTAGATTGAATTGGCATGGCCTAGAGCTTGTCAGAGCTTGTCATCTCCTATGGACACCAGTCCTTAGGCTAGGTCCCCCTTAACCTCCTGTGACACCATAACACCCTTACTTGATATTATTCTACAATATCATTATAATTTTTGATATTTGGCAACAGCATATTGTACAATTATCCCAAAGAAACTTAAAAACTAATTCTTTGAATGTTTTGGCAGCAATTTAAAAAAGGACAGGAAAGGAATTAATCCCTTTCAGAAGGAATTAAGGCACTGGGAAGGCACTTGAGCATTCTATATTGGCCCCTCTTTTCCCTTTTTGCCAAGAAGGACTCTCTTATCACAATCTAAGTGCACACAGCTGTAGCCTGAACTTTCAATTCAAGCTGTGGTTGAAGCCTCTGGGTGGCTGGCACCATGGATCTATCTCTTGCCCAATGGGGTGAACTGGGCCCTCCCTGGACAGGAAAGCTGAATTCCCCGAGATATATAGTCAGTAACCGCACCCCGCCAGCAGGCGAGGGGTTCCCAAGGCAGGTGCTGGGCGTGGAGGCCACGGGGGAATAGACTACCAAGGAGACAGAACTGAACCTCACATCACCCTGCTTGGCCCGGAGGATGGCTGGTTAGCCAGAGATGGGTAAGATTCCTCAGGGAAGGAACAACCTAAGTCAGGAACAGTTGCAGAGGGGCCAACAGGAGAGAACTAAAAGGTCAACAGAAGTGGGGCACAGACCCTCACTCCTTAACCTATAGGGGCCTGATTAAGGTATTACATGTGTCTTTATGCCCCGTTGCCTCATCATGCCCCCACTCATGCCCTCACCCCCCTGGTGACTGTGTCCATTGGTTAGACTTATATGCATGCATATAAGTCATTGGTTGATCTTTCCTCCTTATACCCACCCACCCCCATACCTTCCCTCTGAGTTTTGATATTCTGATTGATGCTTCTCTGTCTCCATTTTTTACTTTATTAAATTTTTTATCTTTATTGTTCAGTTTATTAATTACATTGTTTCCCCTTTTTACTCCCCTATAGCTCCCCTCCACCCTGTACCCATCCCACCCTCCACCCTCACCTCCACCTCCCCACTGTCCTCTCCCATTGTTGCAAGATTTTTGTCCAGTCTCTTGCTGTACTTCCCACAACCCTGTTCTCCCCAAGAACTGTCAGTCCATTCCCTCTCTATGTCCATGTCTCTGTTGTATTCACCAGTCTATCCTGTTCAACAGCCTATCAATTCACTTGATTTTTATGTTCATTTGTTGATAGATGTGTATTTGTTGTTCATAATTTTCATCTTTACCTTTTTCTTCTTCCTCTTCTTAAAGAATATCTTTCAGCATTTCATATAATGTTGGTTTGGTGGTGATGAACTCCTTTAGTTTTTTCTTATCTGCGAAGCACTTCATCTGACCTTCAATTCTGAATGATAGCTTTGCTGGATAGAGTAATCTTGGTTGTAGATTCTTGCTGTTCATCACTTTGAATATTTATTGCCACTCCCGTCTGGCCTGCATCGTTTCTGTTGAGACATCGGCTGACAATCGTATGGGTGCTCCCTTATAGGTAACCCACTGTGAATTCACTTGATTTGGCAAAACAATAGGTGTTTACCTATGCCACCATCTTGGTTCTCTCCCCATTTTTTACTTTTTAATCCACTCATCTGCTGATGGACACTTAGGCTGTTCCCAAATCTTAGCTATGATAAATTGTGCCACTATGAACATAGGGGTGCATATATCCTTTCTGAATGGTATTTCTAGTTTCTTGGGATATATTCCTAGAAGTGTAATCACTGGGTCAAATGAAAGTTCTATTTTTAGCTTTTTGAGGAAACTCCATACTGTTCTTCACAGTGGCTGCACCAGTCTGCATTCCCATGAGCAGTGAACAAGGGTTCTTTTTTCTCCACATCCTTGTCAGCACTTGTTATTTATTGATTTGTTGATGATAGCCATTTTGACAGCTGTGAGATGGTACTGCATTGTCATTTTGATTTGCATCTCTGATGATTAGTGACTTTGAGCATGTTTTCATATGTCTCTTGGCCTTCCTTGTGTCCTCTTTCTAAAAGTAACTACATCTCTTGCCCATTTTTTGATTGGGTTGTTTATCTTCCATTTTTTAAGTTTTATGAGTTCTCTGTAAATGTTGGAGATTAAATCGTTATCAATGATAACATTGGTAAATATGTTCTCCCACGCAATGGGCTTTCTTATTGTTTTGTGGATGGTTTCTTTTGTTGTTGTACACAAGCTTTATATTTTGATGTAGTTTCATTTGTTTATTTTCTCTTTAGTTTCCATTGCCTGATTAGCTGGCTGTATCAGTGAAGATATTGCTTTGGCATATGTCTGATATTTTGCTGCTTGTGGATTCCTCTAATAATTTTATGTTTTCCTGTTTTATGTTTAAGTACTTTATCCATTTATTTTTGTTTATGTTGTAACTTAGTGGTCTAGTTTCATTTTTTTGTATGTATCTGTCCAGTTTTCCTAACACCATTCATTGAAGAGAATGTCTTGACTCCATTGTATGCACTTGCCTCCTTTGTCAAATATTAATTGAGCATAGTGGTTTGGGTCAATTTCTGGATTCCCTATTCTATTCCATTGATCTATATGTCTGTTCTTGTGCCAGTACCAGACAGTTTTGAGAACAGTGGCTTTGTAATACAGCTTGATATATGGTATTGAGATCCCTCCTAGTTTGTTCTTTCTCAGGATTGCTGCAGGTATTCAGGTTCTTTTTTTTTTTTTAACTCCAGCTGAATTTTTGGAGAGTTTTTTCTAGGTCTGTGAAATATGCCATTGGTATTATAATGGGGATTGCATTGGCCGAGACCGGTTAGGCTCAGTGGACAGAGCATCAGACTGCAGACTGAAGGGTCCCGGGTTCGATTCCGGTCAAGGGCATGTACGTTGGCTGCGGGCACATCCTCAGTAGGGGGCATGCAAGAGGCAGCTGATCGATGTTTCTCTCTCATCGATGTTTCTGACTTTCTATCCCACTCCCTTCCGCTCTGTAAAAAATCAATAAATTGAAAAATAATAATAATAATGGGGATTGCATTGAATCTATAGGTTGCTTTAGATGGTATGTACATTTTAATGTTGATTCTAGCAATCCATGAGCACAGTATGTTCTTCCATCTGTTTATGTATTCCTCAGCTATTAATTCTTGTACCAATTCCACATCCTCCTGGCTATTGTAGTTTAAAGTAAGTCATTCATGTGAGGGGAGTAAAGTTAGAATATTTTATATGATTAGGCTTTTCTAAAGACTCTTCTTTTAAAAATTTCCTTGGCTAGTCTCACTGGTTTTCCCTCCAGATAATCCTTAACATCTTTTCAAAATATTCCAATATAAATTCTTTAGGAGGTTGGAATAAAAATTACATTGAACTCATAAATTATTTTGAAAATAATTTAACAATTTAAAACCATTCAGTGTTGCTGTTCAGAATTATGACCTGCCTCTGCACTTATTTTTCTTCTTTCAAAATGCTTGATTTTTGCTTTTCTTCACATAAATCACAAGTCTTGTGGGGTGTTTATTTCTAGGCTTTTAATTTTTTCCCTAATCTTGGAAAATGAATGTTTGGGAGTAATATTTTCTAATGAGGTTTTGTCATTTAAATGAAAACTGTTGAATTTATATGTATATATTTTCACCTATTCTTATTTATTCTTATTCTAACAATTTTTAAATTGAACTTCATGGAATGTTTAGACAACAATAATAAAATCTGCAAATAAAAAGATGTCCTATTTTCAGTAGCTAGAGTTGCCATTTTTGTTTTATGATGTATTGTTCTTACCAGAATTTCCATAATATGACAATAGTAATAATAATACATATAAATGATAATAATAACAACAGCAGTAATAGGGATAAGAGGCATTCTTATATTATTTGTGTGATTAATTGCTTCAGTATTTCAACTTCAGAATCATTGTAGAAAATAATATGGCCTCATTCTTCACTATTCCCTTACCAATATATATACATCATGAGCACACAAATCTATTAACTAATGATAGCAATAGCATATATATTTTTCTTAGACAATAGCTTTTCATTGATATATACTAAACATACCATAAAATTCACATTTTCCTTGAAAAATTCCATTGCCTTTAGTATATTCACCAAGTCATGCAATGACCAACATTATCTAATTCCAGAACATTTTCATCACCCTCATCAGAAATTTTGATTGATAGCCTTGCTGAGTAGAGTATTCTTGGATTCAGGCTCTTCCTTTGCATTATTTTGTGTATTTCATTCCATTCCCTCTGGCCTGTTGAGTTTCTGTTGAGAAATCTGTTGCTAGTCTGATGGGGGTTCCTTTGTAGGTAACTTTCTGTCTCTCTCTGGTGGCTTTTAAGATTCTTACTTTGTCATTGGAATTTGCCAATTTAATTATAATGCACCTTGGAGTCGGTCTTTGGGGGGTTATTTTGCTTGGGACTCTATGAGCTTCTTGGATTTGTGTGGGTTTTTCTTCCCTATATCAGGGAAGTTTTCTGTCATTATTTCTTCAAACAGGTTTTCTATTCCCTGCTCAGTTTCCTCTTCTCCTGGAAGCCTTATTATATGGATGTTGTTTTGTTTTATGTTGTCCCAAATTTCCTTAAGCTCTCCTGTTTTTTAATTTTTTTTTCCTAGAAGCTGTTCTGCTAGGGTATTTTTTCCTACCTTGTCTTCTATCTCACTGATGCAGTCCTCTGCTTCTTCTCATATACTCTTGATACTTTCTATTGAGTTCTTTCCAGCAACAATGTCATTTTTCATTTCCTCTTGGTTTTTACTCATATTGTTGAACTTGCCTTCCATTCTTTTCAGCCATCTTATTATCATTTCTCTGAGTTATTTCTTTGACAGGTTGTTTTCCTCCATTTCGGTTACTTCTTTTTCTGGTGATTCCTGGTTTTCTTTCATATGCAGGCTATTTCTTTGTCTACCCATGGCCTCTCTTCTCTGAGTGTATGATTATGTAGTTCTTTCTCTCCTGCTTTTATTTAAAGGCACAAAATACAACACAACCAAGTACAACGCACAAGGTACTGAACAGAAATGTATTCACGATATTAATAACCCCAAATAAAGGTGACTACCAGAAAAAGGCAAATTAGGGGACAGGAGAGAAAGAAGTGAAAAAAAAAGGAGAGCAAAAATAAAATTGGAAAAAGGAAAGAAAAAAGTAAGAGAAAGAAGAAAGAGAATAAGAAAAAAGGGAAAGCAAGCTATATATATGAGGAGAAAACTCCCATAGAATCTAATCTCAGCAAATGTCAACAAGTACCTGGAGATGAATACAAACTACAAACAATAACTAATATCAAGCATGGCGAGGGAAAACAGAAATAAATACAAACAAAAACAAAGCAAACAAAAACAAAAAAGATTAAGCAAAACAATCTCACAAACAAGGATAAAATTAATATAATCAACATTCAAGCAATCAACAACAAAAGGACAGAAAGAAAAACAATTTTCTGGAGTGTGAAGACAGGGAAGAGAGAGGTGTGTATGGACTTGGTGCAGGGGGTTGGAAATTATATATATATATAAGTAGGGTGAAATTTTAACAGGGGGTGAAAAGAAAGAATAGGGAAAATGTAAAGCAGGAAATGGGTAAGAGAAATAGGACAACAAAAGGGGAAAGTTAGGAAGAGAGTGATGGCATAAAGGTAGAGTTGAGATAGAGTAGAGTGATGTTAAAGGAAAGATGAAAATAGAATGTAGAATACTAATCTCAAAATAAAATAAAGAGAAAATAAAATGACACTTTTTAAAAAATAATAAAAGGTAAAATAGCAGTAATAATACTGATTGAAAATAAAAATGTAATAATTAAAAAGGTAAAATGAAGTAAGGAAAAAAAGAAAAAAATAGTTTCTTAAGTAAAAGATGAAAAATAAAAAATAAAAGCATAAAAATCAAATGTGCAGTAGTGAAGGTCATTCACTTCCTCTATTGTTCTCTTTGGCACGCCTGTTTCTCAGTCAGGACAGTACTGCAGTTTCCTGTGTTCCACTGCTCCTCAGTGTTGTAAGCAGTCCTGATTTTTAAGCAGGCAGTGTGTCTTAATATCTTATATTCCTTTGTTTGTGATTACACAAGAGTCAATTTATGATTCAACCCCTGGGTGCCAGTGTTTCTGGATTGACCTCTGGGTCTATAAGTCCTCTCTAGCCAGTGCTTACATCCTTCTTTCTCTGTGTCATCCAATATCAATTTGTGAGAGCAGGCCACCCCAGAGCTGGTCTTCCAACGGTCATTCCCTGCTCTCATCCCAAGATCCAGAAAACAACTTTCCCCTGCTGTCTCCCAGGGTGTCCCCAACTGGGTGATCCCATACACTGGGATCAGCAATGAGAAGCAAAGATTCAAAGGGGAAACAGCACAAATGTGCAAACTCCAGGGCCGCATGCAAATCTGAGCAGTCCTTCCTTCCCCCTTGTGTCCAAGCAGCCCACACACTTTTAAAATCTCTATGCTGTCCCTCTGTGCCAGACCAAAATGGGTTGCTATTTAGAGATTCCCTTCTGTTAGCAGCTCTGAGGACCCCCTTCCACATTCATAGATCATGCCAGCCCCAACAGCCAGGGACTTTTTTAGGCACAGACTTCCCCCAGTCCTCCAGCTCCCACAGTGCATGTGTTTCTCCATCCTGTGGGGACCAGAGATCTCACCTTATCCCAGGCAAAATCCGACCTCTCCGTGGTGGAGTGTAGAGCTCCTCTGAATTTGCATGTTTGCACCAATTGTGGACCAGTGCTCTGGGGTTTGCAGCCACCAGGAGGGTGCCGCAGTTGTAGATTTTCAGATTTACGATAACATCCACTTTCTCCATCAAGATGGCGTGTTCTCCGCATCTGAGCCATTGGCTCTGGCAAGGGAACCCGGTAGCAGAGGGGGCTTCCCCGTCAGGGGAGCCCCCATCCAGCAGTCCACCACCTTCTCCAGGAGTATAGCTGTCCCTTAACTCATTAACAGACACTTCCCATGTGACCCTCAGCTGTTCTCTCTATCTGCTCCAAGACAAGGCTCGGGACACATCTGTTTAGTCCGCACCATTTTCTCACCTCAGTACTGTATCTTTTTTATTCTACTATTCCACTGTATGGTTTTACCAAACTTTGTTTATGCACCCATTGCTGGCTATTTGGGTTATTTCTTTTTTTTTTTTTTAGTGATAATGAATAATGCTTCTATTAATATTTATGTACAAGTTTTTGGGTGACTACATGTTTTCAATTTTCTTAAGTATATACTTAGGAATGAAATTTCTAGGTCATATGTTAACTCTACATTTAACTTTTTAAGGAAGTACGAAATTGTTTTCACAGTAGCTAAAACATTTTACATGAGAGTGCATTCACAAATTCATGAGCAATTCAGCAAAGTATGAGCATTCCTACTTTTCCACACCATCTGCAATACCTGTTATTGTTTGTCTTTACCATACATATAGCCATCCTAGTTTGTGTAAATTGGTGTTTCATTTTGGTTTTGATTTGTATTTCTCTAATAATGAATAATGAATAATGAATATATTTTCATGTGCTTAATGATTTGAGAAATGTCGATTCATGTCATTTGAGAAATGTCAATTCGTGTCCTTTGCCCATTTTTTAGTTGAGTTGTCTTTTTGCTGTTCAGTTGTAAATGTTCTTTATACACTCCAGATAAATCCCTTATCACATATATGATTTGTAAATATTTTCTCACATTCTGTGGATTGTCTTTTCACTTACTTAATACTGTCCTTTGAATCACAAAAACATTTTTTAAAAATTTTGATGAAGTCCAATTTATCATTTTCTGTTGTTGTTGCCTATGTTTTTGATGTCATATCTGAGAATCCATTGCCATATCTAAGGTCATGAAGTTTTACGTATAAGGTTTCTTCTAACAGTTTTATAGCTTCAGCCTTTACATATAACCTTTTGATCTATTTTGAGATAACTTTATTTTTTTAATCATCACCTGAGGATATTTTTCCATTGATGTTTTAGAGAGACTGGAAGAAATGGGGAGAGACAGAGAGAGGGAAACATCAGTGTGAGAGAGTCACATTATTGGTTACCTCCCCTTCATGCCCTGGGGCTTGGAATCAAGCCTGCAACTGGGTTACATGCTCTTGATTGGAATAAAAACTGAGCCAATTCAGTCCGTGGGTCCATGCTCTCTCTCCACTGATCCAAACTGGCTAAGGCTATTTTGAATTAACTTTAGCATATGTGTTATGTCAGGGTCCAATTTCATTATTTTGCATGTAGATGTATAGTTGTTTCAGCACCATTTGTTGAAACAATAATCCTTTGCCCATTGGATTTTCTTGGTACACTTGTAGAAACCCAGTATGAATGCAAGGGTTTATATTTATAAACTCAAATTTATTCCATTGTTCTATATGTCTATTATTACATTAGCACTATACTGTCTTGATTATGATAGCTGTGTATTAAATTTCAAAAGTAACTTTGAATCCTCCCACTTTGTCATTCTTTTCAATATTATTTAGGCTATTCTGAGTCCCTAGCATTTCCTTGTGCATTGTAGGAACAATTTATCAATTTCTGGTAAAACAGTAAGTGTGACTTTGAAAAGTCGCATTGAATCATTAAATCAGTTTAAGGAGTGTTGTCGTTTTAATGATATTAAATCTTGAATCCAAGATTAAGGGTTACTTTTCCATTTATTTAGGCTTTCTTTAATTTTCAGCATTGATGCTTTGTATTTGTCAGTGTACAGGTCTTTCACTTTCTTGCTTAATTCAATCCTAGGTATTTTATTTT
Organism: Antrozous pallidus; assembly: GCA_027563665.1. Lineage (NCBI taxonomy): Eukaryota > Metazoa > Chordata > Mammalia > Chiroptera > Vespertilionidae > Antrozous > Antrozous pallidus. The sequence goes on from CM050509.1 coordinate 54,005,804, forward strand.
TCTGTGCTATTGTAAATGGAAATTTCTTAGTTTCATTTCCTACTGTTAATTGCTATCATAGAGAAATACCATTGATTTTTGTGAATTGATCTTGGATCATGCAATCTTGCTGAAGTTTTTGATTGTTTGTTATTAGGAACTTAGTGAATTCTTCAAGATTTAATAGAATCATATTCTCTGTAGATAGAGATAGTTTTAACTTTTTTCTTTTAAATATGGATGCCTTTTATTTCCTTTTTTGCCCAGTTTTCCTTTATTGGTGGTTCCTAGAACCACCAGTAAAATACAGGCATTGAGAGTGGACATCCTTGTCTTGTTCTTGATATTAGAGATAATGTTCTCAGTCTTTCATCATTAAGTATGATGTTAGCTGTGGTAATATTGTGGGTGCCCTTTATTGGGTTCAGAGAATTCTCTTGTTTTTCTAGTTTTTGTCATGAAAGGATGTAAGATTTTGCCAATGCTATTTCTATGTCTATTGGTATGGGTATGCTTGTGAGATATTTATCTTTTACCAGAGGCCCAGTGCACGAAATTCGTGTATGGGGAAGTGTCCCTCAGCCCATCCTGTACCCTCTCCAATTTGGGACCCCTCAAGGGATGTCTAACTGCCATTGAGGCCTAATCCTGAGGATTGGGTCTAAATGGGCAGTCGGACATCCCTCTCAAAATCCAGGACAGCAGGCTCCCAATTGCTCACCTGCCTGCCTTCCTGATTGCTCCTAACTGTTTCTACCTGCCAGCCTGATCACCCCTAACCACACACACCCCTGCCAGCCTGATTGATGCCTAACTGCACCCCTGCAATCCTGTTTGCCTCTAACCGCCCTCTCCTGCAGGAATGGATCCCCCCAACTGCCTTTCCCTGCAGGCCCAGTCACCCCCAACTTCCCTCCTCTGCCCACCTGGTCACCCCTAACTGCCCTCCCCAGCAGGCTTGATCACCCCCAGCAGCCCTTCCTTGCAGGCCTGGACCCTCCCAACTGCCCTCCCCTGCTGGCCATCTTGCGGTGGCCAACTTGAGTCCACATGGGGGCAGTCATCTTGTGTGTTGGAGTGATGGTCAATCTACATATTACTCTTTTATTAGATAGGATAAAGGCCTGTGAATTGGTTGGGATCAGCTGGTTTGCCCAAAAGGGTGTCCCAGATCAGGGTGGGGGTTCCCTTGGGGTGTGGGGAGGCCTAGGTGAGGGGCCTGTGGTGGTTTGCAGTCTGGCTATGCCAGCTAAAGACCCAAGTGGAGGCTCTGGTATCTGGGATTTATTTTTCTTCTACAATTGAAACTTTGTAGCCTGGAGCAGATCCAAGGCTTCTACTCACTCTGTGGTGGCAGCTATTTCTGTTAGAATTTATTTACCTTCTATAATTGAAACTATGTAGCCTTAAGCAGAGGCCTAGGTTGGTCAGGGCAGGTGGAAAGCTTGGCTTCCTCCATTGCCAGGAAAACCCAAACCTCCATGCTGCTGTCGGTGACTGGTAGCTATCTTGGCCGGGTTTATTTGCATATTTGCTCATAATTGGCTGGTGAGCGTGACTTGTGGGCATGGCTTGTGGGAGTAGTGGAGGTATGGTCAATTTGCATATTACTATTTTATTAGATAGGATTCTATTTTTTAATTTAATAAATCATAATTGTTCAGATTATTAATTAAAATGTCCCTCGTTTTTCCCCCTCATAGCTCCTCTTCACCTGGTACCAGTCCCACCCTCTGCCCTTACCTCACCCCTCACTGTCCTCATCCATAGGTGTAAGATTTTTGTCCAGTCTCTTCCTGCACCTCCCATAGCCTTTCTCCCCAAGATTGTCAGTCCATTCCTTCTCTATGCCCATGATTTATTATATTCACCAGTTTATCCTGTTCATCAAATTTTTAATACACTTGATATTTAGATTCAACTGTTGATAGATGTGTATTTGTTGTTCATAATTTTTATTTTTACCTTTTTCTTCTTCCTCTTCTTAAAGAATATCTTTCAGCATTTCATATAATATTGGCTTGGTGATGATGAGCTCCCTTAGCTTTTTCTCATCTGTGCAGCACTTTATCTGACCTTCAATTCTGAAGACTAGCTTTGCTGGGCAGAGTAATCTTGGTTGTAGATTCTTGCTATTCATCGCTTTGAATATTTATTGCCACTATTATCTGGCCTGCATAGTTTCTGTTGAGAAATCAGCTGACAATCATATGGATGCTCCCTTGTAGGTAATTGTTTTTCTCTTGCTGCTTTTAATATTCTCTCTTTGTCTTTTGCTCTTTTCATTTTAATTATGATGTGCCTTGGTGTGGTCCTCTTAGGGTTCATATATATTGGGGTTTGGTGTGCTTCTTGAACTCCTAAGTCAATTTCTTTCACCAGGCGTGGGAAATTTTCAGTCACTATTTCTTCAAATAGGTTTTCAGTACCTTGCTCTCTCTCTTTTTCTGCCACCCCCATAATTCGGATGTTGGTACGCTTGAGGTTGTCTCAAAGGCCCCTTACACTATCTTCAATTCTTTGGATTCTTTTTGCTTTTTGCTTTTCCAGCAGAGTGGATTTGCTTCTTTGTATTTCAAATCTTTGACTTGATTTTCCCGGTCCTCTAGACTGCTTTTAGGTCTCTGTATAATATTTTTTATTTCAATCAGTGTATGCTTAATTTCTAGTTGGTACTTTTTCATATCCTCAAAGGTCTTCTTAAATTTATAGGCCTTTTCTAAGAGGCTCTTTTTTTTCAGTTTCTTAATTACATTTTTCCCATTTTTCCCCCTATAGCTCCCCTCCACCCGGTACTCATCCTACCCTCCGCCCTCACGCCTCCCCCACTGTCCTCTCCCATAGTTGCATGATTTTTGTTCAGTCTCTTTCTGCACTTCCCACACACCTTTTTTCCCCAAGAATTGTCAGTCCATTCCCTCTCTATGTCTGTGATTCTGTTACATTCACCAGTTTATCCTGTTCATCAGATTATTAATTCACTTGATTTTTATATTCATTTGTTGATAGATGTATATTTGTTGTTCATCATTTACACTTTTATCTTTTTCTTCTTCCTCTTCTTAAAGAATATCTTTCAGCATTTCATATAAAATTGCTTTGGCAGTGATGAACTCCTTTAGCTTTTTCTTATCTGCGAAGCACTTGATCTGACCTTCAATTCTGAATGATAGCTTTGCTGGATAGAGTACTCTTGGTTGTAGATTCTTGCTATTCATCACTTTGAATATTTCTTGCCAACCCCGTCTGGCCTGCATCGTTTCTGTTGAGAAATCATCTGACAATCATATGGGTGCTCCCTTATAGGTAACTAACTGTTTTTTCTCTTGCTGCTTTTAATATTCTCTCTTTGTCTTTTGCTCTTCGCATTTTAATTATGATGTGCTTTGGTGTGGTACTCTTAGGGTTCCTATATATTGGGGTTTGGTGCACTTCTTGGACTCCTAAGTCAATTTCTTTCACCAGGTGTGGGAAGTTTTCGGTCACTATTTCTTCAAATAGGTTTTCATTGTCTTTCTCTCTCTTTTTTACTGGCACCCCTATAATTCGGATGTTGGTATGCTTGAGGTTGTCCCAGAGGCTCCTTACACTATCTTAAATTTTTTGGTTTCTTTTGGTTTCTTGCTTTTTCAGCTGAGTGGAATTTACCTCTTTGAATTTCAAATCTTTAACTTGTTTCTTGGGGTGCTCTAGAGTACTTTTAGGTCTTTGAATAATATTTTTTATTTCAGTCAGTGTATGCTTAATTTCTGGTTGGTCCTTTTTCATATCCTTGAGGGTCTCATTCATATCCTCATAGGTCTCATTCATTTCCTTGTATGTCTCATTCATTTCCTTGTAGGTCTTGTTCATTTCCTCGCAGATCTTGTTCATTTCCTCATAAGTCTTCTTTATTTCCTTTTAGGTCTTGGCCTTTTCTAGGAGCCTCTTGAAAAGCCCTATAACCGTGGTTTTGAATTCCATCTCCAGTCGTTTTTTTCCCTCCATTTCTTTCACATCTGATTTCTTTCCATGTCTCTGCATGGTGGCTGCTTCTCTGAGTTGGTCAATTAGCTTTTTGTGGTAGATGTCCTACAAGGGACAATGGCTCAGCCTCCCCAGTTAGCTGAGGTGGATACGGGTTGCACAGTCTTGTTGAAGTTAAGCTCAGGTTAATCATTGTTAGCACTTGGAGGGGTTGACCTCCAGGCCAATTATCTGTGACGTTCAGCTGAGCTCAGATTGGATGGGCGTAGTCTCTGGGCCAAGCAGACAACGTCAGCTCCACCCTATTGGGCCCCAGGGTCTCTGAGAGCCACTGCTGAGCTCCACCAGCTGCCAGAGAATTCAGACACTCCCCAAAAGAGTCTGCACATGCAATGTTTCACCCAGGGTCGCAAAAACAATTCAGTCTGACACTTTCCCTAATGAAAGAGCAAGTCACGAGTGCTCTCTGCGCGGTCACACAGCTGTGCTATTGATATCTCATGCACACTCTTCACAAGCTTGCCTTCTCCACAAGCCCGCTGACCCCTGTAGCATCCGAGCTTCGGCGTGCCCTCCCACTGTCCAGTTTTTATCCCGTATGATAGTGGGTTCCCTGGACTTTGCCCAGAGCTGGAGAATCAGTCCAGTGGGACTTCTTTGTCTTCCCCGTTCAAGAAAACTGGCCGCCCACCCTATCCGCTGGCGCGTGCACTCCTCCAAACCTCTGACTCCGCGAGTATCTTCAATGCTGTCCACCGCCACTCCCCTGAGTCACAGTGTCTTATCTTCACTTTTATTTGTGGAGTTTTCACACAGCCAGCTTTCCGGTGATTCTGGATGGTGTTTGTTCTTTCGTTAAGTTGTAGTTTTGAAATTGTTGTGTATGGCAGCAAGATAGGTGTTTACCTAAGCCGCCATCTTGGTTCTCTCTCTAGGAACCTCTTGAAAAACCTTATAACCGTGGTTTTGAACTCTATGTCCAGTTATTTTTTCCTCTCCGTTTCTTTCAAATGTGATTTGTTTCCTTGTCTCTGTATTTTGGCTTCTTCCCTGAGTTGGTTGCATAGCTTTGTGTAGTAGATGTCCTCTAGGGGAGAGTGGCTCAGCCTCCCTTGTTACTTGAGGTGGATACTCTTGGTGCAGCCATTTATGGTTTGCACAGTCTTGTTGTAGTTAAGCCTAGATTGTTGTTGGTATCACTAGGAGGGTTTGACCTCTAGGCCAATTGGCTATGAAGATCAGCTGTGTTTATGTTGGGAAAGCTTCTGTGCTCAGCTTGGATGGGGTGGAGTCTCTGGGCTGAGCAGACAGCCTTGGTTTCCCATAAACTCCGCCCTATGCTGCACCTGGGTCTCTGTGCCCCATGGTAACAGCTGCACGCACCTCTGAGAGAAAGCTGCCCCAGAGCTCTGCCCACTGCCAGACAGTTCAGCCTCTGCCCAAATGAGTCTGCACCCCAAAGTCTCACTCAGGGCTGGAAAATAATGCTGTCTTGTGGTTTCCTTTCTTGTTTTTCTTTTTTTCCTCCCAAACAAGAGAGCGAGCCGCACGTCCTCTCTGCACACTTGCCCACCTCTGCAGCTCCTGAGTTTCAGCATGCTTCCTCCTTATGGTGGTCCAATTTCACTCTGTATGGATCTGGGTTCCCCGACACTTGCCTGGAACTGGGGAATCAGTGCAGTGGGATGCCTTTGTCTCCGTCCCCATTCAAGAAAACCAACCAGGTACTCACCTGCCCACCATTTCCGCTCACATGCAGCTCTGCAACTCTTTCTCCGCATGTCTCTGTAACTCTGCCCTCCACTGCTCCTCTGAGTTATATTGTCCTTCTATCTTTTCTTCTGTTTGTGGAATTTCCACTCAGCCAGCCTTCCAGTGATTCTGGATGATGTCTGTTCTGTCTTTTAGTTGTAGTTTTGAAATTGTTGTGTGGGGCAGCAGTATAGGTGTTTCCCTATTGTCACCATCTTGGTTCCTCCAGGATTCTATTGATGTAGTATATTTTATTGATTTGGGACACTAAACCAAATATGCAACCAACTAACCATGGCTTACATTAACCCATGTTGCTCATGGTGTATAAACTTCATGTAATGTAATACATATATAATTTTATAATATATACCATTTTGTTATATGTAATTTTATAGCATATATAATATAATGTATTCCTTATATATTTCTGGATTCAGTTTGCTAGTACTATATATTGTTGAGGACATTTGTGTCTATATTTATAATGAATATTGGTCTTTAGATTACTTTACGTGTGATTTTGTGATCTGGGTAAAACTGGACTGATAGAATGAGTTAGCACATATTTCAAATTTTTCTATTTTTAGAAAAGTTTGTGAAGTATTGGTCTTAATTCTTCCTTAAACATTTGGTAGGAATCACCAGCAAAGCCATCTGGTCCTGGGCTTTTCTTCCTGAGAAATTTTTTATTGCTGATTCAATTATTTTATTTGCTGAAAGTTTATATACATTTTCTCTTTCTTCTTGATATAATTTCAATAGTTGTGTCTAAGAAAATGTTCATTTCACCTAAGTTATCTAATTTTTTGACATATGATTGTTTAGTGCTCCCTTGTTATCTTTTTTATTTCTGAAAGGTCAACAGGAATATTTCTTTTTTCATTCCTGATTTTAGTGATTGGAGTACTTCTATTTTTTGTTGTCGTTGTTCATTCTAGCTAAAGTTCTATTAACATTGTTGATTTTCCAATCAAGTTTTAGTTTCTTTTATTTTTCTTTTATTTTCATTCATATGTTTTCTTCTACTTATTTTAAATTTAGTTTGTTTTTCTTTTTCTAGTTTCTAAAGGTGAAGCTTAGGTTATTGATGTGAGATCAATTTTCCCCCAAGCACCGTTTTAGTTAAATCTCATAGGTATAGCTATAGTGTGTTTAATTTTTCATTCAACATAAGGTAATTTCTGATTTCCCTTGTGATTTCTACTATGACCCACTGGTTACTTACAAATGTGGTGTTTAATTTCCACATATTTGTGAACTTTGCAAATATCCTTGTATCATTAAATTCTAATTTCACTCCATTGTGATTGGAGAACATTGTATCATATCAAGAATTGAAATTTGTTATGATTTCTTACATAGATCCCTCTACAAGGTTTGTTGTTGCTATTTGGTGGTGGTGTGTTATTTATGGACCTTCTGAACTAATTTCGTAAAGTCTGTATTCTGTGTCTCTGCTTGGTTAGCTTAGTGGTCAGCTAATGATTGGACCAAGAATTTATTAAGCACTTGGATCAATAAGTCTTCTGATCTTTGCCAGGAGCTCTGTGTGCATCTTGAAGAATAACATCAACACTCAGGCAATTTCCAGTTCTGCTTTAGCTTTCATTTCCTGAGTGTGCAGAACCTCAAGATCAGCCAGAGTTGAAAGCTTAGTGCCTTCTCAAATCTTTCCGGAGTATGTGCACAGCTGTGCACAGCCTTGGGCATGCACATAGCATTCTAAATTTTCAGGATGTGTCAGAACTTTTCAAAGCCCCTATGGACCTCATTCCCCAGCTTTTCTTTCTAAACTTTATGGTTTGTCTATTGTTCGCTTCAACTGTTATCCATGACCTCAGGCAGCTGCAAAGTAATTGGTTTCAGCATCACCCTTGAGGAAAAGGATTTCCACACTGGGTTAGCTCTCAGTCAGGTCAAGTAAAGATAAGCCTTTGAACTGGGGTTATCCAGGGAACTGCCAAACAAGTCCAATAATAGCAATTTGCTGAAAGGGGGATTTTGAAAGAGCTCCAACCTCATTCTGATTCTTCCAATGGATGTTATTAGGCTCTTAGTTTTCACCAGGATTGAAGGCTTTTAAATTTCAAGGCTAGCATTGAGATTAGGAGAGGGGCATAAGTATAGGGCATGTTATTATGCCACAAGGCTCACTGTCAACCATTAAAAAAATAAACACACTACAGAATGGTCCAAACATTTGGTTAATTTCCAGAGGCCTGAAAAAGTTGATTCTGACAACTTTTGTCAATGTTCTCATTTTCTCATGGAGGAGAGAATTTTCAGAGGTCCTTTATCTGCCATTCTCACCTATATCACTCTACTTGGTTACTTTTCAAGAAAACAAACTTTAACTTAAATTTTATTTTAAAAATACATCAGTCATACAAATTCATTAACTAGCATTAGAAAATAAAATGGGAAAATTTTAATCCTAAAATATTATCCTCCATTAGTAATATTTTGATGTATGTAAAGGACGTCAAAATATTTAATTACAAGTGCCAGTTTTGCTTGCTTTACAATAACTACACTGACAATGACATTTGCAAGGTTTCTGAGACCATACCTAGGCTTATATGGACAGTTTCACTACTTATATCTGCCATGAATGTAGAAAGGGAAGTAGCAGGGAACATGCTACATATTATTTAACTTTGGTAAATATTTTTAAACTAGAGGCCTGGTGCACAAAATTCGTGCACTGGGCAGGGGTCCCTCAACAGGCCTGTGCCCTCTTGCAGTCCAGGAGCCCTCACTCCCTGTCTCCACCACCACCGCTGCACTCACTGGCCATGAGCTTGGCTTCCGGATGAGCAGTGCTCTCCCTGTGGGAGCACACCTACCACCAAGGGGCAGCTCCTGCATTGAGCATCTGCCCCCTGGTGATCAATGCATGTCATAGCAACTGGTCGTTCTGCCATTGGGCTGAAACCAGCTTTTTTATATCCCCCAAAGGGTTCCAGACTGTGAGAGACTGCAGGCCAGGCCGAGGGACCCCACAGTTGGGGCTGGGGAGAGACATGGGAGGTTAGCCAGCTGGGGAGGCACCACAGGAGAGCTCCAGGGCATATCTGGCTCATGTTCCTCAGTCCTGATCAGCCAGACCCCAGCAGTAAGCTAACTTACCAGTTGGAGCGTCTGCCTTCTGCTGGTCATTGCACATCATAGTAACTGGTCAACTAGATGACTGCCACTTGTGGTCAGTACACATCATAGAGAACAGTTGAGCAGCCTTAGCATATCATTAGCATATTCCACTTTTATTGGTTGAATGGCCAAATGGATGACAGGACACTTAGCATATTAGGCTTTTATTATATAGAATTATTTGTCCTATGTAAACACAAAATAATTTTCTCTACAATAATGGAACAGTATGATATTTTATTTTGTAACCTTTTTTAATACCTTCCTTTATAAATATTTGTATCAATAAATATCTATATTTGCAGTTTTAAACCTTATCTTTACTAGTATAAAATCATATCAATAGATGATTCATTTTGCTTATTTTTGTTATTCAAGTTGTTTTTAGTTTTTTACCTTTAAAAACACTATTGTGATGAACAAAGTGTTTGCAGTCTTCATAAATTAGACAAATTACATTGTTCAGATAAATTTATAAGATTGATATTTTTTAAAAAGTATTGTAATTGTTACATTTTTATTTACATTACTCAGTATTATTCATAAAATGTGTTGCAATTTATAATCCTACCAGGAGCATAGTAAAGTACCTGATTCCCCAAAACTTTATCAGTATTATATGGTATTATTATAATCTTTGCAATAAGACAGTAAAAATAATTATTTTATTATTTTTATTTTCTAGTCCATTTATTTATTTACTTATTTATTTAATTTTGGTTGATCCTTAACAGAGGATTTTTTTCCCATTGCTTTTTCAGAGAGCATGGAAGGGAGGGGAAGAAAGAGAGAGAGAGAATCATTGATGTGATAGAGATATGGATTGGTTGCTACATGTGCCCCAGCAGAAACCAGGGATCAAACCTCCAATCCAGATACTTGCCCTTGATTGGGAATCAAACCCAGCACCCTTCAGTCAATGAGCTAATGCTCTAATCACTAAACAAAAGTGGCCATGATGATGTTCATCCTTTCTTTAAAATATTTTTTCCATATTCATTTTCCCCTTTGGAATGGCCTATTTTAATATATTGGGAGATTAGTCTTTTTTTCAGTGGTCTTGGAAATAGTACTAACCATTTGTTTTAAAATTTTATTTTATACATGTAAAAATACTTATTTTTAGTTTTAAAAAATTTTGCCTATGGAATTTAACAATAAATTTAAATTGCTCTGGAAAACCAAGTAATTTCTTATAAAATCTCCAGGTATATATTCATGTAATCCTGGGACACTTAACAAGAATTTATTATTATTAAACATACACATGAATCACCAACCTTCCAAACTCACTTTTTCCCCACTAGAAAATAAGCTATACAGACCGGATTTTTTTATTCTGTTTTGTTTTGTTAATCTGTCCCAAGTACCTAAAACAGTGCCTGGCACTTAAACATTTGCTCCATCTTTTGAATACCTTAACAAATGAATGAAATAATATTTAAGCATAGATACAGCTAGTTTTTTTCCCTTACTTTACATAGATATACAGTATGCAAATACAAGGTGACCCTCTTATTTTTAAGTAATCATACTAAAATTGTTTTATAACTCAATATTTTTTCATGATAGTATAATTTGAACAGCTTCCCACTAATTTTTTTTAAAATATATGTTTGTTTATTTCAGAGAGGAAGGGAGAGGAGAGAGATAGGAACATCAATGGTGAAAGAGAATCATTGATTGGCTGCCTCTTGCATGCCCCACACCGTGAATTGCGCCCACAACCCAGGCATGTGCCCTGACTGGAAACTAAACTGTGACTCCCAGGTTCATAGGTCAACGCTCAACCACTGAGCCATGCCAGTCGGGCTCCTCTTCATTTTTAACAGGATATTAAAGTGTAATATATTTCCAGAAAGTGCACATATCATAAGTATACACCCCAATAATTTTTAACAAACTAAACACACTCATGTAACTAGCCCCCAGATCAAGAATTATAGCATTATGTATAACCCAGAAGCACCATTCATACTCTGAGTCACTATGCCCCTACCAATGATAGCTAGCATTCTACCTGCCTATGGTGCCCCAAAAGTCCCTTGGGCTTTCTTAACTTTCAGTCATTCTTTTTCTTTTTACTCTTCTAACTTGATAATTTTCAGTGACTTCTCTTCAAAGTCACGGATTCCTCTCCATGATCTAGTCTGCTGTTGAACTCCAATAGTGAATTTTTCAGTTCAATTTTTAAAATATATTTTATTGATTTCAGAGAGGAAGAGAAAGATGGAAACATCAATGATGAGAGAGACTCATTGATCAGCTGCCTCCTGCATGCCCCACACTGGAGATCGAGCCTGCAACCTGGGCATGTGTCCTAACTAGGAATCAAACTGTGACCTCCTGGATCATATGTAGATGTTCAACCACTGAACCACACTGGCCGGGCTTCATTTCTTTTTTATATTACTCTGCTGCAGACTTTCTGTTTAGTTCTTTTAAATATTTTCCATCTCTTTGTTCATATTCTCATTTTGATCAGGCATTGTTTACTGATTTTTTAGTTGTTTATCTGTGTTCTCTTGTAGGTTGTTCAGCTTAAGACAATTATTTTGAATTCTTTGTCAGATAATTCATAGGTCCCGATTTCTTTGTGGTTGGTTTCTAGAGATTTATTTTATGCAATTGATTGGACCTTATTTCCTGGTTTATTCATATGCCTTGAAATTTTTTATTGAGTTTTATGCATTTGAGGAAATAGCTACCTCTACCAGTTTTTATGTACTGGCTTCATAATGGGGAGAACTTTCACCAATTAGCCTGGCTAGAAATTCAATGGCCTCTGAAATCTTTTTTGGAAGGAATTAAATTATCTGGGATTGTGTATGCAATTTTCCAATTAAAGAATTTTGCTGGGTGTTTTTTTTAAAGAGCTCATGCTCTCTCTAGTGTCTGTCTTTGGTTCTGCTGCTACAGCAGCAAGCCAGACCACTCTTCTTGGTTATTGGTGGCCCCGGGGGATAGGATTTATTCCAGTTTTCCATCAGTGCTCCAAAAGAGCTACCAGTCCCTCTGGTAGCTCTCTAAAATGCTAGAACATCAGATACACAGTTGATTCTTTTTTGTCTCTCCTATGAAAGAAGCCATATTTGGGTACCTTCTCCTGATGGCACCAAGCCAAACCCAGGCTTAATCTTCCTGTCTACAGTCCCTCTAGTGCTACAAGTTGCCTCCACTCTCCCTTGCTTTTAGCAGCCCCTGGCATCCAAACTATGTCTGTTCTGTTAGAACTCCAAGTCACATGAAAAAGAAACTACTCCCTCAGGTATTTCTCCAAAAAGCCAGAATGTTGGACAAACATTCCAAGTCTTCTCTTCCTCTGCTCCCTCCACTGAGAGAGGAACCAGAAACCAAGCTGAACTATGCCAGCTAAGAGGAGTATCAATTATGGTGACATGAAGTGACTCTTCTTGGCTATTTCAATCTGACTGTTTGAACTTTGCACTGGCCTGGGTTACTACAATTTCTTAACTGGTTCTGCAGTTCTCATAAAGGTATTTTGGTTCCTACATTGTTGTTAACTTGGTGTCTCTGTGAGGCTACATCTGAAAGAATTCTTATTCTTCCATCTTGCATGTGTCACCGTGTTGTTGGTGTTTTCACTAGAACATATTAACGGTATAATTAAATTATGGAGGAATTACATCAATAACATGGTGCCTTTTATCCAAACACAGGAGATGCCTTTCCATTTATTGAATAATTATTCTTTTGTTATCATCAATATTTAAAGTTGCCTTATAAAGTTCATGCAATAGTCTTGTTAAATTTATGCTTAGGCATTTCATTTTTTATCGTTGTTTATATTGTAAATGCCAATTAAAACCACAATGAGATATCACTTCACACCTGTAAGAATAGCTATCAACAATAAAACAACAAAAAATAAGTGTTGCTGAGGAAAAAAAGGAATCCTCATGCATTGTTGGTGTGAATGCAGACTGGAACAACTACTATGGAAAACAGTGTGGATGGATCTGCATTATGACCTAATGATATACTTCTTGGGATTTCTCTAAATAAATCCAAAACACGAATTTGAAAGAATATGTGCAACCCTGTATCCACTGAAGTATTATCTACCATAGCTATGATATGGAAGCACCCTAAAGTGCTCATCAATAGATTAGTGGATAAAAAGTGATAGTATATATATACAATGGAATATTACTTGGCCATAAAAAATAATGAAGTTGTACCATTTGCAATAACATGGATAGATCTACAGACTATTATGCTAAGTAAAATAAGTCAGCCAGAGAAGGCAAATACCATAAGATTTCACTTATATGTGGAATTTAAAGAACAATATAAATGAGCAAGCAAAACAGAAACAGACTCAAAGATACGGATAACAGACTCATATACATACATTACCAGAGAAAAAGAGTGTTGAGGGACTGAGTGAAAAAAGATGAAGCAATTGAGCAGAAAAGATTGGTAGTTACAAAACAGTCAGGGGGGTGTGAAGTATAGCACAGGAAATATATTCAATAATCCTATCTAATAAAAGAGTAATATGCAAATTGACCATCACTCCAACACACAAGATGGGCTGCTCCCATGTGGTCAAAGATGGCTACCCCCATATGGACACAAGATGGCCACCACAAGATGGCCATCAGGGAAGGGCAGTGAGAGGGACCAGACCTGCAAGAGAAGGAATTTGGGGGTGATCAAGCCTGCAGGTGAGGGTAGTTGGGGGGACCTAGGCTTGCAGGGGAGAGCAGTTGGTGGGGACCAGGCCTGGAGGGGAGGGCAGTTAGGGGTGACCAGGACTGCAGGGGAGGGCAGTTAGGGGCAAACAGGCTGGAAGGGGAGTGGTTAGAGGGTGATCAGGCTGGCAGGCAGAAGTGGTTAAGGGTAATCAGGAAGGAAGGCAGGTGAGCAGTTGGGAGCCAGCAGTCCTGAATTGTAAGAGGAATGTCCGACTGCCCGTTGATGCCCAGTAGGATCAGGCCTCAATGGGCAGTTAGACGTCCCTTGAGAGGTCCCAGATTGGAGAGGGTGCAGTCTGGGCTGAGGGACACCCTCTATGAATGAATTTATGAATTTTGTGCACCAGGCCTCTAATATTGTAATAACTGTGTATGGTGCCAAAGTAGATAATGGAAATATTGGGCAGGGGTAACATTTTGGAAATTATATGTTTCTCTAACCACTTTGCTGTACCCCTGAAGTGAATGCAAAATAATATTGAATGTAAATTGTAATTTTAAAAAATAACAGAACATGGTATCACCTCACACCTCTCATAATAACTATTACCAAAGAGTCAACAAATAGCATGTGTTTGGTGAGGATGTGGAGAAACAAACTTATAGGCACTGTTGGTGGGATTGAAAACTGGTGCAGCCACTATGGAAAGTAGTATAAAGGTCCCTAAAAATATAAAAATAAAACTACCATATGGCCCAGTAATTCCACTTTGGGGTATTCATCCAAATAAAATGAAAACATTAATATGAAAAGATATATGCACCCCTATGTTCATTGCAGCATTATTTACAACACTCAAAATATGGAATCAACCTAAGTGTCTATTAATAGATTAATAGACAAAGGAGATATAATTAGATAGATAGATAGATAGATAGATAGATAGATAGATAGATAGATAGATAATGTAATATTATTCATCAGGAAAAGAGAATAAAATCTTGCCATTTATGACAACAATAAAGGCCCGGTGCATGAAATTAATGCACAGAGGGTGGGGGATGTCCCTTAGCCCAGCCTGCACCCTCTTCAATCTGGGACCCCTCAAGGGATGTCTGACTACCCATTTAGGCCCGATCCCAGTAGGATCAAGCCTAAACGGGCAGTAGGATCGCCTAAATGGGCAGTCGGACATCCTTCTCACAAGGATGCGGGGTCTAAACTGCTCACCTGCCTGCCTCCCAGATTGCCCCTAACTGCTTCTGCCTGCCAGCCTGATCACCCACTAACCACTACCCTGCCAGTCTAATTGATGTCTAACTGCTCCCCTGCCAGCCTGTTTGCCCCCAACTTACCTCCTCTGTCAGCCTGGTCACCCCTAACTGCCCTCCCCTGCAGGCTTGATCGCCCCCAACTGCCCTCCCTTGCAGGGCCTGGAACCTCCCAACAGCCTTCCCCTGCTGGCCATCTTGTGGTGGCCATATTGTGCCCACATGGGGGCAGAATCTTTGACCATATGGGGGCAGCCCTCTTGTGTGTTGGATGATGGTCAATATGCAAATTACTCTTTTATTAGATAGAATAGAGGCCTTGTGCATGGGTGGGGGGCAGCTGGTTTGCCCTGAAGAGTGTCCCAGATCAGAGACGGGGTTCCCTTGGGCCAAGGGGTGGCCTAGTGGAGGGGACTGTGGAGGTTTGCAGGTTGGCCACGCCCCCCAGTGACCTAAGCAGAGGCCCTGGTATCTGGGATTAATCTGTGTCTACAATTGAAACTTTGTAGCCTGGAGCGGAGCCAAGCCTTCTGCTCTCACCGTTTCTGTTTGAAACTTTGTAGCCTAGAGTGGAGGCCTAGGCAGGCAATGGCAGGCGGAAAGGTTGCCAGGGAAACCCAAGCCTCTGTTTTCTCCAGCTCAGTGGCTGCCACCATTTCTGTATCTTTTATAATTAAAACTTTGTAACATTGAGTGGAGGCCTAGGCAGGCAACAGCAGTCAGAAAGCTTGGCTTCCTCTGTTGCTGGGGAAACCCAAGCCTTCCTCCTGCTCTCAGTGGTGGTAACCATCTTGGTTGGGGTTTATTTGCATAATTTGCTCCTGATTGGCTGGTGGGCGTGGCTGTGGGTGTGACTTGTGGGCACAGTCAAATTTGCACATTACTCTTTTATTAGATAGGATGAATGAATCCAGAAGGTATTATGCCAAGTGAAATAAGTCATACAGAGATAAACTTTTAAATTTTTTAACATTTCTACTCTTTTGTAATAGCACTTAATTTAAAGCACAAACATTGAACAGCTGTACAAACATATTTCTTTATATCTTTATACTATATTAATAGCTGTGAGTGACACCTTGTACTGCAATGTTGTGATGGTTATATCACTAGATGATAGGAATTTTTCAGCTTCATTATATCTTATGGAACCACCATTGAAAATATAGTTCGTTATTGACTGAAAGATCATTTTGCAGTGCATAACTGTACACAATTACCTGGCTCCTTGTTTCTTATAAGTGGTTGATTACAAATATCCAAAAATGATATTTTGTATATACACATTGCTAGATCATGTCATGAACTATCAGTATTCTCTTTACTACTAGAAATTGAGTCACTATCATCTTTAAGGCTAGCTTGATTAGAGAGCAAGTTCCAGAAACCCCAGAACCTATTCAGAAAACTCATCTTTAAAACTCTGTTCCTCTAGAACCTTTCTTGGTACTAAAATCTTTATCAGTCCTCTGGGAATGCCATAAAAAAATACAGTAGTCTTGGTGGCTTAAACAACACAAGTTAATTTTCTTATAGTTGTGGAAGCTGGAAGTACAAGATCAGGGTGCCAGCATAGTTGAATTCTGGTGCGAGTTCTCTTTCTGGCATCCTTTTCACTATGTGCTCACATGACCTTTCCTCAATGTGTGCATGTGGAGAGAGAGAGAGTTCTTTTCGTCTTCTTATAAGGCCACAAGTCCTATCATATTAGGACTCCATCATTATGGCCTCATGTAACCTTAATTACTTCCTAAAGGCCTTTCTCCAAATACAATCACATTTGAGGTAGGGTTTCAGCATATAAATTTTGGGGAGACACAGTTCAGTCCATAACAATAGGTACTAGCATACCCAGTAAGACCATTTCTAATAGCTATCCACAAATATTTCATGTTGCTAAAACAGGAAAAATCACTGGAATATATTTTTATTAAGAAATTATCATTTCAGTGATAACAAATGTAGAGTATGTAGAAATCCATTATTCAGAGAGAAAACTATAACAGGAAATTTGGCAGTTTGACAATGGTATGGTGGTTCCAACTTTTTCAGGCAAATGGAGCTATGCCAATATGTATTTCTCATACATATTGGTATATTGAGATTGAGGTTTGGGGGGAGGAGGGAACTGGTAAGGGGCCTTCTGAAAGGAAGGGAATCATGAATTAGATTCTTTTTTTAAGAAGTTCAAAGTTATTACAGTGTATCTTATGCATTGAGATGAGACTTACTAATCAAGAAGCAACATCAGCCCTACTAAACACCTCATTCCCCAACCAAAGATACTCATTTTTGTTGAGAAGGAATTTGAAATGTGACACTAGCTTATAGGACAGCTTCATTTAAGAAAGAAGAGAACTGGTTCCTGGTATGGCATGTTTCTCCTGCTGACTTTTTGATGATCCTTTCTGGCTCCATGGAGATACTAAACAAATGAAAATGTTTGAGACCTGGTCTAATGTAGCATGCATTAGATATAAATGAGTGTAACACTGGAAAAAGAGGGCTTCTTTTTTTTTCTCTTATACCCTTATTAGGTGGCTTGCGCAGTTGGAAACTCCTTAAAGTGGACAGGAATTTGCATAGATAAGTGGACAATATGTTCATATGTAGACCAACTTATAATGTAGCAACAACAGCTGCAGAAAATGGCTCAGTTGTCTTATCAGATTTTCCAATCTTTCTACCACTGGACAGCAACAACCAAGTGAAATCACTTGGATTGGTTAAAGCCATGAGGATTTGGGACTTATCATAGGAAGGAGAACTCAACAAGGGAAGACAGAAATTTTCCTAGTAAACCAGATGGGAGTTTAGAGATAAAATATTTTTAATATCAAAAGAAATGTTTGTGGCAACATGGATTAGACCTTGAGGGTATTATGCTAAATAAAGTAAGTCTGACAGAGAAAGACAAATACTGTCTAATCTCACTTATATGTGGAATCTAAAAAACAAAACAAAACTCATACATACAGAGACCAGAATGGTGGTTGTAAGGGGACAGAGAGGTTGGTTTGGGGGTGGATAAAATGGGTCAAGGGGTCAAGAGGTACAAAATACCAGTTATAAAATGTCATTGAGTTGTAATGGTCTATTTGATGTAATTGATGTATAGTCAGGGTGACTACAGTCAATAATATTGTAGTACATGTTTGAAAGTTGCCATGATAATAGCTCTTACAAGTTATCATCACAAAATAAATTCTTTGTAACTTTGAGTGCGTAAATAGACTTATTGTGGTGACATTTCACAAGGCATACAAATATCAAATCATTACACTGTATACCTGAAACTAATAGAATGTTATATGTCAATTACACCTCATAAAAGTGTTTTAAAATTTAACCTAAAAAATGAAATGTACCAAGGGTAATGAAGAATGTATTTTATAGATAATAGATAAAAAGAGAAAGAAATATGAATATGGATAAAGAGAAGCCTGGTGCATAAAATTTGTGCACTCAAGGGCAGTCCCTCAGCCCGGCCTGTGCTCTCACAGTCCAGGAGCCCTTGGGGGCTGTCCGACTGATGGCTTAGTCCTGCTTCCTGTGGGAGCAAACCTAAGCCATCAGTCAGACATCCTTAGTGTGTCACAGAGGTGGGAGAGGCTCCTGACACCACCACTGTGCTCGCCAGCACTGTGTGAGCCCAGCTTCTGGCTAGGTGGTGCTCCCCCTATGGGAACACACTGACCACCAGGGGGCAGCTCCTGTGTTGAGTGTCTGCCCCTGGTGGTCAGTGCGCATCATAGCAACAAGCCATTCCGCTGTTCAGTCTACTTGCATATTACCTTTTATTACATAGGATAATCTGTGTATATATTTATATTTATACAATAATCTTACCCCATACTGCTAACAATGATTGTCTCAATGGCTAATTTTTACCTATATAGTTAAAATTTTTCAATGACAGAGTATTGATTTTTAATAAGACATACATACCAATTATTTGTAATTTTGAAAAGAAATCTTACATTTTCCCAAAGAATTTTATGCCCACCCAGTGTCGCTCAATGGTTGAGTGTGGACCTATGAACCAGGAGGTCAGGGTTCGATTCTGGTCAGGCCACATGCTCAAGTTGTGGGATCAATTCCCAGGGGCAGCCAATCAATGATTCTCTCTCATCATTGATGTTTCTATCTCTCTCTCCCTCTCCCTGAAAACTCAAGAGAGGGAGACTAGAAGAGAAGGGTAAAAAGCCAGAGGTAGGAGCTGAAACGAAGAAGTATCAGTGGAAATTACAAGGAGGATACAGATACAAAAGAAGATAATCTATAGCTGGAGGTCATAAAATAAAAAAGTAAACACACATGATCTTCCAATTAAAGACTTTATTTATATGCAAAATTTTCAAAATTATTTAAAATGTGAATTCATAGTTATACATTTAGCTATTTTTTATTGATAATAACAGATTACATGAAATTAAGAGTTTCTCAGAAAGTGGAGTGAGGATTTTTTATCTGTAGCCCTGGAACCTGGCAGAGACACTAAGCCTCTGAAACTTTGTTTCTACCTCAGAGATCAGCATTGGTCTAGAAAGGTCCTAGATAACCTGATGTAATATGTATAGTTATGGGCTGGTGAAGAATGAAATCTCTAACTTCTAAAAATAGGATTCATATTCTAAGTAAACTCTAGATAATTCAGTCAGTTTCAGGTACTTCTCTAATTTAGGAATTCTAATAATGTTAAGAAGGACATCTATGAACCAGCAATTGGTTTAAAAGAGTCCTACAGAATCCCATAAATACTGGAACAAACAGTATTTATAGGTACAGGTAGAACTACCCTGTTTTTAAAGCCACATTGCACTGCCCTGACAGGTAGGGATTTTGCACGACAACAAAGTTGTCATTTGCTGAATCTCTTGGTCCTCCCTGGATCTCAAAATTCTATTCTGACATTACCTTTCCCTGTGCCAGGTAAGGGTTTATTTATTACAAGTTAAAGATTTAAAGAAGCCACCCAGAACCAAAACATCAATAATAAAAGTCAAGTCAACTTCCTATATATCAAAGCACCACATTTAAAAGGTCAAGGGTGTAAAAAGTGACCTTTTACATTTTAAAATACTACACAGTGTTTAGTTATTGTTTTGAAGAAATTATCAGAAAACAGAAACCTTCAAACAATAGTTAAAATGGATATAAAATTTTAAAAAGAGTTCAGTAAACACTTAAAATCTGTTACTATATATCTTACTTTCCATAACTGTAAAAATAAGCTAAAATATAGAAGTATATGTGATCTAATCTATATTCCTAGCCCTACTAAATATGTAGCTATATGAAATAAAAATCTATGCTCAAGTGAAATGTAAAAGGATTATTATTTTTACTATTTTTTAAAGTAGAAAGTATATGCCTGGAATCTGAATAATTTGGTACCAGTCTGTTGCAATATACTTCATTAAGAAGTACAGTGTCTCTCTCTTAGCATGAAGTCTTCTTGTAAATAATGTAATGAGTTAAAAGACTAACCTTGGTTGAAAAGGAAAGCCCAGTGAAAACAGATATAAAAACCAATTTAATGAAACTTCAGCAGCCCTAGCCTGTTTTGTTCAGTGGATAGAGCACCACCCTACAGACGAAAAGATCCTGGGTTAGATCCTAGTCAAGGAATCAAACATGCCCAAGTTGTGGGCTTGATCCCCAATAGTGGGCGTGCAGGAGGCAGCTGATCAATAATTCTCTCTCATTATTAATGTTTCTATCTCTCTCTCCCTCTCCCTTCCTTTCTGAAATCAATAAAAATACATACTTTTTAAAACTTCAGCATTTGTCAAGGATAAATCTGAAACCCCAAATACTCATTCACAATTTGTTATTAATTACAATTGGAGATAAATTCCCAGTTACTTCTAGGTTATGGATATCTGTCTTGTACTGATAGATCAGATAAAAGGGGGGAGTGATCAATTTCTGATGATCACTAGAAGATAAAAAGTATAGTTTCCTATTCTAGAACAGTGAGAGAAGATTACATTAAGGGGGAAAACTAATTTTAAGAAAGCCATTTAAAGATAATTCAAGGGGACCTCAAACCCAATAGCCATGACCTGTAATCCATTCTCATGTTTAAGACACAAAGGTCTCCATTTCTCTAAGGGAACTGCTCTTTCGGCATGACACACTTTCTCTCTTGCCTTGAAGCCAAGTAATTGGAACCCTAAACACACTGCGGAGCTTCTGTTGGAACCGGTTTCCAACAAAACAATACAAAAAGGGATTAACGCAGCTGTTGGTGAATCCCAGGAGGATGGCAAAAGGAAGTGCCAGGTCAATGACTGCTATAACTTCACAGCTACTAATGATACCCATCCAGGCCAGAGCATCCAGGAAGGTCAGAACATGGAAGGGAAGCCAGCAAATAATGAACGCCAAGACAACAGCAGCTGCCATCTTCAGGACTTGGTCACGTGTTATTCTGTTCTTCCCATAGCTATTGGTCTTCAGTAAGTGTTTTCTGATTCCAAAATAGCATGTTGCTATGAATATTAAAGGGATAATAAAACCAAGGATATTTTTCATTAAGGCAATCCCAGCAGACCACTGGGCATATTTCTCAAGTGGGAAAGCCATAACACAAGCATTCACTCCTAAATATGCAACGGTTCTGACATCGCGAAAATAAAATGTTGGCAATGAGGACAGACAGGCCATACACCAAACAAGGGGAACTATATAAGATGCTTGCCAGGGATTTCTTCTCTGAGACAGAAAGGGATAGATGACAGATTGGTACCTATCAACACTCATGCAAGTGATAAAAAAAATGCTTGCAAACATGTTCAGTGTCAAAAAAGAACCAAAAACTTTGCACATCACAGGTCCAAAGAGCCAGTCATATCTGTAAGAGTAATAGGATGCCCAGAGAGGAAGAGTGGCCAAAAGCAGTAGGTCAGCCACAGCCAGGTTAAAGATGTAAATACTGGAAACCTTTTTAGGGCCCTTTTGACAACAGAACAGTGCAACCACAACAGTATTGACAAGAAATCCAATCACAAAAATAATGTAGTAGAGAACAGGAATTGCATCTAAATGCTTATCTGATGGCTTATGTGAGCAGTTAAAGGTAGAGGCATTGCCATAGATGTTCCCAAGTCCAAAGTCCAGACTGCTGGTTACGTTTTTGTTGATGGTGGCAGGAGTGAAGTTGCCTTTCATGTTGAAATGTCAGCAGCTCTTAATTTTTACCACCTTCTGTGAAAATAGAAAAAGAACTCTCAGAATATCTACAGAATTTAGGACAGCGAGTCATTAGCATTTTGAAAGTTTGTTAAAAGAAAAAAAAGTGGGTAATTATAGAAAACATTAGGAAACAGAACCATGACATAAAATAAGATTGGATTTTACTTCTTGAAAAAACAGAATTTTTTTCACTAGTACCAACAAGTTAAGATATTATAGCATCAGGGACTGAAAATTCTGAACAAAACTACAATTTTCTCATCCTTTCATATTTTCAAGAGGTTTAATAAAAATTAATATTCCAAAAGGTTAGCCAGCATAGGAAATGCATGAAACAAACAAGAAGGAATCAAGAATAAAAAAAGTTATTATTTCAAAAACACTTGATCACATATCTCAGTCTATATATACTTTCTAGAAAATACATTGCTGTCTGCTATTTCATAGAAAAAGGCCTTATTCAAGTAATAATTATATACAAATCATCACAGCTACAGAAAATATAAATAACATAAGCTATGGAAAAAATAATTAAGTACACAAAAGATTGAAAGAGATATGCAAAAGGAATATACTGGGATGGGGGATTTGGTTTTTACTAATTAATAAATAATTTTTTTAGTTCTACTTTTCCATTGTTTTCACAATAATAATATAAATAAAAGAAAGTTATAGAACACATGCATATTTCTAAAAGTCCCATATTCACATTTTAATAGAGACTATGAGTTTTAAATCTATTTAAATTTAATCTATTTTTTTAAATATCCAAGTCCAGTTCGGGGTCAAGTAGACATAGTTTGGATTGCTCAATGAAGCAAGAGTTGAACATCAAAGATTAATCATATATAATTATATCGTTTTTCTTTTGGTATCATTTCAAGTTTAACACAACTAAGTAGTAACATTGCTACATGGCTCCCAAATGTTTTAATCAATGTTTCAGTTTTTGTGATACTTATTGTGTTGTTGTTTTTTTTATTTTAGAAGCAACATTATTCTAAAAGAAAATTAGCTGAAGCTAAACAAAGGAAAGACTATTACTTTACATAGTTTGAAAATACATAAAAATAAAGTACACTATGAAAAATGTAATCACCAAAGAATCTCATAATAAACAGCAGAGTTCTCATTTTTACCTAAAGTTCATTCTCTCATAATCTTGACCTAATAAATTAACATAAATAATATTTAAAAACCCATTTGGAGACTTACTGGTTGTTGAAGTTTTAAACTTATGTATCATAAACCAGCTTGCCTAGTTCCTCAGTGCACTCCTGTAAGACAAACAGCAGTTAAATAATTTAGTTTTGCAAACACAGTGTTAAAATACAGAGAAAATGTAAAGTTCATCCATAAAAAAATATTTTCATTTAATGTATGTTCTTTTTCAAATGCTGTATATATAAATTGTGCAGACCTACCTTAAAACTTCAGGCTGAAGAATGCTTTTAATTCTGTGCTTACTCGTTCCCTTAGTCTCAGGGACGTAATAGCACCAGATCTCTGGTTTCCTTCTTATATGTTCGGTCTGTCCACTGGGAGCCTTCAACCTACATAATTCTAGGGCTGACTTATGAACACTTGCCAGCTTTCCAGGGCTTTTTTTTTTTGGCTGCAAAACATTAATCTGAAATTCTCACTGTCTCCAATCATAACAGCTCATTCAAATAAATCTCAAACAAAAAAAAATGAAGTTTCCACAAATGTGTTAGAGAATTTTTAAGTCAGTTACTTACTTGAAAAGAATAATATAATTATTTGTAGGATTTTCTCTTTTTTCCTGAATCTGGTATTCTAAAATGCATTAAGGAGTGGAGACTAGGGAATTTATTCTAGTAGCAGTGTCATTGTCCCCCACTGTTCTTTGTAACCTTCATTACTTTTTTAAAATCTTTACCCCTGTTTATAAAAGAACAGTAGCAATATGACTTGAAGTCTAGAATTTCTAAAATTTCTCCCTTGCTTTAAGAAATTTCTGTTGGTTTGTTGCTGGAGTGGTGGTGATGGAAGGGATATACTTCATGTTTTGGAAAAGAGGTATTAATATTTGGTGTTCCTTTTCATAGGTCTCTGTCATATTTGTGGTTTAAATACAAAGCACACAAGGTGAAGAAGGAATAAGGCAGCAACTGCAGCCTCGATCAAATTGTTTTTCCTTCTTGTGGGGGCTGCAGTGATCAACCTTACATGATCAGCCCAATAAAAGCAAGAGTAACAAAAGGAAGGAAGAAAGAAAAGGTGATGATAGTGATAATGCTAGTTGACAATAAATTCTATGTGCCATACGCTGTGCTAGATGCATTGTGCTCAGTATTAATAGAGAGGCAATGTACCATACTGGTATGTAAATGACCTCAGATTCAACTGCCTGGTTTCACAAGCTCAGCTATACCACTTATTACTTCTATGACTTTGGCCAAGTTACTTTCCTTCTTTTGTATCTCAGCTTTCTCATCTGAGAAATGGGGATGATGTTAATTACCTACATCATGGAGTTAGGAAATTACATGAGCTAATGTATTTAAAGTGCTTAACCCCGTGCTTACCATGTGGTAGGTGCCATTATAAGCTATTAATATTAACTCCATTTTACAAATTAAGAAACTAAGACTTAGAGTTTAACTTTTATGTGGTCACATAACTATTAAATGTGGACATTTGAATTTAAACTGAGACCATCTAATGCCAGAGGCCACATTCTTAACTTCCATACTACAGGAGGGAGTACTAGCAGATCCTTTAAAGTCACCTACTATCCTGGAAAAAAGAAAACCTGAAACATTTACAGAAAGTGACTATTGACCATTCACTAACTGTTAAAAAGCACTAAAGTAGGGGGGAAATTTTGAAGGATTGTTATGTGGGAGATATTTTTCTTTTTGTAAGTATATTTTTATTGATTTCAGAGAGGAAGGGAGAGGGAGCGAGAGATAGAAACATCAATGATGAGAGAGAATCATTGATTAACTGCCTCTTGCTTACCCCCTACTGGGGATCGAGCCTGCAACTCAGGCATGTGCCCTTGACCAAAATTAAACCCAGGACCCTTGAGTCCATAGGTCAATGCTCTATCCACTGAGCCAAACCAACTAGGGCAGGGAGATATTTTTCTTAGTTTTATTCACAAAATGAAGACCATAGAGAGATGAAATGACTGACTAGTTTATTACAGTGAGTACAGGAAACCAGAGAAGCCATAACACTTAAATGGATATAAGTATTCCAGTTATTTGTATGGATTACATCTGTCTGGTAGCAGTCACAGTGAGCTTGTGTTCACTTGCCGGGAGGCTCTGAGGAACTTTCTGGGGACTTAAGCAGAAGGGGAGCAATGAAGGAGAGAGGACAGGTGACAGAAGACAAAACTACAAATGACATGAGACAAAACAAATGCTTTTGACATTTCAGTTTCTCCATTAACATTGAAGTCAATCCTGCTGTACAGAGGCAGATGGCACCAGTAAGAAGTGGTCAACACAGCCTGGAAAATGTAGTAGATTCAAAGGTTAGCGGCACACCATTTCTGTGTAGTGTGTTTTAGGTTTTTTTTGGTATACCTAGTTTGAATATTGAAAAAAATGTTCCTAATACGCACCATTTTATTAAATCTCAAACTATTTTTTTTTCCGTATGCTCTGGACAAATTCAAGTGGAGGCTCTGTCCAATTGGTGAGAATCAGACTTGGGAATCAAATGAACAGACACAGAAAAGTTGAAATGGGAAATGCTTTCATACTTTGTTTAAGCCTGGACTCTCCCTCCTTTTCAAATATTTGTTTTTGCCACATACAAGGGAATTTTCCAGGCCAGAGCCTCCTGAGTGGTCAGCATCATCGGTCAGATTCCCACCCACCCTGCTCTATTTCTAGCCCCCTCTTATGTCTCTTGCAAAGAAACAGTCAGGAGGTGAGCTATAAACTTGTGAGAGAAAAAAACTGCAGGCTCGCCTCTGGGAGACCTACCCTTGAACACCCCCGAGGAGCAGGGAACCTTGTCTAGGGCTTTTGTCCTTCATTACAGTAAGTTGTGATGTAAATGAAGTTTAAAGAGGCACACATTTCCCAGCAAATTAAAAGGGGCATTTACACTGTTTCTTCATAATTTTAGGAATAAAAAACTTCACAAGTCAAAGAAAAATTTTGTAACTGTAGGGAATTAAAGAGAAAAGTAAAAAGGGGGAAAATAATAATATTGACACCACTTAAAGCAAGAAATACAGCATGTTACTGATTCAGCAAAGAACTCTAAATCAATCCAACAATGTAAATACACTTGAGAGTAAAATAAATGTCAGTTATGGGAAACAGGACAACACAAAAAAATTCATTCTCCTGGGGACAAGGGATAATTTTTCTGCTGAAAGATTGACTTTTAAAAGTCTCGGGTCATTTGAATAAATTATGCAGCGCTTCAGGGAAAGTATAACTTGGCTAGCAGAATTAAACAATGGTAAATCACACTAAATTAAGGTTTTTTGGTGAATACCTATTATGTATTATGAGATTATTTAAGAGTATATTTTAAAAGACCTGTTTAAAAAAAAAACATTCTTAAGAGGAATTTCACCTCTCTAGAAGAATACACGGTTCAGAAAAAGTCCTTATTTGTCTCTCTGACTCCCACTCACAAACATAGATGAGACTTTAAGGAAGAAAAGGAATTATTTAAATGCAAAATATGGCATCCCTAGGTGGGTGCCAAAATGTGGGAATCCCTTTTCACGTCCCACGCTTCAGGGTTCGGGTTTCTGGAGGAGGCCGCATACAAATGAATAAAGAGACTCAGAAAAATATTAATTTGGAAAATGGGGGCCAGGCGATAGGTAGTTCAACTCTAGTGGCAGAACTCCCACTCACTCTGGCTTCACTACTCCTTTTATTAAGATTAAAATCATAAGCTACAGCTGTATCCTCCAGGCCAGAAACACCAGTAAAAATCAATCAGTAGATCTTCTTAGGACTAACAGGTGGGGGCTGCTTCAACCTGCAACATCGCAGTAACCAGCTTCAGCGCCTCAGAGCAATCAAGGTTGACCAGCCCTTCTAGCTCCCTGTCCACAGCTTTCTATTATTAAAACACTGATTGGCTTCCAGCAGCAAAAGTCTGAATATACATGCCCTGGTTATAAAGGTATAAAGGTCAGGTGCAGATCATGGAAGGCTAAAATATATGTGGACCTTCCTTCTAGTTTAAGTCCCCCCCCCCCCTCTCTCTCGTCGTTTTTGTTTGTTTTCTGTTAATTCTCACCCAAGGATTTTCCCCACTGATTTTTAAAGAGAGTGGAAGGGAGGGGAGAGACACAGAGAGAGAAACATCGATGTGGACTGTTTGCCTTCCACAAGTACCTCGACGGGGACCAGGATCGAGACTGCAACCCAGATATGTGCCCTTGATCCAAATCAAACCCAGGACCCTTCGGTCAGCCAGCCAACACACTATCCACTGAGTCAAACCAGTTAGGGCTAGTTTAGATTTTTCACATTTTACTTTTCCCCCACCCCAGCTACCTCGCTAAGTCCCTACCCAAACCAATACAATTTCCACTTCTCCCAACTTGAAAACACACACACACATGTGCACACACGTAATAACAATATTTATTCAATTTGCTTATCCATAAGGAACCCTTATTTTAATTGCCACTGGACTTTTCCAAACCTGAGGATTCCTGAAAGGAGGATAATTAAGAAGACTGCCCATTATTAATATGTCTTTGCAGATGCTTTTTGTGCCTGTCATTAGTTGCCACAATAATGAAAACAGAAACATCAGGTTGAAAACAAATCAGAAAAAAAAATTAGGTACTCTATTCAAAGCTAACAATCAGAATGACTGTTTTGTACAAACTAGCCTAAAATTTCGGTAAGATGGCCAATCGGTAAGATGAGTACATCAAATTGACTGGCTGCCTAGGCTTTACATAGAGAGTGACCCAGAGGACTATTAAATCAGTTAACAAGGTTGAATCCATGCAGTGAAATAAGTGGATGCCTGACTCAGTACATTACTGAAACCAGTTACTTCCAGCTAAATCTGGTCCCAAGAATATAAGGAGAGGAAAGAGTTCCAATTTCTTTCTGCTTCAAAAGCTGAAAGCAGCTTTTGCATCTGCAGGCCTGAGCATCATATTTAGACCAGGATCTCACAGGAGGCACCCTAGTTTTACCAAATAGCATCTCAATGCTATGTAACCCAACGAGGGGAATTATAAATTGAAAATTGTCTATATTTTTGGTTCACTTTCAAAATATTAGCTAATTGATCTGATATCCCCCCCCACTTATCTGGATAAATTGATATGTATAGTATTAGAATATACCACCACAAAATATGCCACATTGGCATAAAGATTATTTTGAGCTAGAAACAACTAAGGAGAAATAGGTACAAGGAAAAAAACTCTCTGCCCTCCCTCATTTGCCTAAAAGCAGAACACAAATTTGTCAACACATCTCACTTTTCCTTACCAGAAAAAAACAGAATTCTGTTTTCTTTTAAATATGGTTTTGTTGATTTTTAGGAAGAGAGAAACATCAATGAGAGAGAAACATCATCAATCAAATGCCTCCTGCACAGTTCTCCTGGGGATCGAGCCCACAACTGGGCATGTGCCCTGACCAGGAATCGAACCACTGACTTTTTGGTTCCTGGGTCAACACTCAATATCTGAGCCACACCAGCTGGGTAAGAACAGAACTCTTAATGTACAGAACTTTTAAACTCTTATTAGCCCAGAGATGTGTACCATGAAGAATCTACAAAACCAATCTTACTAAAGAATCTTATCTTCTATTAATTTCCCCCATATACTTACCTTCCTACAATTTGCCACTCAAAGCCTAAGTCTGTTTCCCTTTATCATGTCATTTCTCTAAAATGTATTGTCCTTTTGTTAAGATGCTATATAAAGAAATTCTTACCATTTGTCGCAGGATAGATGGAACTGGAGAGAATTATGTTAAGTGAAATAAACCAGGCAATGAAATAAAAATACCACATGATCTCACTCATTTATGGAAAATAAAGAACATTATAATCTGATGAATAAAAAGATAGATGTATTAGAGGCAGTAAAGCACCGAGCAGACTGTCAAATTACACCAGGAAGGCTGGGGAGTGTTAGGGAGGGAAGGAAATAGATCAACCAAAGGACTTGTATGCATGCATATAAGCACACCAATGGACACAAGACATTGGGGGGGGTGAGGGCATGTGAAAGGGGTTAGGGAAGGTTTGGGGAAGGCCAAAGGGGAGGGGGGAAGAAGATATATGTACTAAAATATTTAATACCTTAAACAATAAAAAATAAAAATATAAAAAATAAAGTTTTAAAAAGATGCTATATAATAGAAAGTCAGAAACAGGGAGGAAAATGGCTGAAGAATAGACAGAAGCATTCTGAATCTTCTCCCAGGGCAGATGGAGGGAGCGGCTTAGGGTCGCACAGGGAGTGTTTGTTGCCCAGTTAAGGGACAGCTGTGCTCTGGGAGAAGGTGAGGGACTGCTGGATGGGCCTCCACGGGCTTCCCCTCACCATATGGCTGGGTTCTCTTGCAGAGCCAATGCTTGAAGGAGGACTCTGCCATCTTGAAGGGGAAAGGCCTGAAAATATACAGCTGAAGTACCCACTGGACAGCTGAGGGCCCCAGAACACCAGTTTCCACTTGGCGCAAACGCACGAATTCAGAGGAGTTCTGGACTCCGACACTGAAAAGTCAGATTTAGCCTGGAATTTGGGTGGGCATGCACACCGAGGGAACTGGATGAGCAGGGAGATCTGCGCTTGAAAAAAGTCTGTGGCTCTTAGAGCTGGTGAATGAGGAAGGGGACACTCAGAGCTGGTGGCAGAGGGGATCCCTAGAAAGCAACCCATTTGGACTTGACAGAGAAGGACAGCCAAAAAAATTTGGGAGGGTGATGGCTGCAAAACCCAAGGGGGAAAAGGAGTTTGCGCAGACATATGAGCAGAACCTGAGTCCTTGCGTTTCTTCCTCTCCTAATCCCAGCCTCTGAATGCTAAGCCAGGAACATGGGATCACCTGGTGGGGGACACCCTGGAAGACTGCAGGAGAGAGCTGTTTTTCTGGAGGATTGGGATCAGAGCAGGAAGTCACCATTAGAGAGCAGTTCTGGGGCAACCTATTCCCACAAATCAATATTTAATACCACAGGGATAGCAGGATCTTAGTTCAGGCTAGAAAGGACCCACAGACCCAGAGATCAATCCAGAAACACTGACAACCAGGAGCTGAATCACAAATTGACTCTTGTGTGACACAAATTAAGGAATCAATTTTACTACTACTACTATTTCACCTTTTGTGTCTTTTAAGTATCATTTTAATTTTCTCTTTATTCTGCTTTGGGATTAGTGTTCTACAGTCTATATCTATCCTTTAGTATCTTTTTACATTACCTAAACTCCACTTTTATGCCACCACTCACTTGCTAATCTTTTCCTATTTAGTGTCTTGTTTCTTTTACCCTTTTCCTGCTTTAGAGTTTTCTTATTCTTTCTTTTTTACCCCCTGTTAAAATTTCACACTACTCACATATCTAATCTCCAATCACCTGCTCCAAGTCCATACACACCTCTCACTCCTCTGACTCCACTATCCCAAATTGTTTTTCTCTCTGTCCTGTTGTTGTTGTTTATTTGACTGCTGATTATATCAATTTTTTATGCTTGTTTGTGAGATTGGTTTGGTTACTTCTTTCTTTTGGTTTGTTTTGTGGGTTATTTTCTGTGTTTTCTTTGTTGTTGTTGTTATTGCATTATATTTTGATAGACTTTTGCTTCTATGTTCCCTCATCTTGCTTGATATTAGTTGTTGTATGTAGTTTGTATCAATCTTCAGGTACTTGATGCAGTATTTTGTTGGAATTAGTGGCTGTCTATAGAGGTTTTCACACCATATTTGTAGTTTATTCCCCTTTTCTTTCTTATTCTCTTTCTTTTCTCTCTTACCATCCTTTCTTTTCTTTTCTTTTTTTACTTCTCCTTTTTCAAATTTCATTTTGGCATTCCATCTTTTTTTTGAGCGTGTGTGTGTGTGTGTGTCTGTGTGTGTGCATGTCTTTGCTTTCTCTCTTCCTTCTCACATATCGCCTAATTTGCCTTCCTCTGATGATTACCTTTATTTGGAGTTACCAATACCATGAATACATTCCTGTTCAGTGCCCGGTGTGTTGCACCAGGTTGTGTTGTAGTATGTGCCTTTTAAGCAACGAAGGAGAGAGAGAGCTACATAACCAGACACACAGAGAAGAGAGACCATGTAGAGACAAAGAAACAGCCCACATATGAAAGAAAAACAACCCTCAACAAAAAAGGAGTTAAATGAAATAGAGGCAAGAAACCTATCAGAGAAAGAATTCAGGGAAATGGTCATGAAGTGGCTGAAAAGAATGGAAGATAAATTTGAAAATATGAGTACGAGGCAAGAGGAATTGAAGAAGAACCAAGAGGAAATGAAGGAAAGCTAAGAAGAAATGAAAAGTGACATCGCTGAGTTAAAGAACTCAATAGAAAGTACTAAGAGTAGATTAGAAGAAGCAGAGGATTGCATCAGTGAGCTAGAAGAAAAGATAGAAAAAATACCCAAATAGAGCAGCCTCTAGAAAAAAAAATAAAAAGCAGGAGGAGAGCCTAAGGGACCTTTGGGACAACATGAAACCAAACAACATCTGCAAAATTGGGCCCCCAGAAAGACAGGAAACTGAGCAAGGATTTAAAAACCTGTTTGAAGAAATAATGACAGAAAACTTCCCTGATATAGGAAAGAAAAAAACCCACACAAATCCAAGTAGCTCACAGACTCCTAAGCAAAATGAACCCCAAAAGACCGACACCAAGGCACATTATAATTAAATTAGCAAACAACAACACCAAAGTAAGAAACTTAAAATCCGCTAGAGAGAGACATAAAGTCACCTAAAAAGGAAGCCTCATCAGACTAGCAAGTGATCTCTCAACAGAAACTCATCAGGCCAGAAGTGAATGGAATAATATATAAAAAGTCATGCAAAGAAAGGGTCTGAATCCCAGAATACTGTACCCAGTAAGGCTATCAATCAAAATTGAAGGGCAAATAAGAAACTTCACAGACAAAA
Organism: Antrozous pallidus; assembly: GCA_027563665.1. Lineage (NCBI taxonomy): Eukaryota > Metazoa > Chordata > Mammalia > Chiroptera > Vespertilionidae > Antrozous > Antrozous pallidus. The sequence goes on from CM050509.1 coordinate 54,037,903, forward strand.
AAGGACTTGGGGAATTCATTACCACCAAACCAGCAATGCAAGAAATGCTGAAGGGTCTGCTGTAAAAAGAACTAGGAAGCGAAGAAGGAATACAGGGATGAAAAAGAAAAATGGCAACAAATAAGTAGCTATCAATAATAACTTTAAATGTAAATGGATTAAATGCTCCAATCAAAAGACATATGGTAATGGGCTGGATAAGAAAAAATGACCCATGTATCTGCTGCCTACAAAAAACCCACTTCTGAAAAAAAGACGCACACAGACTAAGGGTGAAAGGATGGGAAAAGGTTCTTCAAGCGAGTGGAAATGGAAAAAAGGCTGGGTAGCAATACTTATATCCAACAAATTAGATCTCAAATTGAAGGTCATAACAAGAGATAAAGAAGGCCACTTCATAATATTAAAGGAAGAAATCCAACAAGAAGAAATAATTCTGGTAAACATAGGAGTACTCAAATACTTAAAAAAAACTCCTGGATGATAACAAGGGAGAGACAGACAGCACTACAATCATAGTAGGAGACTTTAATATGCCACTATCACCACTGGACAAATCCTCTAAACAAAAAATCAGCAAAGAAACATCAATCCTAAATGACTCACTAGACCAGATGGAATTAATTGACATCTTCAGATCATTTCACCCCCAAAGCCACAGAATATACATTCTTTTCAAGTGGCCATGGGTCATTCTCAAAGATAGATCATGTGTTGGATCATAGGCAAAGTCCCTCCAAATTCAAGAAGATAAAAATCTTATCAAGCATATTCTCAGATCACAGTGGCATAAAGCTGGAAATCAACTACAATAAAAACAATCCAAAGAAATCAAACACATGGAGACTAAACAGCATGCTATTAAACAATAACTGGGTTACCAGAGAGATCAAGGAAGAAATAGAAAACATCATGGAAACAAATGACAATGATAGCACAACAATCCAAAATCTATGTGACACAACAAGAACAGTTTTGACAGAGAAGTTCATAGCTCTACAATCCTACTGCAAAAAAAAAAAAAAAGCTGCAGCAACAAATTGTCTAACCCAATAACTCAAAGAGTTAGAAAGAGAGCAACAAGAAAAGCCCAGTGTAAGCAGAAGGAAGGAAATACTAAAGATGAGAGCAGAAATAAACAAAATAGAGACCAAAGAAACAGAAGATCAACAAAACCAAGAGCTGGTTCTTTGAAATGATAATCAAGATTGATGAACCTCTAGCCAGGCTCACCAAGAAGCAAGAGAAAGGACCCTAATAAATAAAATCAGAAATGAAAGAGGTAAAATAGCAACAGACCCCATTGAAACACAAAGGATTCTTAAGAAATACTATGAACAACAATATTTCAACAACTGGACAACCTGGAGGAAATGGATATATTCCTAGCAAAATATAACCTCCCAAAACTTAATCAAGAAGAAACTAAACAGCTCAATAGACCAATAACTGTGGAATAAATTAAAGCAATCATAAAAAAGCTTCCAGCAAACTAAATCCCAGGGCCAGACATCTTCACAGGGGAGTTTTACCAAACATTCAATGAAGAAGTAAAACCTATCCTCCTCAGACTATTCCATAAAATTCAACAGGATGGAACACTTCCAAACTCCTTCTATGAAGCCAGCATCACCCTAATATCAAAACCAGATAAAGGTGACACAATGAAAGAGAATTACAGGCCAATAACCCTCATGAATATAGATGCCAAAATCCTCAATGAAATTCTAGCAAATCTGATCCAGGAGTACTTCAGAAAGATCTTACACCATGACCAAGTAGGATTTACCCCAGGAGTGCAAGGATGGTACAATATCTGCAAATAAATAAATGTGATACATCACATAAACAAATTGAGAGATAAAAATCACATAGTCCTGTCAATTGATGTAGAAAACGCATTTCACAAAATCCGACACCCTTTCTTGAGAAAAACTCTCAACAAGGTGGGAATAGAAGAATCATACCTCAAAATAATAAAAGCAATATATTATAAACCCACGGCAAACATCATACTCAATGGGCAAAAACTACAATTATTTCCCCAAAGAACTGGAATAAGACAGGGATGACCACTCTCACCACCCCTGTTTGACATAGTACTGGAAGTATTAGCCATTGCTATTAAATAAGAAGAAGATATAAAAGGCATCCAAATTGGAAAAGAAGAAGTAAAGCTATCCTTATTTGCAGATGACATGGTATTGTACATAAAAGACCCAAAAGACTCCATGAAAAAACTAATAGACTTAATAAATGAGTTCAGCAATGTAGCAGGATACAAAATTAACACTAAGAAATCTAGGCCATTTCTATATACCAGCAGTGAACTTATAGAAAAAGAGACTAAAAAGGCAATCCCATTCACCATTGCACCAAACAAATTAAGATACCTAGAAATAAACTTAACTAAGGAGGTAAAAGACCTATTTATGGAAAACTACAGGACACTGAAAAAAGTGATAAAGGAAGACGTAAAAAGGTGGAACATACCATGTTCATGGATTATGAGAATCACCATCATCAAAATGCCCATACTACCCAAAGCAATCTATAACTTTAATGCACTCCCTGATAAAATACCAACAGAATATTTCACAGACCTAGAAAGAACTCTCCAAAAATCATCAGGAATAAAAAAAGGCCTGAATAGCCAGAGCAATCTGGAGAAAGACACACAAAGTCGATGGTATTTCAATACCAGATGTCAAGCTGTATAATAAAGCTACTTTTCTCAAAACAGCCTGGTACGAGGACAAGAACGGACATATAGACCAATGGAATAGAATAGAGAAAACAGATATCAATTCAAACCACTATGCTCAATTAATATTTGACAAAAGAGGAATTAATATAAAATGCAGCCAAGTCAGTCTCTTCAATAAATGGTGTTGGGAAAATTGAACAGATACATGCTAAAAAAAATGAAACTAGACCACCAACTTACACTATACACAAATATAAACTCAAAATGGATACAGGACTTAAACATAAAATAGGAAACCATAAAAATACTAGAGCAATCCATAGGAAGAAAATCTCAGACACATGCCAAAAGAAGTTCTTCACTGATACTGCTCCTAGGGCAATGGAAGCTAAAGAGAAAATAAATAAATGGAACTACATCAAAATAAAAAGCTTTTGCACAGCTAAAGAAATCATCAAGGGGAAAAAAAAGAAAACCCAGTGTATGGGAGAACATATTTGCAAATGTAATCACTAATAAAGGTTTAATCTCAAGTATCTACAGGCAACTTATACAAATTAATAAAAGGAAGACAAATGATCCAATAAAAAAATGGGCAATGGACCTGAATAGAACCTTTTCTAAAGAAGACAAAAGGAAGAGCCAGAGACATATGAAAACCTGCTCAAAGTTACTAATTATCCAAGAGATATACATCAAAATGACAATGCAGTACCCTCTCACACCTGTCAGAATGGCTTTCATCAACTAATCAACAAACAAGTGTTAGCGAGGATGTGGAGAAAAGTAACCCTCGTGCACTGCTGGTGGGATTGCAGACTGGTGCAGCCACTGTGGAGAACAGTATGGAGTTTCCTCAAAAAACTAAAAATGGAGCTCCCATTTGACCCAGTGATCCCACTTCTAGGAATATATCCCAAGAAACTAGAAACACGAATTAGAAAGGATATTTGCACTGCGATGTTCATAGCAGCACACTTTACCACAGCTAAGATTTGGAAACAACCTAAGTAACCATCAGCAGATGAAAGGACTGAAAAAACTGTGGTTCATCTACACAATGGAAAACTATGCTGTGGTGAAAAAAAGGAGCTCCTACCATTTGCAACAACATGGATGGAGCTAGAGAGCATTATGCTAAGTGAAATTAGCCAGGCAGAGAAAGATAAATATCACATGATCTCACTCATTTGTTGAATATAATGAAGGGCATAAACTGATGAACAAGAACGGATCTAGAGTCTGAGAAACGTCTATCAGAACGTAAAACCTCAGCGTAAGTGGTGGGTGGTGGTAGTAAGGGGGAAAGTCAATATATTTGACCTCTTTAACTAAGGTAATTAATTTGTGTTTTCACATCCTGACAAAGTTTACATAAAGTTATAAAAAATTGGTGGCTAGTATGAAATTTAAATGACATGGCCTAGAGCATGCCATCTCCTATGGACACCAGTCCTTAGGCTAGGTCACCCTTAACCTCCTGTGACACCATAATATCCTTACATGACATTATTCCACAATGTCATTATAATTTTCGATATTTGAAAACAGCATATTGTACAATTATCCCAAAGAAACTTACAAACTAATTCTTGGAATGTTTGGCAACAATTTAAAAAAAAAGGACAGGAAAGGAATTAATCCCTTTAAAAAGGAATTAAGGCTCTCGGAAGACACTTGAACATTCTATATTGACCTCTCTTGCCCTTTTTCCCAAGAGGGACCCTGTTATCACAATCCAAGTGCACACAGCTGTTGCCTGAGCTTTCAGTTCAAGCTGAGGTTGAAGACTCTGGGTGGCTGGCACCATGGATCTGTCTCTCGCCCAATTCGGTGAGCTGGGCACACAGTGGGAAAAAAAAAAACCTGAGTCCTCCGAGATATGTGATCAGTAATGGGACTCCTCCAGCGTGTGAGGGAATCCCAAGGCAGGTGCTGGTCATGGAGGCCACAGGGGCATAAATTACCAAGGAGACAGAACTGAACCTCACATCACCCTGATTGGCCCTGGAGGATGGCTGGTTAGCCAGAGATGGATAAGATTCCTCAGGGAAGGAGCAACCTAAGACAGGCACAGTCACAGAGGGGCCATCAGGAGAGAACTAAAGGTCAACGGAGGTGGGGCACAGACCTTCACTCCCCTAATTTGCAGGGGCCTGAATTCTCAACCCTTCTGACGGAGGTCTCCTGCCCCCACACATGCTTCGCCTCCCATGCACAGCTCAGATTGAGACCCAGGTTACAGACAGAGACTTGGCCAGCAACAGCAGCCCTATATCCAAATTTATTCTAGCACCAGGAATGTGCAGGGCCTACTCAAGAATGCAAATAATCCTTGCCACAAATATTTACAGGGTAAACTAAGATTATTGTTTGAGTATTAAATATGACAGTAAAGATGGAACACCAAGATGGCGGCATAAGCAAACACCTATTGTTCTGCCCCGCGCAACGATTTAAGAACTACAACGTAACAGCAAAACAGACAAGCACCCAGAATCGCCAGAAAGCTGGCTGAATGTAAACTCCACTAATAGGAGCAAAGGTGGGACACAGACTCAAGATCGGGGGGAGGGCAGTCTTTCAGAAGGAAAGAGGTTAGGAGCCGCCCTGGTCTCACGCGCGGGCTGGGGCTGGAGCAGGGAGCGCGGGCTGGGGCTGGAGCAGGGACAGGCCGGATTTCTCCAACGAGGAAGGGCGGAGGGGTCCCACTGCCCAGATTTCCCGAGCCGGGCGAGGTCCGAGATCCGGGGTACGAGAGGTCCCCCTACACAGATTTCCCGGAACTGGGCGAGGTCCGAGGTCCGGGGGACGCACCCTGGAAGCGGGGCGCGGCAGAGACTCCTAGTCCCAAGGGTCGCGCAAACCCGCGACTTGCCCCCTGGAAACTTGTCTCCTGGTTCCGGAAACCATCTATTTTACAGCCCTGGGCTGGACTTTTGGTGTGTAGGCACATTTGGGGAAAGGCAGAGTTGTCTGGCAAGGGGAAGAGACTAGCGGCTCTCTCTTGGAGGAGTCTGCAGCCATCCCCATCCAACAGAGACCCGCGCACGCGAGCACCGCATAGGACCCAGCTGCCGCCGCCGCTGCCCGCGCAGCCCAGAGACTCCACCCATCCAACCTGAACACAGTCTCCCTTCACAGCCAATTGGCCTGGAGGTCAAACCCTCCTAGGGCTAACAACAAAAAGCTGGATTTAAATTCAAAAACACTGAATACAACCCATAAAGGATTGCAGTAAGAGTACCCACCTCAGGTAACTGGGGAGGCTGAGCCACTGTCCCTTTGAGGATATCTACCACATAAACCAGCCACCATGCAGAGATATGAAAAGAAATCAGGTGTGAAAGAAATGGAGGAGAAAAGACGACAAGACATAGAGTTCAAAACAACGGTTATAAGGCTTTTCAAGAGGCTCCTAGAAAAGGCCGATGAACTTAATGAGAATTACCAGGAAATAAACAAGACCAACCAGCAAATTAATGAGAATTAAAAGGAGATGAATGATACTTACAAGGAAATGAATGAAACCCTCAGGGAAATGAACAAGACCTCTGAGGATACGAACCAGACCCTCACGGATAAAAAAAAAGGACCAACTAGAAATCAAGCATACACAGACTGAAATAAAAAATATTACACAAAGTCCTAAAAGCAGTCCAGAGGGCCACAAGAACCAAGTCAAAGATTTGAAATACAAAGAACCAAAATCCACTCAGCTGGAAAAGCAAGAAACAAAAAGAATTCAGATAATTGAAGATAACGTAAGGGGCCTCTGGGACAACCTCAAGCAAGCCAACATCCGAATTATTGGGGTGCCAGAAAAAGAGAGAGAGCAAGTTAATGAAAACCTACTTGAAGAAATAGTGACTGAAAACTTTCCCCACCTGGTGAAAGAAACTGACTTAAAAGCCCAAGAAGTACACAGAACCCCAAAATATAGGAATCTAAAGAGGACCACACCAAGACATATCATAATTAAAATGCCAAGAGCAAAAGATAAAGAGAGAATATTAAAAGCAGCAAGAGAAAAGCAGTTGGTTACCTACAGGGGAGCACCCATACGATTGTCAGCAGATTTCTCAACAGAAACGATGCAGGCCAGACGCGAGTGGCAAGAAATATTCAAAATAATGAAGAGCAAGAATCTACAACCAAGATTACTCTATCCAGCAAAGCTATCATTCAGAATTGAGGATCAGATAAAGTGCTTTGCAGATAAGAAAAAGCTAAAGGAGTTCATCACCACCAAACCAGTATTATATGAAATGCTGAAAGATATTCTTTAAGAAGAGGAAGAAGAAAAAGGTAAAAATATAAATTATGAACAACAAATACACATCTATCAACAAATGAACATAAAAATCAAGTGAACTGATAGGCTGATGAACAGGATAAACTGGTGACTATAACAGAAACATGGACATAGAGAGGGAATGGACTGACAATTCTTGGGGAGAAAAGTGTTGTTGGAAGTACAGCAAGAGATTGGACAAAAATCTTGCAACAATGGGAGAGGACACTGGGGAGGGGGAGGTGAGGGCGGAGGGTGGGATAGGTACAGGGTGGAGGGAAGATATAGAGGGATAAAAAAGGGGAAACAATGTAATTAATAAACTGAACAATAAAAAAAATAAAAATAAATAAATAAATTTAAAAATATATGACAGTAAAAATGTAATCACTATTCTGATTAATTCAAATTGGCCAATTGAAATAAGTGAGTACTCAAAAATATTTAAGTGTACTGGACAAAAAGCTTTTCCTAAAATATTAACTAAAACTTCTATTAGTAGTTCATCTCACTGTAAAATTGCCTAACATCCAAGGAATCTAAAGCAATCCTAATTGTGTGCAAAAATTAAAATTTAAAATTACCAAGACTGCAATCTAAAATTTCCAAAAGCCCCCATTAATCAAAAAAGGTCGAGGAGGGAATATTGGAGTAATATCATGTAAGTAAAAATACCCTATAAGTAAACTGCATGTAGAAAATTCTTACTCCAGAAAAGTAACTTCCATTTGTAATGCCAACAGCAGGACACTCATGAAAAACACACATGGTGTTAAGCCAAAGGAAAATCATTTGGGCAAAAATAAAAAGAATCCCAAGTCTAACTTACAGAAAAGACTCCTTTATTAACTTTTGGTTGAGAATATATTTGTATATTTTCAGAAAACAACTCCAAGAACATATGGATCCTGCAACAAAGAGGAACTAACAGGTCTGTTCCAACCACAAAGACAGGCCAGAGATGGAAGACGCTGACGACACCTTACCATGCTAACAGTCAGCAGCTGTGCATCGCTGCAGGTGGTCCAGGACCAAACCAGAGAGGGTGGAACTTGCGTTGCCACCATATGTCCACCATCCAGATACCATTGCTGACAAGTACACATAAGGAACTATTTCACATTGAAAATGGGACTCAGAACTGTTGGACCCTGAAACTGAGACTCAAACATTTTTTGTTCTTATATCTAGTATGCAGATGGAAGACTTTTTTTAAGTAAAAGAAATGGGGGGGGGGCAGAGAAAGATAGATCCAGAGGCAAAGAAGCATTGAACAGACTGTCAAACTACAGTGGGAAGGCAGAGGAGGGTGGGGGGCAGGGGCTGTGAGAGATCAACCGAAGGACCTGTATGCAGGCATATAAGCATAACCAATGGATACAAGACACTGAGGGTGGGGCAGGTGAGGGCATGTGCTGGGGGGTAGAGGAGGCCTGGGGGAGGATAATGGGGAAAAAACACATGTACTACTATTTATAATACTTTAATGAAGATATATATATATAAAATAAAAAATAAAAAATAAAAAATATGCTGTATAAACCCAAGTACAACCACCCCTTTGAGTTGTGCAACACTTTCTTCCATGTGTAACCGCAATGCACTCTGGTATTTAATCTGTCTCTTTCTCTACTTACTTGGTACTTTCCAATGACCATAAAGTTTGTGTTTCTTGTCTAAAGCACTCTTTTCATCTGCTTCCTATTATCAATAAAAAGGTGAAATCTAGCTTGGTAACTATGCACTCAGACCAGAAAAACTCGTTACTGAAAAATTCTTATAGCAGAGATTATCATTCTAGAAACCAGATTGATTAATCCACCAAACCATTCACTCCATTAGTTTTTCCTCTGTAAACCCTAATTTGTGGTAGCCACCCAATTCTATTGATATATTATTTTAGATACTAGATACCTGGTGCACAAAATTCATGCACAGGTAGAATCCCTAGGCCTGGCCAGCAATCAGGGCTAATCAGGGGCTTTCAGCTGCCTGCTGCTGTCCAGGTCCTTCCTTCATTCCATGCCACCCCCTGGTGTTCAGTGCACATCATAGTGAGCAATTGAACTCCTGGTCTCTGGGTTAAACTCCTGAGGGGACACTTTGCATATTAGCCTTCTACTAATATATAGATAGATTATTATTATTACTAATGAACTATAATCAAGACCCTGCTCCAGGGACTTGACATTCAAGCTTTTGCTTGGTTAATTAGACAAATTCTCAAAGTTGTAGAATTGGATAGGGCAATGATGGGCAATGTTTTGAGCTTGGTGTGTCAAAATTCTCCAAAAAACCTAGCATAACTCGGGTGGTGTGTCACTTTGATAAAAAAGCCATAATTTTGCGATATTTATAGTTTAAATAACAAAAATGTATAATCCTATATGATAAAAGAGATACATGTAAATTTGACTGTACCTCCGCTCCTGATTGGCAATGCTACCAGCCAATCAGGAGCGGGGACGGGGCCAAGTGGCAGGAGCTCTAGGCCCTGGGGTTGGAGATGAAACAGTGGTGACCGAGAGGGCCCTGTCCCTGGGCGCTGTGAGGGGAAGCAGTGGCAGCAGCAGCAGTGGTGGTGGCGGCGGCAGGGAGGGTCAGGCCCCTGGGGCCAGGTGGTCTCAGACAGCTGGGCCTGAGCTGAGCAGGGCGATGGCTGGGTGCCCAAGGCCTAAAGCCTCTAGTGAGGCTTTAGGCCTTGGGCAGGCTTGGGGCAAGCCATCTGTTGGACATCCCCTGAGGGCTCCCAGTATGTGAGAGGGGGCAGGTTGGGTAAAGGGACCATCCACCCCCAGTGCATGAATTTGTAATATATAACTGGCCAGTGATCAGGGATAATCAGGGGCTTTCAGCTGCCAACTGGGGCCTTCCTTCCCCAGCTGCCTACTGCTGTCCAGGGCCTTCCTTCATTCCACGCCACCCCCTGGTATTCAGTGCACATCATAATGAACAACTAAACTCCTGGTCTCCAGGTAATATATAGTTGTGATATATAACTGTATTTTATAAATAGTTGTAATATATAACTGTATATTATAAACCAAAAACTAATTATTTAACTTACCTGCTTAGTGATTTCTTTGTTCATCTGTCATGCAATTTCTTTTGTTGGTATTGATATTATTTAACTTGTGTGGGGTGCCGTGAACTAAGATAAGTGAGGGGGAGGAGGAATTCTTTAACTAACCTGCCTATTAGTGACTTTTTGTTGTTGCTGAATTTTATTGGTTAAACCTACAATTGAAGGTTGGTATTTTGTACACTTCAAGCCCAAGCAAGCGATACTAACTTCATCTGCCAATCTTTTTCTTTTGTTGGTTTTGATATTATTTAACGCTGAGAATACAGTACAGAAGTACGCAGAGAGAAAAATTGTGAGTAAAGTCATTGCTATATTTTTCCAGGTGCTAAAAGTGTCTGGTAATTGGTTCCAGGCACTCCAAATTTCCTGTTCGTAGTGACACTCCTCTTGATTCTCCAAGCAGCACCTTTCCAGATTCTCAAGCTTTGGCCTCAATTCGAAAAACACCTGAGCCTTTCTTGAAATTCTGCAAGTTGCATCTCCAAATCATCAATTTGCATCCATTGGAAAACATTTAATTCCCAACTACTGTAGACTACTACATCAGGATGCTTAATTATTTTTATGGCCTGTTCTAGGCTTCCACATTGATTAAATCTATCACTGAACTGATCGAGTAACGAGTCTAAAACATGCTGGTATTTTATATGCAAGGGTTCCATTTCATTTATTACAGCTGCCCTGGCCTTCTCAAAATACTTTGTTACTCGAGGAAAATACTTAGAAGTTTTAGTTTCTATATCTCGCTTGAAAATTTTAAATTTACTTTTAAAAGCTTTTATGTATCCGAACGTAACATCAATACTTTTACCAAAACCTTGTAACTTTAAGTTCAGTTCATTAATATGAACAGAGATATCTGTAAAAAAAAATATCAGGGTGTTGACCCACTTATCATCATTGAGCTGAGAAAAGTTTCCCAGATACTTATCCTCAAGAAATACCTTCATTTCTTCAAAGCACTCAAGAACTTTGCCTCCACTCAGCCATCTTACATTATTGTACATCAGCAGTCCACTGTAAGTGGAATCAACCTCCAGTAAAAGTGCAGAAAATTCTCACTTGGGGCGAGCAGCTATTAAATTAACTATTTTTGTAACAACTGACATTAAGTCATTTAGGTCGGTGAATCCTGCCTTGGCACATAAAACCTCCTGATGGATAACACAATGAAAAGGCACAATTGGATGTCCAAAAGCTTCCATAAACAATTTGACAAATCCAACTTTTTTTCCCACCATGTTTGGTGCACCATCTGTCGTCCCTGACACAACTTGAGAGATATCGATGCTTACATCATGGAATGTTTGTATAACAACCTTATATATTTTGCTTTCTGGTGTACTTTTTGGCACTGATACTAACTTTATCAACTCTTCTCTCATTGTGAGACCATCAGAACATCAACCAATAATGGCCAACTGAGCATGTGATGTGACATCAGTAGTTTCATTAAGAGAGATAAAAAATATTTACAATTACTTATGTCTCTCTTTAATTGATGTTGTATGCTTGTGTTCAGTGTCATTATTCGGTCTTTTATGATATTTCTACTGAGGGGTAACTCAGATATTCTCTTAATAATTGCATCTTTATTCTGAATATCATAAAATAGAACTGGTGCACATCTTAGGATAGTTTCTTTAATAAATTCTCCTTTACTGAGTGTTTTTCCATGCTGAGTTATGGAGTGAGCAATGCTCAAATGTGCAGATGTTAAATTTGTAGAGCCATTTATAAATTTAAGGATGGAATTAGATTGGCTTTTATAAAGGTATAGCTGCCTGGAAATGTATTTCTTCCTTTCATCCTCACTTTTCTTTTCAAGAGCTGAGAATGATTAGTTTTAAAATGTCTATTTATATTCCACATTCTGCTTACTGCCATTTCAGTACATAGAATGCAAAATGATCTGCCATTTTTTTCTATAATGCCATACATCTTGGTCCATGTCTCTTGAAAGGGTTGGCTACTGCTACTACCACTTCCTTTACTTAACCTTGGTTTTTCATTTTTGGTTTCTCCATCGGGGGGGGGGGGGGGCAGTGACTGAAGATAGAATTATAGATAGCCTGTTAGCCCTGCAGGCAATTAGGGGTTATCTAGCCTAGCTGACCACAAGATGGCACATGTAACTGTCTTTTAGGAAAGGGCAGGGTTAATAAGCAGAAGTAGGGGTTAATAAGGATGCACAACAGTAATAGTGGTGAAATGGAGTCTGCACTATGCTGCAAAATTACATTCCTTATATAAGTTAAGATGGCTGCCGCTATTTCTAATGGGGGGAAAGGGCACCCATAGCACAGGCCCTAGCCTCTCCCAGCCTCCCCTTCACTTATCTCAGTAATGATGGTCAATTAGAAATCCACGACACCCCAGAACAGTAGATTGGATGATGGTTGCTGTGGTTATGTGGTTGCTAGTAATGGCGATCAAGGGCCCCCAGAGATGCATCCCCTACTGCATTTTGCTGCTCCCTGCTCCACCGTCCGGAAGTGAGGTCAAAGATCCCCTAACAGCCTAACTGGAAATCCCAGAACTAGACTCTCTGTGCCAGAGTTCTGTTTTTTTGGCCTACAGACCTCCAGCACAGAGTGTCTATACTACACAACAGTAAATGTTTTATCCTCGGCTACTGCACCTGGCCATGCAGTAGCCGAGGATGAAACATCCTTCTCAGTATGCAGCCCCATACTTCTCTGTATGTGACCACATGCGGCCGTGTGTCATCAAAAATGGCTACACATGTCAGTGCTGACATGCATGTCATAGCTTCACCATCATGCGGATACGGGGAACAATGCCTCACTGTTTGTACCTACAACAAAGAAAGAGGGAATGGGGTGAAATAATATCTTCAAAACAGACCATCAGTTCAGACATAATTATAAGTACAAATGGTTACTTGACTTTGTTTCAGGGACTCATTTGCCCCAACCTCTCCCTCAAGTTCCTAAAAGGATAGAAAAGCAATATAAAGTTGTACAGCATTGAATATATTTTGGTTGTGATGTATAAATAATTTAGAAGAATTAGCAGAGAGAGCAAGATGACAGGAAGTTTGGGGATAATGTTCTAGAAGGATTCTGGAGTCTTTATTGAAAGGAAATGAAAAATAAGAATTTATAATTGGTAATTCTGAGACTACTTGAGTTTTTAGATGTTTATCCTACAGATATTTGCATTCATAGTTTTCAATATAGATTTGTAAAATCTATACCTAAGAGAAGAATTTTTATTGTAAATAATATGCAATGTATCCCAAAAGAAAACAGTTCATCTTCAGATATATAGAAGTTGATAGAATTCCTTACAATTATGTTATTGTATATATTTCAGTATTATCATTCTTTTTTTATATTGGTCCTATTTTATATTGGCCACACAATTGAAATTATTCACCTTGTATTTATTTTTAATGGATAATTCATATACCAAAAATTTACCCATTTAAAATGTATGATTCAGTTGTCTTTTGTGTATTCACAAACTTGTGCAACTACCACCACTATATAATTTCAGAATATTTTCATCACCTCTAAAAGAAACCTGATACCTATTAGCAGTTGCTCCCTACTCCCTGCCTCTATTTTCCTTTTTATTTCAAGCAACAACAACAACAACAACAAAATGAGCTGTAGCCTAGAAGTTCCATTATACATTGTCTAGAGAGAGAAAATAACAAATCAATACATAAATGAACTTTAACAACAACATTGCATTACTATTTTCATTGTGCTTTAGTTATTTTTTCAATGGCATGAGTCTGTGGCCCCACAGAGTGCAGGAAACTAAACATTCATTCAGTGAACATTTACTATTGTTAGTGTAAGTCTGCTTCTCCCTAACTGTATACATTCTTGTTGAGTTATTTGTACTAAGCTTCCAGTTAAAATGTTTGTTTGGTGTTAATGCAAAAAATAAATGTTATTTAAATATCTCTAGGGTTGATTCCATCTGAAGGTCCCCAACCTTTGGAGAAAGAGAAGCCACTTTTCATTTCCCTGGACATGAAATCCCCTGGAGGTTGTTAAGGCAGTTCTGACAGTAAAGAATATAAATAGAGTATGGGAGAGGATACCAGGCATTATGCTGGACTCTCCACATTTCACACATACTTCTCAATGATCCTGAGAGACAGTCATCATCATCATTTTATAAATGAAGAGAAATTAAGAGAATGGAGTGCAAAGAGGTTAAACAACTTGCCCCAGGTTAAACAGCTAGTACATAATAGACCTCAGTAAGGATCAAATCCCAGTCATCATTTCCATTATACCATTTTGTTAAACATGAAACACAAGATTAATTAATTGCTTCAATTTATAGGACCTTCTAACCTGGCTGGCATGGTTTACTGGTTGAGCATCAACCTATGAACCAGGAGGTTACAGATCGATTCCTTGTCAGGGCACATTGCAAGCTCGATCCCCAGTGTAGGGCATACAGGAGGCCGCAGATCAATGAGTCTCTCTTATCACTGATGTTTCTATCTTTCCCTCCCTTTCCTTTCCTCTATGAAATCAATAATATATATATTTTAAGAGGGACTTCTAACTTTCTAAACTTTCTGGGTTAATGTCAATCAGAAAAATATTTTAAAGATTAGCAGTGTAACTCAGCAAATAGGATAATCAGTAAATATAATATACTTAAGCAAATCTCATGTGTAAAATATAAAAAGAACATGTTTCTTTACTGACTTAATTCAAAGTAAATATCCATAGATAGCTAGATGAAGTCAATAAGGAATAAAGAGCTTGAATTTCATCAGGTTAGGTCTTTGTTTATATACTATAATTGTATAGATCTCTTTGAAGTACAGAGAAAGCTTTTTTTAAAAACTCTAAAATGGCATCAATATATAATATAAGAGAACGATATAAACATAATTTGTCTTACACTTTAAAAGTAAATTTATTTTTTCTATCAGGTTGTACATTTCTAAAAGTTTCTATTTTTTCCCTTGAAATTTTGACAAATATTCAAAGAAGCACAAGGTTCTACAGGCCCTCCTATGTAATACTTAAGAGCAAATAACAAAGAGAAATGAGTGCTCCATTAAGTATCCAGCTAGCTAACTTAATAATGGCTTCCCACTGTGCAAGACAGCAACTCCTGAGCCACGAAGAACAGTAGAGGAGACAAATGAAGAGAATCCAAGTTCATTATTTCAGTTGTCAAAAAGTACAATAGTCCTGCACTAGCCGAATGGCTCAGTTGGTGTGTCATTCCATGCACCAAAAGGTTGCAGTTTCAGTTCCCAGTCAGGGTACATACCTAGGTTGTGTGTTTGTTCCAATCATTGTTTTTTTTCTCTCTCTTTCTCTCTTCCCTTTTCTCTCTCTAAAAATCAATAAAAGCATACCCTTGCATGAATATTTTGAAAAATATTTTAAATGTACAGTAGTCCCCACCACAAGTGGTTTCACTTTGCAAATTTTCCAAAAATGTTAAATGGAAAATTCCAGAAGTAAAAAATTCTTAAGAATTGTGTGCCATTCTCAGTAACATAATAAAATCACACATCTTCTGTTCTGCCCTGGCCTGGGACATAAATCATTTCTTTCTGCAGTCAATTAGTCACTTAGTAGCCCTCTTGGTTATCAGATTGGTTGATAGAGGGGAGAGAGGGAGAGGGAGAGAGAGAGAGAGAAGAAAGACCACATTCACATAACTTTTCTTCCAGCATATTATGTATTTTATTTTAATACTAGGGGACCGGTGCACAAAATTCGTGCACTGGGGGTGGGTGGTACCTCAACCCAACCTGTCCCCTGTCACATACTGGGAGCCCTCAGGGGATGTCCAACTGATGGCTCAACCCCAGCCTGCCCAAGGCCTAAAGCTTCGGGCGAGGCTTTAGGACTTGGGCAGCCAGCCATCACCCTGCTCAGCTCAGCCCCGGCTGCCTGCTACCACCCGGCCCCGGGGGCTGGGCACTCCCTGCAGCCGCCACCACCCCTGCTGCTGCCACCGCTTCCCCTCACAGCACCCGAGGGCTGGGCACTCGCTGCTACTGCTATTTCATCTCCACCCCTGGAGCCCGGAACTCATGCCACTTGGCCCTGCCCCACTCCTGATTGGCTGGTAGCATAGCCAATCAGGAGCGAAAGTATGGTCAAATTTGCATGTTTCCCTTTTATTATATAGGATTGTTATTAATCTTTTACTGTGCTTAATTTATAAATTAAACTTTACCACAAGTATGCATGTATAGGGAAAACATACTATTTAATAAAAGAGAAACATGCAAATTGACCTTATCTTTGCTATGCTACCAGCCAATAGGAGCAATATGGAAATTAACCCCCAACTAAGATGGCGGGCAGGCTCTCTCCGCCCCAAGCCAGCCATAGTGGTGCTGGGGTGGCGGGGTCCAAATCTCAGCCCCAGACCCAGCAGCGGAGGCTGGACCCAAACCCCTGTGACCCCTCCCCATCCATGATAGGAAAACCTGAAAACAACCTGCATTATTAGGACAAGTTAGCATCTATACTAATAAAAGGATAATATGCTAATTAGACTGAACATCTTCCACACAACTTTCCGGATGTCCTTCTGGATGTCCTTCCCAACAAAGTCATGTTGGTGGGGCTAAGGAAGAGGAGGTTAGAGGCAATCAAGCAGGCAGGGGAGGGCAGTTAGGGGGACCAGGCCAGCAGGAGAGAGCAGTTAGGGCAAATAGGCTATCAGGGGAGAACAGTTAGTGGGACCAGGCTGGCAGGCAGGTGAGTGGTTATGAGCCAGAGGGCCCAGATTTGAGAGAGTGTAGGCCAAGCTCAGGTGACCACCTTCCCATGCATGAATTTCGTGCACCGGGCCTCTAGATCTATATAATAAAAGCTAATATGCTAAGTGTCTGACCATTTGTTGGACCATTCGGCCAGTTACTATGATGCGCACTGACCACCAGGGGGCAGATGCTTCGACCTGTGAGTTAACTTGCTGCTGGGATCTGGTCAATTGGGATGGGTTGAGACTGGCTGACATGTCTGGGAGGAATCCCGTGCACCAGGGTTGTTTCAGCCCTCATCTGGCAGGCCAGGCCAAGGGACCTCACTGATGCATGAATTCATGAACCAGGCCTCTAATTATATAATACTAGAGGCCTGGTACACAAAATTCGTGCATGGGGGGTTTGGGGTGGGAGGTTGGGGGAGGTGTCCCTCAGCCCAGTCTGCACCTTTTCCAATCTGGGACCTCCCGAGGGATGTCGCACTGCCCGTTAAGGGGCAGATGGAGATCCCTCTCACAATCCAGGACTTCTGGCTCCCAACTGCTCGCCTGCCTGCCTTCGCGATTGCCCCTAACTGTTTCTTCCTGCAAGCTTTATCATCCCCTACCTCTCCCCTGCCAGCCTGTTTGCCCCAAATTTCCCACCACTGCTGGCCTGGTCACTCCTAACTGCCCTTTCCTGCAGGCTTGATTGCCCCCAACTGCCCCCTCTTGCAGGCTTGGTCCCTCCCAACTGCCCTCCTCTGCAGCCCTGGTCACCCCTAACTTCGTTCTTCTGCTGGCCTGGTCACCCTTAGCTGCCCTCCCGTGCAGGATTCATTACCCACAACTGCCCTCCCTTACAAGCCTGGTATCTCCCAACTGCCCTTCCCTGCTGGCCATTTTGTGGTGGCCATCTTGTGTCCACTTGGGGGCAGGATCTTTGACCACATGGGAGCAGCTGTCTTGTGTCTTGGAATGATGGTCAATCTGCATATTACTCTTTTATTAGGATATATTTGTAGTTTGGTACTATCCAATGTTTCAGGCATCCACTGGGGGTCTTATAACATATCCCTTTTGGATAATCGTTCATGTAATTCTTTGAGAATAATTAATTAATTTGAGCTGTTAAGTTAATTATGGTAGTCCTGTATTTGTTTGGAAATTTAAGCATGGAAACCAGGGAGAAGAATGGCCCTCCTCTCTCAAGGAAAGAAGAACATGAAGAATAAATGAATGAAATTATTTCACCAATTCTGTAAAATATAGTCAGTACTAAAAAAGCTGTATTCAACATTTTATAATGCCACCCCCCTGTGTGCTCACATAGGATACTGTTGACATTATCCCCTGCATTTTTATAGCCCAAGCTTCACTGAAGCACTCATTCTTCCAACAAAGATTTTCTTAAGGACGATCATGTATCAGACCTTGGGCAGGGTGCTAGAAATAAGAGCTAAATGAAATTGCTCCCTGGTTCCCAGGAGTTTCCAGTCTAATTTATTTCAAAGAATAAACTTTCATTAAAATTTATTTCTCTTTTTGACTTTGTGAATATGAACAAGCTTTAGTGGGAGTTTTTAGGATAAGGAGATTAGTGAGGATGAAAGAAAAGTGAGGTTCGACAGTCCTCTGACGTGTTTCCTACTAAGAATGGGGAATAAAAGCAGAATATTTCAGAATCCAAAGTAGACTGGTGGCTATTGATAGATTGATGTTGGTAATATATTGCCAGTTTGTCGCTGGGAGAGTTTCTCTCATCTCTCTCTCTCTCTCTCTCTCTCTCTCTCTCTCTCTCTCTCTCTCTCTCTCTCTCTCGGATTCCTTTCCTCTTCTCTCAGCAAATCATCATTGTATTTTGTCCTTGTTACTATTTTTATAACTTGTGTTGGACAGACTAAAATGACAAATTTATTTTTCCACATGGTACATAGTCAAAGAGATAGGCTTGCCATGGCCATCACTGGTCTCAAGGACCAGACAGTTCGAATGATTAGATAATCAACATATGTATCATGTGGAGAGATCAAGGTAATAATGTGGCTGATTGTCACAGATGCTGAACTAGAAGGAACAATACAATTGTGCTATGGGTTCATATCAGTGATCAGCAAACTGCGGTTCGCGAGCCACATGCGGCTCTTTGGCCCCTTGAGTGTGGCTCTTCCACAAAATACCACGGCCTGGGCAAGTTTATTTTGAATAAGTGGCATTAGAAGAAGTTTCGGTTTAAAAAATTTGGCTTTCAAAAGAAATTTCAATCATAGTACTGTTGATATTTAGCTCTGTTGACTAATGAGTTTGCCGACCACTGGGTTATATTATCATTCCAAATGGTCTTAAGCATCCCAACTCAGGATGACTCAGTGTTCACAGGTTACAAATAAAATGAGTAAAAAAGGTGTTGAAATAGGTTATACCAAATACACTTTAAAAGATTTTTAATGCATCAAAATGACATTTAATCATATAGCAGTAGTTAGAAACAAAAACCCTGAAGTCAGACATACTCTTTGTCCCTGTTGTACCACTTACTAGCTGTCTAACCTTGGATAAGTTACTTTGCATCTCTGCATTCCAGTTTCATTGAGTGGATTATTTTAGGGATTAAAATAGATAATGCATATAAAGCATTTACTATGGTAGATAGAATATAGTATATTCCATTAATATTTGCTTTTGAGTTAAGGCCCAGTTATTGCTTGTCAAAAGCAAATAAGCCAAATAAAACACTATATCATTATGTTGACACTTATTATATACGAAAATAAGATAAATGGAGATTGAGTGACTCATGTTCATGATTCTGCATATGTAAAATATAAAAATAACAGTACCTCCTTTCATGTAATTATGAAGATTGTGTGAAACTCATTGTTAAAATGTTTCTATAGAGAGAGAGTACACAAAGCAGGCACTTAATAAATGGTACCATTTATGGACATTGTTGCTATTTTTGCTGTTGCTGTTTTTCTTATGATGATGCTTAAAATTAATAGTACTATTACTATTAAACAATAATTATTAATAATTATCTAAAACAACCTAAACTATTCTGATCATGCTCTTTGACTTCTTTTTTTTATTGATTTTTTTACAGAGCGGAAGGTAGAGGGATAGAAAGTCAGAAACATCGATGAGAGAGAAACATCGATCAGCTGCCTCCTGCACGCCCCCCACTGGGGATGCGCCCACAGCCAAGGTACATGCCCTTGCCAGAATCGAAACCAGGACCCTTCAGTCCGCAGTCCGACGCTCTATCCACTGAGCAAAACCGGCCTTGGCCTCTTTGACTTCTTAAAGTCGTGAAGTATGGTCTAGAAATGATTAATAAAGACATTAAAATGAAAGATGCAGCTTCTGTGGATATTTCTATCTAATAAAAGAGTAATATGCAAATTTACCATCACTCCAAAATACAAGATGGCTGCTCCGCTGTGGTCAAAGATGGCTGCCCCCATGTGGACACAAGATGGCCACCACAAGATGGTCAGCAGGGGAGGGCAGTAGGGAGGGAACAGGCCTATAAGGAAGAGCAATTGTGAGCAATCAGGCCAGGAGGGGAGGGTAGTTGGGGGTGGTCAAACCTGCAAGGGAGAGCAGTTAGGGATGACCAGGCCAGCAGAGGAGGGGATTTGGGAGTGACTGGGCCTGCAGGGAAGGGCACTTGGTGGAGGGGGGTAGGGATACCCGGGCCTGCAGGGGAGAGCAGTTAGGGGTTACTAGGCCTGCAGGGGAGGACAGTTAGGGGTGAGCAGGCCTGCAGGGAAGAGCTGTTGGGGGGGACCAGGCCTGCAGAGGAGGGCAGTTAGGGGCAAACAAGCTGGCAGGGGAGCAGTTAGACATCAATCAGGCTGGCAGGGGATTGGTTAGGGGGTGATCAGGTTGGCAGGCAGAAGTGGTTAGGGGTAATCAGGAAGGCTGACAGGCAAGCAATTGGGAGCCAGCAGTCCTGTATTGTGGGAGGGATGTCTGACTGCCCATTTAGGCCCGATCCTACTGGGATTGGGCCTAAATAGGCAGTCAGTCATCCCTTTAGGTGTCTCAGGTTGGAGAGGGTGCAGGCTGGGTGGAAGGACACACCCTACCCCCATGCACGAATTTTGTGCACTGGGTCTCCAGTATGTATATAAATGTACAATCATGTAACTCCTCTGTTCAAAAGTCCCAAGTAGATTCTTCTCTCTTAACATGTCTTACGAGGCCTTACCTAGTATAGTATGCATGCCCCCTCCAATGCACATGCACACCACCATCACCACTACTTCTAAGACCTCAACTCCTACCTCTTTCTTCCAGTTTATTCCACTCGAATCACACTGACTTTCATGGTATGTCTCCTATTCCCAAGCACACTCTGCCATCAAAGCCTTAACAAATGTTATCCCCTCTATATGACCTACTTCCTCAGTTTTTTTATATCTCTGGTCAAATGTCACCTGATTAAAGAAATGTTCATCCCACCCTAACTAAAATAGCCTTATCACCAATTTACATAGCATTCCCCCCCCCCTCTTTCTCTTCAATCAAGAAGCAATAGCTATTAGCAAGAACTGTGACCCTTTGGGTCACTAAAATCTAATATATTTATAGATCCTAGAGCCAAATCTAACACACAATTAAACTTTAATAAATATGTATTGATTGAATGATTGTCACTTAATAAATTTGTTCTTAAATTTGAAGAGCTTTTTATTAGTTTGAAACAAAAAACCACAGAGAAAATTATCATATCATTTATACCAAGATTTCTGACAACTCTATTCAACAAAATGAATTTTTTAACCTAGTATGGATCTAAAGATTACTTTGCTATTTGCTTCATTGTTGTTCCTACATTCAAAATAGTGTTTGTGTGTTTGCAGAGAACAACTCCAAGACCATGTGGGTTCCTGCGACAGTGAGGAACTGACGGGCCAGTTCCAGCCACGAGGACGGTCCAGAGATGGCGGACACTGACGACACCTTGCCATGCTAGCAGTCGGCAGCTGTGTGTGGCTGCAGGCGGCCCAGGAACATACCAGAGAGGATGGATCTTGCATTGCCACGATGTGTCCACCATCTGGATACCATTGCTGACATGTACACATGAAGAACTATTTGACATTGAAACTGGGACTCAGAACAGTTGGACATTGAAAGTGACACTCAAACGTTTTTTGCTCTTATACGTTTGTTTTCAGTATGCAGAGGCAAGATATTTTTGAAGAAAAGAAACAGGGGAGAGTGATTGATATAGAGGCAGGGTGGCCTCGAACAGGCTGTCAAGCTACAGGGGGAAGGCTGGAGTGGAGGGGAGGCAGATGCTGAGGGAGATCAACCGAAGGACTTGCATGCATACATATGAGCATAACCAATGAATGAAAGACTCTGGGGTGGGGAGGGAGGCAGGTGGGGACATGTGCTGGGGGGGTAGGGGAGGCTGGGGGGAGGATATTGGGGGAAAGAAAACATATGTACTACTATTAAATATAAGTTATATTGTAAATAATAAATAAATAAATAAATAAATAAATAAATAAATAAATAAATAAATAAAAATAATACCACTGTTATGGCAAGCATTTGTCAACATTGGGCTTTGATATATTAACATTTCAAAGTCTATTTAAAGTCATGTAATTGAAATGCAATCTGTTTGCTCTTCTACGTTTGTTTCTAGTATGCAGAGGTCAGATATTTTTGAAGAAAAGAAACAGGGGGAGTGATTGATATAGAGGCAGGGAGGCCTTGAACAGGCTGTCAAGCTACAGGGGGAAAGCTGGAATGGATGGGAGGTGGATGCTGGGAGAGATCAACCAAAGGACTTGTATGCATACATATGAGCATAACCAATGAATGAAAGACACTGGGGCGGGGAGGGGGGCAGGTGGGGACATGAACTGGGAGGTAAGGGAGGCTGGGGGGAGGGTATGGGGGGGAAGGAAAACATATGTACTACTATTAAATATAAGTTATATTGTTAATTTTAAAAAAATTTTTTAAAAAGAAAGAAATGCAATCTGAAGTTCTCTTTTGCTAAACAAATTCATCAGCTGTAGGGCACAGAGCTTTATTTGTACTATTAAAACTGCATTTTAATTATTCAATTACTAATAAAAGAAATACTGCTTTATATTATGAACTGTTTAGCAAAATTTCTAATTGTTCTTACTGAATAAGGAAATTTGCTTAATATCTATGCTCCGAGGCAGAATTCAACCAAATAGTTTCTAAACTATAATATCTACTTCATCTGATATTACATATAAAAGCCAAAGACCTTCATCAAATTACTTATTCATTTATTCAAAAAGCATTTCTGTCCTAGCCAGTTTGACTCAGTGGAGAGAGCATAGGCCTGTGGACTGAAAGATCCTGGGTTCGATTCCAATCAAGATCACATGCCCTGGTTGCCAGATCAATCCTCAGTGGGGGACTCGAAGGAGTCAGGCAATCAATGATTCTCTTATCATTGATGTTGCAATTTCTCCCCCTACTTTTGTCTCTAAAATCAATAATAAAATTTAAAAACTCATTGTTAAAATGTTTCCAATTGTACAACAAAAAGGCATTTCTTGGGTATCTAATTTTATATGTTACACATGGTGCCAAACTCTAGAGTGTGAGACAAAATTGATCAGGAAGTTCTCAGCCCTTAAAAGAAAGTCGAAATTGTTTGAAAGAAATTATACAAATATCAGCATTCAATGTGCATGCAAAGTGTGAAAGGAAAATTAACCTTGTTTGGGGCAAAGTTTCAAAAAGGGAGTAACTCAACCTAGGTCATGAAGAATTTGTAGGTCAATTAGGTCTAAAATATGCAAGAAAAAAATTTAAAGAGAAGATGCAAACATGTAAAGGTACAAAATGAGATTGATTTTTGAAGACATTTGGTGGAATTGGGCTTAGAATACTGTTTCTCAAAATGAGACATGATTATCAATTACTTTACTTGTTAAAAACTTTAGCTCTTGGAGACTACCGCTAGGTGTCAAAAGATATGGCCCAAGAATCTATAATATTTTTACTCAGCTTCTGACCTGATTCTGATTAACACTGAATGTAAGAAACAGGTGGTTAGAGAAAAAGAAGAAAAGTAGGAATTTGGAGGAAAAGATAGCGGTGGAACAGAAGGACACATAATCATTTGTGTCCCAGGGCAGACAGAGGAAGCAGCTGAGGGTCGTGCAGGGAGTGTTTGTTGGCGAGTGGGGGGACAGCTGGGCTTTGGGAGAAGAAGGGGGACTGCCAGATTTGCCTTTCCTAATGGAGCGGCCCCATGAGGCTGGGTTCTCTCATGGAGCCACTGGCTCGGAGGCAGACTGCACCATCTTGAAGGGGAAGAGCCTGAAAATTTTACAGCTGTGGTACCCACTCGGAGGCTGAGACCCCAAAACATTGTTTCCTAGTTGGCACAGAAGAGGATTCTGAGAAACCCTGCACACCACCATGAAAAGGTCAGATTTCCTCTGGGGTTGGGGGGGGGGCGCTAGCAAAGCAGGGAGATTCTTGCCTGGGGGGGGGGGGGGAAAGAGGAAAAGTCCGTGGCTGTTGGAGCTCATAAACATGGAAGAGGGTCCTTGGAGCTTGTGGCAGAGGGGATACCAAGAAAGCAACCCATTTGGACCAGACAGAGAATGCCAGCCTAACAATTTTGGGAGGGAGCAGGCTGCGAAACCCAAGGGGAAAAAGGGTTCCACGCAGACATATGAGCGGGACTTGAGTTCGTGCGTGCTTGCGTTTTTCCTTTCCCAATCCGAGGTTCTCAGTGCTGAACCAGGAATGTGGGATCCCCTGGTGGATGATAACCTGGGAGACAGCAGGGCTGAGCTGTTTTTCTGAGGCTGGGGATCAGAACAGGTGCTCACCATTAGAGAGGCAGCTCTGGGGCACCCTATTCCCACAAATCAGTATTGAATACCATAGGCATAGTGGAATTTGAGTTCAGGCTAGAGAGGACCAATAGACCCAGAGGTCAATCTGGAAACACTGCCACCCAGGGGCTGAATCACAAATTTACTCTTGTGTAACACAAATTAAGGAATCAATTTTATTTCTACTACTATTTACACTTTTTCTTTAAAGTGAGATTTTAGGGAGAAAGAACCAATATGGCGGCATAGGTAAAACACCTATCTTGCCATCATACACAGCAATTTTAAAACTACAACTTAACGAAAGAACAAACACCATCCAGAATCACCGGAAAGATGGCCGAGTGAAAATTCCACAAATAAAAGTGAAGATAAGACACTGTGACTCAGAGGAACGGCTGAGGACAGCGTTGAAGATACACACGAAGAGAGGTTTGGAGGAGCGTGCATGCCAGCAGATAGGGCGGGCAACTGAAAACAGGCCGGTTTTCTTGAATGGGGGAGACAAAGACATCTCACTGGACTGATTCTCCAGCTCTGGGCAAAGTCCAGGGAACCCACTATCATATGGGGTAAAAACTGGACAGTGGGAGGGCACGCTGAAGCTCAGGTGCTGCAGGGGTCTGCCGGCTTGTGAAGAAGGCAAGCTTGTACGGAGTGCACATGAACTTGGGAACAGCGCAGCTGCGTGACCACGACTTGCTCTCTCATTCGGTAAACTGTCAGACTGCTTTGTTTTGTGACCCTGGGTGAGAAATCGGGTGTGCAGAGTCATTTGGGGAGAGTCTGAATTCTCTGGCAGCCGGCGGAGCTCGGCAGCGGCTCTCTCTCAGAGGTGCTGGCGGCCATTGCCCCCGGCACATTCTGGGGTCCCATAGGGCGGAGCTAACACAGTCTGCTTGGCCCAGAGACTCTGCCCATCCAACCTGAGCACAGCTAAACTTCACAGACAATTGGCCTGGAGGTCAACCCCTCCAAGTGCTAACAACGATTAACCTGAGCTTAACTTCAACAAGACTGTGCAACCCATATCCACCTCAGATAACTGGGGAGGCTGGGCCACTGTCCCTTGTAGGACATCTACCACAAAAGCTAATTGACCAACTCAGGGAAGCAGCCACCATGCAGAGACATGGAAAGAAATCAGATGTGAAAGAAGTGGAGGAAAAAAAGCAACTGGACATGGAATTCAAAACCATGGTTATAGGGCTTCTCAAGAGACTCCTACAAAAGGTCTAGACCTATAAGGAAATAAGCAAGACCAACAAGGAAATGAACGAGACCCTCAGGGATATGAACGAGACCTGCAAGGAAATGATCAAGACCAACGTGGAAATGAATGAGTCCTACAAGGAAAACAAGGAGACCCTCGAGGATATGAAGGAGACTCTCAAGGATATGAAAAAGGACCAACCAGAAATTAAGCATACATTGACTGAAATAAAAAATATTATACAAAGACCTAAAAGTACTCTAGAGCACCCCAAGAACCAAATTAAAGATTTGAAATACAAAGAGGTAAAATCCACTCAGCTGGAAAAGCAAATAACCAAAAGCATCCAAAAAATTGAAGATAGTGTAAGGGGCCTCTGGGACAACCTCAAGCATACCAACATCCGAATTATAGGGGTGCCAGAAAAAGAGAGAGAGCAAGACAATGAAAACCTATTTGAAGAAATAGTGACCGAAAACTTCTCCCACCTGGTGAAAGAAATTGACTTGGAGTCCAGGAAGCTCACCAAACCCCAATATATAGGAACCCTAAGAGGACCATACCAAGGCACATCATAATTGAAATGCCAAGAGCAAAAGACAAAGAGAATATTAAAAGCAGCAAGAGAAAAACAGTTAGTTACCTATAAGGGAGCACCCGTACCATTGTCAGATGATTTCTCAACAGAAACGATGCAGGCCAGACGGGAGTGGCAAGAATCTACAACCAAGATTACTCTATCCAGCAAAGCTATCATACAGAATTGAAGGTCAGATAAAGTGCTTCGCAGATAAGAAAAAGCTAAAGGAGTTCATCACCACCAAACCAATATTATATGAAATGCTGAAAGATATTCTTTAAGAAGAGACAGAAGAAAAAGATAAAATTGTAAATGATGAACAACAAATATACATCTATCAACAAATGAATCTAAAAATCAAGTGAATTAATAAGCTGATGAACAGGATAAACTGGTGAATGTAATAGAATCACGCACATAGAGAGGGAATGGACTGGCAATTCTTGGGGAGAAAAGGGGTGTGGGAAGTGCAGCAAGAGACTGGACAAAAATCATGCAACTATGGGAGAGGACAGTGGAGGGGGGTGAGGACAGACGGTGGGATGGGTACCAGGTGGAGGGGAGCTATAGAGGGAAAAAAGGAACAATGTAATTAATAAACTGAACAATAAAGATAATTTTTTTTAAAAAGAAAAAAACTAAAATTTTCCTTATGGAAATGAAGAACAAGATTACCCCTCTCTCACAAAATGTATATGCCAAGAGGGGCTGATTGGTGTTTCTCCAAAGGAAAATCATGGTGCAGATATCAGAAGAAGAAATTAATAATTTTTAAAGTCTGGTTTTTAATTCACTATATAATTAAAAGAAAAGGAGCTACTCTGTAAAACTCCATTTATATTAATAAATAGGTAATATACTAATTAGACCAGATAGACCAGACATCTTCTGGATGTCCTTCTGGACATCCTTCCAGACAAAGCCACAGTGATGGCAGCCAAGGCAGAGGTGATTAAGGGCAATCAGGCTGGCAGGGGAGAGCAGTTAGGGGCATCAGGCAGGCAGGCAGAGTTGTTAGGGGTGATCAGGCAGGCAGAGTGTTTATGGAGAATCAGGCAGGTAGGCAGGTGAGCAGTTAGAAGCCAGCAGTCCCAGATTGCGAGAGGGTACATGCTGTCCCTCCTCTCACCCACCCCCTCTTCCATGCATGAATTTCATGCACTGGGCCTCTAGTAAGACTATAAAAAGTACATAGTGAAATTCTTCATCACATTTAAATACTTTGCATATTACTGAATATTAAAACTGCCCCAGAGACATTTAAAGTGATATTGAGGACAGAAATCTCAACAGATGGAGGGTCAGTTACCCAACAACCTTACAAATCACTTGTGACTTTTTTGCTTGTTTGTTTCTTGTAAGACATGAGGACACTCTATCAAGTGCTTTATAAACATTAGTCCATTTAATCATTAAAACAGTCCTAAGAGGTAGTAATATTGATAACCATTTACACTTGGGTACATGGGGTTAAATGACTTGCTTATGGTTCCACATCTATTGATAGCAAAACTAAGATTAATGTACAAATTGTTTGACTGTTTGTCTGCATAATTACTAAATCCCACCACTCTAAGTTAGTAATATCTTTTGAAAAGCATAGATAATAAGTTACAATTTTATTGTCAAATAGAAAGTTCTTTTGCAATTAGCATATACAGTATGACATTACAAAAACTGGTCTTTCAGTAGTTTCTCACCATTATACAACCACTAGAGGAGAACTGAGAGTTTATTAAGAGCTCCATATATTTAAGCTTTATACTGTTTGGCTGTCATTTCTGCAGTATGGCATGTGATTGTGAGAATGGCCAAAGCAGCTGGATGGTATGAGTTCAAGACCCATTTCTGCCACTCTGTAGTTGTATCAATTTGAACAAGGTTTTTTAAGGTTTTTGTTTTAAATTTTCCCAAATATAGTAAGATAAGTATGGCATTTCTACTTACTTCTGAAAGCTATTTTTAGGATTAAATGAATTATAGATTACAAGTCTATAGAACAGTCCCTTGTACACAAAACACACTCAACCCATTTAGTTTTAGTTTTATTGTTGTTGCTGCTATTATTGTTGCTGAAAGTAACCCCTTAAAACATAATTACCAAGAACAGAGCCTATGTGTTCTGCTTAGAAGAATATAAAGTAATTATTTTTCTGTGATTTCAAAAGCACTAGCAGAGCTTAAAATATACAAAGCCAAATATATACATGGGGAGTTGATGACTACAATTTTTCTCCAGTCATCAGAATGGGTTCTCAGCAGGAAAAGAAGTTGCATAAGTATATGAACAAAAAAAAATCAGCCACTCAAAAGGTACCAACTCTGTTGATTTGTCTAGTAACTTAACTTCCTGAATCTTTGGATTTTATATTTGCCAATTTGGGATCATCAAATCACTGCCCACTCACTTGTCACTTGTAAAGGCTTAAATAAAATAATGTGATAGCTTGTGATAAATAGGGGGTGTACAACATAATGTAGATGTTAACTGAAATCCTCCTGAATCTGGTTTCTGCCTGAATTTTATAACCCTAAATTGCTTTCTTTCCACTAACTCTGTCTTTCAAAATTAATATTATTTTTAAGGACAGTAAAATTCAGAGATTTTAACTTACTCAAAATAAGTGTTTAGGAAGGTATCAATGATGAAGTGCATCATTATTACCCCCTCTCTACTCGCAGTTCTAATTTTTTTCCCTTTATTTTGGCTGCACCTTCGGCTTGTCTGGGTGGTGTGTTGGGTGAAATGAGCCTAATCCTCATCCATGAACTTTCCATAAACTCCACATGTGTCTCTCACCAACACTAACTCACTTATGGCACAGAGTTAGCCACGTCATATGATCCAAGTAGCAGGACCACTTACTTGGAACCCAAACCCACTACAGACACCCTTCTGATCTGATTTTCATTCAGATATGTCTGCTTTTGGGGTCATTCATTCAGGATATGGTTGGAGCAATATTCCCAAGTGTGATATATATTGGCTGTCTCCAGAGCCTGAAAATACCTGTATTGTGCTTCCTTTATCACAGGTTGGAACTGGAATTATTTCCCTTTTAGTTTGTAAGGTATGTCCCAGCATGCCTCGGGCCACTGGAATCCTAAAATTTGCACAGATGTATCAGTCCCCCGAATCTTCATTATGTTATCTCCTATTTTCTCAAGGGCATGTGTCTTACTGAGGCCTCTGATATACTTGTGACTTCTTGCTCATTTATACCAATTAGCATGATGTCATTATATAATGGATGTGTGTGATGTTCTAAGGTATGTCTAAAAAGTTCAATTTTCTTCATTCTATATTTTAACAGAACACAGGAGAGTTTTCACATAGCCTGTGGCAAGATTATAAATGCATACTGTTATTTCTTTTATGTGAATGTAAAGTGTTTTTGTTCCATCTTTTTGATAGGGATAGGGAAAAAAATAAAAATCATTCACCAGATCAATAGCTGAATACCATGTATTTGAGGCGATTTTTATCTGTTTTTGCAAATATACCACATCTGGTATTAAATCTGCAATTGTGATACTATTCAATTGAATTGGCACTAGCCTACTATTATCTTTCAGAGTTCATTTGACTTGCATAAGATGTAGGCTGGTGAATTAAATGGAGATAGGATGGGATGCACTACCCTATATTATTTAGGCCTTTAGGTGGCACAATTTCTGCCACTTTCCTGATTTTTTTTTCTGTAGCTATGTTGGCAAGAGAGAAAGGTTCAGTTTTGGAGACTTCCCTTGGCTTTTCTCACTACAATCACTCTAATTCCACAAACAAATAACCCTATATGGAACATAGCTACTGAATATGTCTATTCCAATTACACATTCAGGAACTGAGAAATGACCACTGGGTGGGTCCTTGAACCCATTGGACACACTTTGAGCCAGACCTCAGCCAGAATGCCATTTATTACTTGGCTTCCATATGTTTCCAATTCACCAAGGGAGTTTTCCTGGGTTTTAATGGGAACTAGTATTCTCTGTTCTTCAAACACTTGGTTATTCCCCTTTTTCTACTGTAAATGGTTGAAGACCACTGTGCGAATTATTGGGGAAATATTGCTCTACACTTGTGATGTTCTAGGCTTTTCTCTTCTGAAGATTTGGCCTGTTTTTCAGACAATGGATTCCAGGTGTAAAAATTGGCTTCTATGTAAAAGCTAAACAAGAGACCATGACTCTTATTGGGTAGCTACTCTCAGTCTCCCGATCATCTCATCTTCATTTATTTTGTTAGTCAAGGTCATGCAATATGCCTTTGGCTATTGTTCTATATATAATCTTGATGGCTTTTTATAGGTCAGGTCATCCTGGTTGTCACTCCAACCCCGCTGTTCATTATAATCATTATGGTCCCCTGGGTTCTGAGAATTAAACAACCACCACCTGGCCTCTTTCAACGGCTATCCTATCATTCCTAATGCTATACATCAATTGTATAACTTGTATAACAGTAGTGCCCAACATCAAGCCTAGCAGAAAACTATCCCTGAGTTTCTCAATGCTGCTGATAACCTTCTCTCAAGTAAACTCTTTATTAATTTGGTTTTAAAAAATGGTTCCTGGGTTCTCCCACAAAAACATAATCACCCAGCAGATTTTTCAGGCACAATCCACTTTAACCTGCCCATTCTTGGAGCTTTTAGATCTCTTCTTCCATGGTGTGCTGTGAGACTTATAGTATTTCCACTTCATGTAATGTGCACCATAACTTTCTCCAAGGTTCTAAGAGTTCCCCTAGCAGCATGCGAGCACAGCACCTGAATCCTTGTCAGGGAGTTAAATCCTGTACTGCAGAGCTACACCCACGTGCAATACAGCATTTACAATCAGGTCAACCTGATATCAAATCAATGTTCTGGGATCATTTCTCATTGTTATAAAGTTTTGCATTTTTCTAATTTATATAAGTAATAAACAATGTATTATCTTTCTATTTAAAAAAATAATAAAGTGAGGTTTTATTTCATCCTTATTCTACTTTGGAATTAGTGTTATACAGTCTATTTGCATCTACCCTTTAGTATCTTTTTACTCTACCTCAACTTCACCCTTATGCCATCACTCTCCTGCTAACCATTCCCTAGTTAGTGTCTTGTTCCCCTTACACTTATTCTGTTTTAGATTTTCCTTATTCTCTCTTTTTACCCCCCGTTAAAATTTCATCCCACTTGCATATCTAATCTCCAACCACCTGCTCCAAGTCCACACATATCTCTCACTTCTCTGACTTCACTATCCTAAATTGTTTTTCTCTCTGTCCTGCTAAAGTTGTTTACCTGACTGTTGATTGTATCGATATTGTATGCATGTTTGTGAGACTGGTTTGCTTATTCTTTCCTTTTAATTTTTTTCTGGGGGCTTTTTGGCATTGTTTTTTGTTTTGTTGTTGTTTGCATTGTTTTTTTGATAGATATATGCTTCTGTGTTCCCTAACCTCCCTTGATATTAGTTGTTGGATGTAGTTTGTATCAATCTCCGGGTACTTGTTGCTGGCTTTTGCTTGGATTAGTGGTGGTCCGTTAGGATTTTTCAACACATATTTACATTATTCCACTTTTCTTTCTTTTTACTCCTACCCCTGTTCCCAATTTCATATTGGCATTCCCTTTTTTCTTTCCTTATTTCTTTTTTCTTTCTTTTGTGTGTGTGAGTGTGTTTTCTCTTACTCTCTTCTTCCTCACCTATCACCTAATTTGCCTTCCTCTGTAATTAACTTTAATTTGGAGGTACGAGTAACGTGGAAACATTCCTCTTCAGGGCTTGGTGTTTTGCACCTGGTTGTGTTGTAGTTTGAGCATTTAAATCAACACAGGAGAGTGAGAACTTCATAATGAGACACACAGAGAAGTGAGACCATGGCAAGACAAAGAAACAGCCCACCAATGAAAGAAAAACAAGCCTCACCAGCAAAAGAGGTAAACGAAATGTAAGCAAGCAACCTGTGTGAGACAGAGAGTTCAGAGCAATGGTCATATGATGGCTGAAGAGAATAGAAGTCATTAGAGTAAGAACCATGAGGAATTGAAGAAGAACCAAGAGGAAATGAAGAAGACCCAACAGAAATGAAGAAGATCCATGAAGAAATTAAGAAGACCCAAGAAGAAATGAAGAGGGCCCAAGAAGAAATGCAGAAGAGCCAAGAAGAAATGAAAAGTGACATTGCTGAGGTAAAGAACTCCATAGAAAATATAAGGAGTAGACTAGAAGAAGCACAGGACCGCATCAGTGAGCTGGAAGACAAGGTAGGAAAAAAAACCCAACTAGAGCAGCTTCTAGAAAAAAAATAATAAAAAGCAGGAGGAGAGCTTAAGGGAATTTTGGGAAAACATGAAAGAAAACAACATCCGCATAATAGGGTTTCCAAAGGGACAGGAAACTGAGTAAAGAATAGAAAACCTGTTGAAAGAAATAATAACAGAAAACTTCCCTGATATAGGAAACAAAAAACCCTCACAAACCCAAGAAGCTCACAGAGTCCCAAGCAAATTAAACCCCAAAAGACCTACGCCAAGCACATTATAATTAAATTGGCAAACATCAACAACAAAGTGAGAATCTTAAAAGCCACCAGAGAGAAAAAGAAAGTCACCTACAAAGGAACCCCCATCAGATTAGCAAGTGATTACTCAAGAGAAACTTATCAGGCCAGAAGGGATTGGAATGAAATATACAAAGTCATGCAAAGAAAGGGGCTGAATCCTAGAATACTGTACCCAGAAAGGCTATCAGTCAAAATTGAAGGTCAAATCAGGAGCTTCACTGACAAAAAAAGATCTAAGGAAATACATTACCACCAAACCAGCAATGCAAGAAATGCTAAAGGGTCTGCTGTAAAAAGCAATAGGAAGCAAAGAAAGATCACAGGGATAAAGAACAAAAATGGCCACAAATAAGTACCTATCAATAATAAATTTAAATGTAAATGGTTTAAATGCTCCAATCAAAAGACAGAGGATAACGGACTGGAAAAGAAAACACGACCTATATATCTGCTCTCTGGAAGAAACCCACCTCCGAAAAAAAGACACACACAGGCTGAAGGTGAAAGGATGGAAAAAGGTTCTTCAGGCGAATGGAAATGGAAAAAAACCTGGGGTTGCAATACTTATATCCGACAAATTAGATCTCAAAGTGAAGGACATAACAAGAGATAAACAAGTCGACTTCTGTATATTAAAGGGAGCGATCCAACAAGAAGAAATAACTCTGCTAAACATATACACATCCAATACAGGAGCACCCAAATACATTAAAAAAAACTCCTGGATGATATCAAAGGAGAGATAGACAGCAATACAATCATACTAGGAGACTTTAATACACCACTATCAACATTGGACAAATCCTCTAAACAAAAAATCAGTAAAGAAACATCAATCCTCAATGAGTCACTAGACCAGATGGAATTAATTGACATCTTCAGATCATTTCACGCCAAAGCCACAGAATATACATTCTTTTCAAGTGCGCATAGGTCATTCTCAAAGATAGACCATATATTGGGTCATAGGCAAATTCTCTCCAAATTCAAGAAGATAGAAATCATATCAAGCATATTCTCAGATCACAGTGGAATAAAGCTTTAAAATCAACTAAAATAAAAGCAATTCAAAGAAATCAAACACATGGAGACTAAACAGCATTCTATTAAATAATGACTGGGCCACCAGAAAGATCAAGAGAGAAATAAAAAAACATCATGGAAAAAAATGACAATCATAGAACTACAATCCAAAATCTATGGGACACAATGAAAGCTGATTTGAGAGGGAAGTTCATAGCTCTACAATCCTACTGAAAAAAAGAAAAAAGAAAATGCGACAATAAATTATCTAACCCAACAACTCAAAGAGTTAGAAAGAGAGCAACAAGAAAAGCCCAGTGTAAGCAGAAGGAAGGAAATACTAAAGATCAGAGCAGAGATAAACTATATGGAGACCAAAGAAACAATACAGAAGATCAACAAAACAAAGAGCTGGTTCTTTGAAAGGATAAACAAGATTGATGAACCTCTAGCCATGCACACCAAGAAGCAAAGAGAGAGGACCCTAATAAATAAAATCAGAAATGAAAGAGGTGAAATAACAACGGACCCCATTGAAGTTCAATGGATTGTTAAAAAATACTATGAACAACTCTACTCCAACAAACTGGACCACCTGGAGGAAATGGATATATTCCTACAAAAACATAACCTCAGAAATTCAATCAAGAAGAATCTAAACAGCTCAATAGACCATTAAATATGGAAGAAATTGAAGCAGTCATCAAAAAGCTTCCAGGAAATAAAAGCCCAGGGCCAGACGGCTTCACAGGGGAGTTTTACCAAACATTCAAGGAAGAACTAAAACCTATCCTCCTCAGACTATTCCAGAAAATTCAAGAAGATGGAAGACTTCCAAACTCCTTATATGAAGCTACCATCACCCTAATACCAAAATCAGACAAAGACAATACAATGAACGAGAATTACAGGCCAATATCCCTCATGAATATAGATGCCAAAATTCATAATAAAATACTAGCAAATCAGATCCAGCGGTACAACAGTAAGATCATACACCATGACCAAGTAGGATTTATCCAAGAAATGCAAGGATGGTACAATATCTGCAAATCAATAAATGTGATATATCATATAAAAAATGAGAGATAAAAATTACATAGTCATATCAATTGATGCAGAAAAAGCATTTGACAAAATTCAACACCCTTTCTTGATAAAAACTCTCAACAGGGTAGGAATAGAAGGATCATACCTCAACATAATAAAAGCCATATATGATAAACCCACAGCAAACATCATACTCAACGGGCAAAAACTATAACCATTTCCCCTAAGAACAGGAACAAGACAGGGATGCCCACTCTCACCAGTCCTGTTCAACATAGTACTGGAAGTATTAGCCATTGAAATTAGACAAGAAGAATGAATAAAAAGCATCCAAATGGGAAAAGAAGTAAAGCTATCCTTATTTGCAGATGACATGATATTGTGCATAAAAATTCCAAAAGAGTCCATAAAAAAAACTCACAGACTTAATAAATGAGTTCAGCATCATAGCAGGCTACAAAATTAACGCCAAGAAACCTATTTCATTTCTATACACTAAAAGTGAACTTACAGAAAGAGAGACTAAAAAAGGAATCCCATTTACCATCACAGCAAAAAAAAAATTAAGATTTTTAGGAATAAACTTATCTAAGGAAGAAAAAAAACCTATTTGTGGAAAACTACAGGACACTGAAAAAAGAGATAGAGAAAAATGTAAACAGGTGGAAGAACATACCATGTTCTTGGATTGGGAGAATCAACATAATTAAAATATCCATACTACCCAAAACAATCTATAAATTTAATGCACTCCCCATTAAAATACCAATGGCATATTTCACAGACCTAGAAAGAACTCTCCAAAAATTCATCTGGAACAAAAAAAGGCCCCGAATAGCCACAGCAATCCTGAGAAAGAAGCACAAAAGTTGGTGGGATTTCAATACCAGATTTCAAGCTGTATTACAAACTACTGTTCTCAAAACAGCCTGGTACTGGCACAGGAACAGACATATAGACCAATTGAATCGAATAGAGAATCCAAATATCAACCCAAACCTCTATGCTCAATTAATAATTGACAAAGTAGGCATAAATGTAAAATGGAGTCAAGGTAGTCTCTTCAATAAATGGTGCTGGGACATTCCCAGTAGGGGGAGTGCAGGAGGCAGCTGATCGATGTCTCTCTCTCATTGATGTTTCTCACTTTCTATCCCTCTCCCTTCTGCTCTGTAAAAAATCAATAGAATATATTTTTATAAATAAATAAATAAATAAATAAATAAATAAATAAATAAATAAATGGTGCTGGGAAAATTGGACAGATATATGCAAAAAAAAAAAATGAAACTAGACCACCAACTTACACCATACACAAAAATAAACTAAAAATGGATACAGGATTTAAACATAAGACAGGAAACTATAAAAATATTAGAGGAATCCACATGAAGAAAAATCTCAGACATATGCCGAAAGAACTTCTTCAGTGATACT
The DNA here is from genome assembly GCA_027563665.1 of Antrozous pallidus. NCBI lineage: Eukaryota > Metazoa > Chordata > Mammalia > Chiroptera > Vespertilionidae > Antrozous > Antrozous pallidus. The sequence goes on from CM050509.1 coordinate 54,074,424, forward strand.
GCTCCTAGAGCAATGGAAGCTAAAGGGAAAATTAACAAATAGGACTGCATCAAAATAAAAAGCTTTTCCACAGCTAAAGAAACCATCAACAAAACAACAAGAAAACCTACTGTATGGGAGAACATATTTGCAAATGTTGTCAGTGATAAAGGTTTAATCTCAAGCATCTATAGGCAACTCATACAACTTAATAAAAGGCGGGCAAATGATCGAATAAAACACTAGACAATGGACCTAAATAGAATCTTTTTGAAAGAAGACAAAAGGGAGACCCAAAGACATATGAAAACGTGCTCAAAGTTACTAATTATCTGAGAGATGCAAATCAAAACGACTATGCAGTACCATCTCACACCTGTCAGGATGGCTTACAACAAACAAATCAACAACTGATAAGTGCTGGCTAGGATGTGGAGAAAACTGAACTCTCCTGCACTGCTGGTGGGATTGTAGACTGGAGCAGCCGCTGTTGAGTACAGTATGGAGTTTCCTCAATAAACTAAAAATGGAGCTCCCATTTGACCCCGTGATCCCACTTTTAGGAATATATCCCAAGAAGCTAGAAATGCGAATTAGAAAGGATATATGCACCCCTATGTTCATAGCAGCACAATTTACCATAGCTAAAATTTGGAAACAGCCTAAGTGTCCATCAGCAGATGAGCGGATTAAAAAACTGATACATCTACACAATGGAATACTACACTGCTGTAAAAATGAAGGAGCTCCTACCATTTGCAACAACATGGATGGAGCTGGAGAGAGTTATGCTAAGTGAAATTAGCCAGGCAGAGAAAGACAAATAACACATGATCTCACTCATTTGAGGAATATAATGAACGACATAGACTGATGAACAAGAACAAATCCAGAGACTGAGAAAAGTTCAGCATAATGTCAAACCTTAGGGTAAGTGGCAGGTGGTGGGAGTAAGGGGGAAAATCAATATATTTGAACTCTTGAACTAAGGTAAGTAATTTGTGTTTTTACATCTCTGACAAAGTTTATATGAAGCTATTAAAAAAAACTGGCAGCTATTTTAAGATTGAATTGACATGGCCTAAAGCTTGTCAACTCTTATGGACACCAGTCCTTAGGCTAGGCCCTCCTTAATCTCCCATGACAACATAATACACTTACATGATATTATTCTACAATGTCATTATAATTTTTGATATTTGACAACAGCATATTATACAATTATCCCAAATAAACTTACAAACTAATTCTTTGAATGTTGGACAGTAATTGAAAAAAGGATAGGAAAGAAATTAATCCCTTTCAGAAGAAATTAAGGCACTGAGAAGGCACTCGAACATACTATATTGGCCCCTTTTGCCCTTTTTGCTAAGATGGACCCTCTTCTTTCTATCAAAATACACATAGCTGTTGCCTGAGCTTTCAGTTCAAGCTGTGGCTGAAGCCTTTGGGTTGCTAACACCATGGATCTGTCTCTCACTCAATGGTGTGAGCTGGGCTCTCTCTAGAGAAGAAACCTGGGTCCCCTGAGATATGTGATCAGTACCAGGACCCCGCCAACAGGCGAGGAGACCCCAAGGCGGGTGCTGGATGTGGAGGCCTTAGGGTCATAGACTACAAAGGAGACAGAACTGAACCTCACATCACCCTGTTTGGCCCAGGAGGATGACTGGTTAGCCAGAGACTGGTTCTCAGGGAAGGAACAACATAAGATAGGCACAGTGGAGAGGGGCCAACAAGAGAGAACTAAAGGTCAACAGAGGTGGGACACAGACCTTATAGCGGCGTGAACTCTCACCCCTTCTGAGGGAGGCCTCCTGCACCCATGGCTGCTTCGCCTCCCATGCACAACTCAGACCGGGACCCAGGTTGCAGACAGAATCTCATCCAGCAATAGCTGCTCTATATCCAAATCCAGTCTAGTACCAGGAATGCTCAGGGCCTACTCCAGAATGCAAATAATCCTTTCCACCAATATTTACAGGGTAAACTAAGACTTCTGCTTGAGTATTAAAATTGACAGTAAAATAGTAATCAAGTTTTCAGATTAATTTAAATTGGCCAAGTGAAATAAGTGAACACTCAAGAAAAATTAAGTGTACTGGACAAAAATATGCTCCTAAAACAATAACTAAAATATCTATTAGTAGTTCATCTCATTGTAAAATTGCCTAATATCCAAAGAACCTAAAGCAGTCATATTTGTGTACAAAAATTAAAATTTAAAATTACCAAGACTGCAATCTAAAATTTCAAATAGCCCCCATTAATCAAAAAACGGGGGGTGGAGATAGTGGAGTAATATCATGTAAGGGAAAATATCCTTTAAGTAAAATACATCTATAAAATTCTTACTCCAGAAAAGTAACTTCCATTTGTAATACCAACAGCAGGACACCCATGAAAAAACATACATGGTGTCAAAATAAACCAAAGGAAAATCATTTAGGCAAAAATAAAAAGAATCCCAAGTCTATCTAGCAGATAAGTTCCCTTTGTTAACTTCTGGTCAAGAATGTGTTTGTGTGTTTTCATAGAACAACTCTAAGACCATGTGGGTTCCTGAGACAATGAGGAACTGATGGGTCTGTTCCAGTCACAAGGATGGTCCAGAGATGGGGGACACTGACGACATCTTGCCATGCTAGCAGTTAGCAGCTGTGCGTGGCTGCAGGTGGCCCAGGACCAAACCAGAGAGGATGGAACTTGCCTTGCCACGATGTGTCCACCATCTGGATACCATTGCTGGCATGTACACATAAAGAACTATTTGACATTGAAACTGGGACTCAGAGCAGTTGGACATTGAAACTGAGACTCAAACATTTTTTGTCCTTGTACATGTATTTCTAGTATGCAGATGCAAGATATTTTTGAAGAAAAGAAACAAGGGAGAGTGATTGATATAGAGGCAGGGAGGCATTGAACAGGCTGTCAAGCCACAGGATTAAGGCTGCAGAGGGTGGGCAGCTGGTTTGGGGGAGATCAACCGAAGGACTTGTATGCATGCATATGAGCATAAACAATGAATGAAAGACACTGTCGTGGGGGAGGGGCACATGTGCTGGGGGTTATGGGAGGCTGGGGGAGTACAATGGGGGCGAAAAAAAGGAAAACATTTGTACTACTATTAAATCTAAGTTATACTGCAAAAAAATAAAAAATATTAAAAGAAGAAGAAAAGTAGAAGTAGAGACCAAGAAACCTGGAAAATACAGGGTGGATCAAAAGTAGGTTCACAGTTGTTTGTATGTAAAATAATGCAATAATTAATAAATAATAATAAAATAATAACTCTGTTTCCCGTACTTACAACTGTAAAACTACTTTTGCTCCACCCTAATATGTCAAAGCATGGGGACTTTATAACCCTACTGTGGACTTTAGATTTAATCTACTCATTATGGGGAAGTTTCAGACAGAAAATTAGTATACATCATTCTTTCTTAAAAAATGACTGGACCGAGAGTAACCAAGATGGCGGCAAAGGTAAACACCTATACTGTTGCCTTGCACAACAATTTCAAAACTACAACTAACAGACAAAACAGACATCATCCAGAACCACTGGAAAGCTCACTGAGGGGAAATTCTGCAACTAGAAAGAAAGATAAAAGGACACTGAGACTCAGAGGAAGTGGGGTGGGGCAGAGTTGCAGAGACTCACAGACAGATGTGCAGAGACTTGGAGAGGTGCATGAGCGCAAAGAGCAGGCGACTGAATACCCGGCTGGTTTTCTCAAACGGGGAGGGAGACAAAAGCTCCCCACTGCACTGAAGCCCAGTACCAGGTGAGCCTCGGGAACCCAGACTCATACAGGGTGAAACTGGACTGTCAGGAGGAAGCACACTGAGACTCGAGAGCTGCAGAGGTGTGTGAGCTCACAGAGAGGGCGCGTGGCTGGTTCTCTGGTTCGGAAGGAAAACAGAACCAATGGACTGCATTGTATTCCACTTCCGGTTGAGACTTTGGGTATCGAGACTCGTGTGGGGAGAAACTGGACTGTCTGATAGAGGGCAAAATTCGAGGGCAGCTTTCTCTCAGATGTGTGTGCACCCATTGCCATGGGACAGGGAGACCCAAGCACCACTTAGGGCAGGGATGATGAGAAACCAAGGCTGACCGCTCAGGCCTGAAACTCCACCAAATCCAAGGTGAGCACAGAGGCTCTCCCAGCATAGACACAGCTGATCCTCAAAGCCAATTGGCCTGGAAGTCAACCACTCCCAGTGATACCAACAACAATCTAGGCTTAATTAACAAGACCGTACTGCCTAAAAAGGGGTGCACCAAGAGTATCCACCTCCGGTAACTGGGGATGCTGAGCCACTGTTCCCTAGAGGACACCTACCACACAAAGCTACTCGACCAACTCAGAGAAGCAGCGAAAATGTGGAGACAAGGAAACCTATCTCAATTGAAAGAAATGGAGGGAAAAAATGACTGGACATAGAGTTCAAAAACACAGCTATAAGGTTTTTCAAGAGGTTCCTAGAAAAGGCTGATAAATTTAATGAGACCCTCGAGGGCATGAAAAAAGATCAACTAGAAATTAAGCACGCACTGACTGAAATAAAAAAGTATTATACAGAGACCAAAAATCAGACTAGAGGACCTCAAGAATCAAGTCAAAGATTTGAAATACAAAGAATCAAAAACCAGTCAGCCGGAAAAGTAAAAAGCAAAAATAATCAAAAAAATTGAAGACAGTGTAAGGAGCTTCTGGGACAACCTCAAGCATACCAACATCCAAATTATGGGGGTGCCAGAAAAAGAGAGAGCAAGATACTGAAAACCTATTTGAAGAAATAGAGAGTGAAAACTTCCCCCACCTGGTGAAAGAAACTGACTTAAAATCCCAAGAAGTACACAGAACCCCAAAATATAGGAATCTAAAGAGGACCACACCAAGACATATCATAATTAAAATGCCAAGAGCAAAAGATAAAGAGAGAATATTAAAAGCAGCAAGAGAAAAGCAGTTGGTTACCTACAGGAGAGCACCCATACGATTGTCAGCAGATTTCTCAACAGAAACGATGCAGGCCAGACGCGAGTGGCAAGAAATATTCAAAATAATGAAGAGCAAGAATCTACAACCAAGATTACTCTATCCAGCAAAGCTATCATTCAGAATCGAGGATCAGATAAAGTGCTTCGCAGATAAGAAAAAGCTAAAGGAGTTCATCACCACCGAACCAGTATTATATGAAATGCTGAAAGATATTCTTTAAGAAGAGGAAGAAGAAAAAGGTAAAAATATAAATTATGAACAACAAATACACATCTATCAACAAATGAACATAAAAATCAAGTGAACTGATAGGCTGATGAACAGGATAAACTGGTGACTATAACAGAAACATGGACATGGAGAGGGAATGGACTGACAATTCTTGGGGAGAAGGGTGTTGTTGGAAGTACAGCAGGAGATTGGACAAGAATCATGCAACAATGGGAGAGGACATTGGGGAGGGGAAGGTGAGGGCGGAGGGTGGGATAGGTACTGGGTGGAGGGAAGATATAGGGGGATAAAAAAGGGGGGAAAATGTAATTAATAAACTGATTTTAAAAAATAAAATAAAAAATAAACGATAAGAAGAGTCCGGACAAAAACCGTATACCTATGGTTGAGGACAGTGGGGGGCAGGTAAGGGCAGAGGATGTGGTGGCTACCAGATAGAGAGGACCTATGGGAGGGAAGAGGAACATTCTAATAATCTGAACAATAAAAATTTATTAAATTTTTAAAAAATGACTGGACAACAATGGCCTGGATGAATTGGTATGGATGAAATTAGAACTATTCAGATATGTTAGGAGACTTGGTGTAAAAGCCCACACTCTATACTTATTACCATCCTCAAATATGGTTTGAAATTCAGCATTAAAAAGAGTTTTTTAAAACTATTGTTGTGGTATATACAAAATTTGTTGTTTGGTTAGAAAGAAAGGCTGTTTAGTTTAATCTACTTGCTGTCACTTCTTTAAAAATGTGTGACATTTTCTCCTGTTACGATGCAATCTATAGAAAGACAATGTTGATCTGTGAAAATAAATTGATTTAGCTTGCATCTGGATTTGTTTTGTGAACACAATTGATCAGAAATAACTTTTGATTTACATTTTCTATTGATGACTCTTTGAAGCTATTAACTTTAACAGGCTCCTCGACCTCCTTATAAATTTTTAAACTATATTTTTATTGATTTCAGTTAGGAAGGGAAAGAGAGATAGAAGCATCAATGATGAGAGAGAATCATTGATTATCTGGCACCTGCACGCCTCTTACTGGGAATAGAGCCCACAACAGGAGAATGTGCCCTTGACCAGAATCGAACCTGGGACCCCTCAGTCCACAGGCTCATGCTCTATCAACTGAGACAATCAAGCCAGGTCTGTAACTTTTTAATAACATTAAGCTTAGCATGTTTCTGACCAAATGTCTAGATGTAACTACATTTCATTCCTTCTGAATTTCTAAAGCTCTGCATTTTGTACCCGTGTGAAGAAACCTCTGTAAAATTTGAGAGATATAGTTTACTTTTCCTCTCTAGGTTAATACAGTTCTACCAGCTAAGGTCCTCAGACTTGGCATTTCGTTTCAAGAGTATTGTTAATGGAAATGTTACTCAATGAAGGAGGTAACAATCACACAAACAGATGCAAATCTTCTCTTATACTCTTTGGTTGATATATTAATGCTGCTGCTAAAAATAACTGTTTTTGTTATTTTGCGGGCATCCTGGTATAGTTAACAACAGAGTTGGTAGGAACCAGGCACAAGATGCCAGCCACCTTCCAGTTGCTGTTCTCCCAGCAGTGTAACACTTACCTAAGTACAAGGCAACCTAGGCAGCTGCCTATGGCAGGGGAAAAATAACTGTTAATAATAGTTACTATTTCTTCAGTCCTTACTATGTGTTAGGAACTGTATTAAGTAAATATGTTACAAGCACCATTGCCTCTCATTTAATCCTCATAACAACACTTTGAGGTAAAAACTACAACTATGAGTCTCACTTTACAGGTAACTGGGACAATCTGACCAATGTCAATGAACTTATAAGTGACAAACACAAGATTGGCATTCAGGACCACCTGCCTCAAGAAATGACATTCTTGACTCCCACCTCATGCTACACCATGTTGGCTCAGTTTAACTTTACCTAGTTTCCTTGTGATAATGAGTCGTTACCATGCTTCATACATTTCTTTGTTCTAAGATGTCAAAAGGTCCTGTGATCCTGACTTCCAAAGATCCAGGAATTAGGGATTTCCCTTGAGACTACTTTAGCTTATTGTGAGTTATTCTCTATAAATATATGCAAACTTTAATTTTCTGTACATGTCCTAAATTGCTTCATTTATGTGTTCTTTCCCTAGTGATACACTACATCAAAGCTAAAATCCTACACCCCTCCTCACATTAAATCACTGCTGACATGGAGAGGTCTCGAAGGAAACCATAGTCCACACTGACAGAATCTGTAAATTTAGACAGTCTGAGTTATAGGGATTCTGAGCATCCAATTTTATTCACCATAATAGTAAGAGCAAAAATACTTGACATTAATGTTTTTCAAGTTTTGTCACTCTGTTATCTTAGTCAATCCTCACAAAAATAAAGTGGACAAGATAGAAATTATGTTTACTTATTACATGGCAAATAACACTCGAGCAGTTAAGTGATTTGCTTAAGCTCATATGACTAACACATGTCCTATCTGTATGCTGGTTCCCATCCATCCTCTTTAGTATTTCTTCTCAATATAATTTTCCCACAAATATATGATAAATAATTCACATTAATAAAAATAATAATAATATGTATTTTTTCATTTAATCAGTATCCAAGTTAGTTTTTGTACATGCCACATATATGACAGTCAAAAAACCTCACAGATTTAGTTCAGTAGGAACCAAGATGACGAGATAGGTAAATATTTATACTGTTGCCTCTCAGAATAATTTAAAAACTACAACTGAAATACAAAACAGACATCATCCAGAATCACCAAAAAGTTGGCTCAGGGGAAATTCTACAACTAGAAAGAAAAAGAAAAGGACACTGAATCTCAGAGGAGTTGCAGAGGGCAGAGGTGCGGTGACATGGAGACAGAGGTGTGGAGAACGTACGTGCAGAAAGGGCGGGCAGCTGAATATAGAGCACGTTTTCTCGAATGGGGAGAGAGACAAAGGCTCCCCACTACAATGATCTCTAGTCCCAGGTGAGACTCAGAGAACCCAGACTCATACAGGGTGAAAGTGGACTGTCAGGAGGAAGCACACTGAGACTCAGAAGCTGCAGAGGCATGCAAGCTCGCGGAGAGTGTGAACAGCTGAGTGCATGGCTGGCTATCTCATTCAGGAGGAAAAATAAACCTCTGGACTGCACTGTACTCCAGTTCTGGGTGAGACTTTGGGTATCCAGACTCATTTTGGAAGAAACTAGACTGTCTGGCAGTTTTCTCTCACAGGTGCATGCAGTCATTGCCACAGAACATGGAAACCGAGATAACTCTTACGGTGGGCCTGATGGGAAACGAAGTCTGACTTCTCAGCCCTGAGACTCCGCCCCATCCTAGCTGAGCACAGAAGCTCTCCCAGCATAGACACATCTGATCTTCACAGCCAAATGGCCTGGAGGTCAACCCCTCCAACTGATACTAAAAGCAATCTAGGCTTACCTACAATAATATTGTGAAGACCATAAAGGGGTGTGCCAAGAGTGTCCACCTCAGGTAACTGTAGAGGCTGAGCCACTGTCCTCTAGAGGACACCTACCACAGAAAGCTACTCGACCAACTCAGGGAAGTAGCAAAAATGTGGAGACAAGAACACAGATCACAAATAGAAGAAAAGGAGGAAAACAAACAAGTGAACATGGAGTTCAAAACCATGGTTATAGGGTTTTTCAAGGGGTTCCTAGAAAAGGCCAATAAATTTAACGAGACCCTCGAGGACATGAAAAAGGACAAACTAGAAATTATGCATACACTGACTGAAATAAAAAATATTATACAGAGACCTAAAAACAGACTAGAGGACCTCAAGAATCAAGTCAAAAATGTGAAATACAAAGAAGCAAAAACCAGTCAGCCAGAAAAGCAAAAAGATTGAAGATAGTGTAAGGAGCTTCTGGGACAACTACAAGCTTACCAACATCCGAATTATGGGGGTGCCAGAAAAAGAGAGAGAGCAAGATACTGAAAACCTATTTGAAGAAATAGTGACCGAAAACATCCCCCACCTGGTGAAAGAAATAGACTTACAAGTCCAGGAAGCACACAGAACCCCAAACAAAAGGAATCCAAAGAGGACCACACCAAGGCACATAATTAAAATGCCAAGAGCAAAAGACAAAGAGGGAATATTAAAAGCAGCAAGAGAAAAACAGTTAGTAACCTACAAGGAAGCACCCATACAATTGTCAGTTGATTTTTCAACAGAAACTATACAAACCAGATGGAAATGGCAAGAAATAGTCAAAGTGATGAACAGAAATAACCTCCAACCAAGATTTCTCTACCCAGCAAAGCTATCATTCAGAATTGAAAGTCAGATAAAGAGCTTCACAGATAAGAAAAAGCTAAAGGAATTCATCACCCCCAAACCAGTATCATATGAAATTCTGAAAGGTATTCTTGAAGAAGAGAAAGAAGAAGAAAAAGGTAAAGATGAAAATTATTATCAACAAATACATGTCTATCAACAAGTGAATCTAAAAATCAAGTGAATTATAAATCTGATGAACAAAATAAACTGGTAAATATAATGGAATCAGGGGTATTGAAAGGTAGTGGACTGACAATTCTTGGGGGGAAGGAGGGGAGATACAGGAAGAACCTAGACAATAAAATGGTACACCTGTGGATGAGGACAGTGGGAGGGAGATAATGGCAGAGGGTGAGGTGGGAACCGGGTGGAGGGGAGGTATGGGGGGGAAAGAGGAACAACTTTAATAACCTAAACAATAAAGATTTATTAAATTTTTAAAAACCTTATACAGCACATGTTATTACACATGGTTTTTTTTTCAAATGAAATAACAAAGCTAGGAAGTGGTAGAGCTGAATTTATATCTAGATCTGTTTGACCCCAAAACACAAGATCCTTCACTAAGTGAAAACAGTAAATGAACACCAAAAAAGTGTCATCCTATCTAATAAAAGAGTAACATGCAAATTTACCATACCTCTGCTACACTACCAGCCAATCAGGAGCAAGGAGTGTGATCAGCAAACAGGGGGCATGGCCATGGGCATGGCCAGCAGGCATGGCCAGCACACAGGGGGTGAGGCCAGCAGGGGTTTGGCTGCAGTGCCATGAAAGCAATCACCACGTTAGAAGCCTGTCTGCATGGTCCTTAAGGGCCAGCCCTCCTTATAGTTATGGTGACTGAATCACATGCAAATGAGGACCCAGGGCACCTTGGGTAATGACAGCCATGTGCAAGGTGGGGCTGTGAGCCAAGCAGCAGTTGATGAAGCATACGCATACCCTGGTGGCCACCGATGTGTGAGGCCCATAGGTCCCTGCATGCCCCCCAGCCCAGCACCCACAATGGGAGTGGGGGGGGCTGGCTGCTAGTCTCTAGGGTGTGTGGGGACCCTGGTGGCCACCACCGGGTGGAGAAAATTCACAGTGCTCTTGGTTCATGCAGGGTATGGGGAGCACCAATAATGCTGGGAAATGTAGTTCTGGTGGCAGACCCACTGCAGGAGAGAGTTTGAAATACTGTGATGTTTGGAAATGTTTCAGAAAGTTCTCTCTTAAAACAAATATGAGATCAGAGGATTGTGCTTATAGAGAATGGTTAATAAAACTTGGAGATGGCAGGCTGAGGAGCCAATGGGGCAAAGCTACCATCTGTGGGATTATGAGTGACCGTCCCTAAGTCAGAATCCCGCCCAGGCAGAACAATACGGCAGTGTGCGGCAGAGGCTTCGGTTGTCCTCGGATAGTTGGTCCCCCGCCATCCCCACAGGGCTTGGGCCATGCCCAACCACTTTGCCAAAACGGTGTCAGTGCGCTTGTTGGGACAGGGGTCTGGTGCAGACAGCCCTTCGTCCTGGGAGACAGGACGCAGCCAGAAAGGGGGATGCCCCCATGCCTTTCATGCAACACACATTCATGGGGAGCCTGGTGCTAAACCATTCTGTGACCTGCTTCTGGGTGGCGTTTCCTATGTAGCAGAGTAACTCCCTTGCTGCAATCTTTTGAAAGTCAGCCCTCGACACAAGGGTTTGTTTTTTTTTAAGCAAAGAAAAAAAAAACTTGGAGATGGCAAACTTGACTAGCGGTTTTCATTTAGGAATGGATATTATTGAAATTCCCCATGAAATAATTTGTAATGGATCTATGAAGCCACCTTTAGAAATAAAATATCATCTATAGATAATATTAAAAATATATCTAAACGTGCAATTCTTTGTCCAAAAAATGAGTATGTTCAAAAATTTTAAAAATTTGGATATACGCGATGGAGATTTTAACACCTATTTGAGTAATGATTCCATTGACTCAACAAATGATGCTGAAAAGGAAAATTTCCCCATTGAATTTCTTAATAGTATTACTCCTTCAAGAATGCCATGTTATAAATTGAAATTGAAAGTGGGGTTGGAAAGATGGCGATGGGCAGGAAGGTAGGGAGGGAGAGAGTGTGAGAGAGTGAGTAACCTATAGAGGAGAGTGTAGCATGTGTGGTATGTGTGTGAGTATGAACTAGGGACAGTTAGACTCTGCAGGTCCTCCAAGGGGCTGCCAAACTGGGCATTCCTGGATGGCAGAGCCCCACAAACAAGACGGACACTACCGGGAGGCTAGCCAGTGCAGCGGTGGAGACTACGCCATCTTGAGAAGTGGAACTGCCTGGACTGGGACCCTGCCCTCAATCAATCACATCTCAGATGGAAGCCAGGGACCTGCAGCCACTAGAGACAGAGAATTACAGCCACAGCTTCAGACCAACAGACAACAGGAGTCCATACCTGCCTGCAGCAGATTTCTGTGAGACAAGGAGCCTATCGCCCTCCCTGCAAGATCATGGATAGCTCCATAGTAACCAATAGACCGTCCCCCCCTTCAGCCACAATTTTCCTAGCCCCTACTGGGAACCACAGGCCTGGAGTTCAAAAACTCACTTTCCCAGCTACCCCAGGGTAACTTGGACTCAGGAGAATGCTCTGCGCCTGTGCGCACACCTGTGGCTGAAGCGCTCACACAGTAATTTGAGCTTGGAGCTTGAAAAGTTGCTTCCTCAGATATCCCAAGGGAACTTGAGCTTGGGAGAACTCTCCATGTGTGCATGTGTGCACGCACACCTGTGACCGAAGTGCCCAGACACTAATTGGAGCTTGGAGCTTGAAAAGTCGCTTCCCCAGATATCCCACGGGAATTTGAGCTTGGGAGAACACTCCGTGTGTGCATCTGTGTGCACACACTAGTGGCCGAAGCGCTCAGACAGTAATGGGAGGTTGGAGCTTGAAAAGTCGCTTTCCAAGCTATCCCAGGGGGTCTTGGGCTTGGGAAAACGCTCTGTGCTCATGCGCATGCCTGTGGCCGAAACTCCTAGACAGGGAATAGGGCCCTGGAGGCTGAGAGCTCAATCAGGGGCTGCAGTACTGCTAAGAGAATTTGAGAGACTGGAGGTAGCCTCCTGCAACTCAATCACAACTGGGTGATCAAACCCACAGGGCATCAGTGCCACCTGACCTAGTTAGAGGGCAAACACTCATGGAAGTCAGTTTTCCACAGTGCAGGCACACCAAAGAGCAATTGAGCAACCCAGTCCCCCATGGTGATCAAGACCCAAATTCTCCCAGCAAGAGGCAGCACTGAGCACAACTGACTTGACTCTGATTCTTACCTTATGTGCCTGGAATCCCTGATTCACAGCACATCTACACTAAGAGCCAGTGATTCCAAATCTTGGAGCATGCACACATGAGGACCCTGACCCTCAACGAGAAACCTCATGAGGCAACAGACTCTAACACTCGATTATTGGTGCAGACACAGGAAAACTTGGACTCCTGGTACCATTTTCAACACACGCTAAAAGCATTGTGCAGGCAGGGTCCCTAATTCTAGGAGTGCACATGAGACCACAAAGAATGCTGGGAACACTGACCTGGGAAATCCTGGTCCCCACCAACCCACAGCACCGACATGCCCTAGTGTCAGAGCACTTCAGTGATACTCAGGTGGTGCGAAATTCCCTCGGCACACAGCCCACGTCCACGCAACACAAAGTTTGAACCTTCTGGTGATAGTCAAAATAGGGAGACGACACAATACCCAGAAGAAAGAAAATGAGGAATCGCAAAGAAAGGAAACTAGTGAAACTGAAGCTTACACCATGACCGAAAAAGAATTCAGAGTAATGGTCATGGAAATTATACGTCGGATAGATGAGAAAATCAACAACCTATGTAAGAATCAGGAAGAAATGAAAAATGATATAGCTACAATCAAAAACACCATGGTAAGTTTCAACAGTAGACTAGAAGAAGCAGAGGACCAAATTAGTGAGTTAGAGGATCAGGTACAGAAACAAGCTCAAACTGAACAGCAATTGGAGAAAAAAATTTAAAAACAGGAGGAAAGCCTAAGGAAGGTTTCACACAACATGAAACAAAGTAACATACGAATAATAGGGCTGCCAGAAGGACAAGAAGAGTACCAAGGATTAGAAAATCTATTTGAAGAAATAATGACTGAAAACTTCCAAGACATGGGGAAGATAAAAGTTACACAAGTACAGAGAGTCCCAAGAAGGATCAACCCCAAAAGACCAACACTAAGACAATTCATAATATTAATGACAAAGAGAGAATCTTAAAGGCAGCAAGAGAGAGACAGAGAGTTACCTACAAAGGAACCCCCATCAGATTATCAAATGATTTCTCAACATAAACACAACAGGCTAGAATGGATTGGAAGGAGGTATATAAAGTGTTGCAAAGCAAAGGACTGAATTCAAGAATACTCTATCCAGCAATACTATCAATCAGAATTGAAGGGGGAATCAAGAACTTCACAGACAAAAAGAGGCTAAGGGAGTTTATCACCAACAAACCGGCAATGCAAGAAATGCTAAAGGGAATACTGTAAAAAGAAGAAATAAACAGGTAAGGAGAAATGCAGACACAAAAATATATATGACTAAAAAGAAATACCTTTCAGTAATAACTTTAAATGTAAACAGACTAAATGCCCCAATCAAAACACAACATGTTTCTGAATGGATAAAAAAAAAAACCCAACCCATATAAATGATGTCTACAAGAGACCCACCTCAGAACAAGAGACTCACACAGATTGAAAGTGAAGGGATGAAAAAATATATTTCAGGCAAATGGAAATGAAAAGAAAGCTGGGGTAGTAATACTTATATTTGACAAAACAGACCTTAAAGTAAATGCCATAACAAGAGATAAGGAAGACCACTTTATAATACTGAAGGGATCGATAAAATAAGAGGATATAACCCTGATAAACATATATATATGCACCCAATCCAGGAGCACCCAAATACGTAACAAAACTCTTAGAAGATATCAAGGAAGAGATCGACAACAATACAATCATCGTAGGGGACTTTAATACACCACTGACATCACTGGATAAATCCTCTAGACAAAAATTGGCAAAGACACAGCAATCCTAAATGATTCACTAGAACAGATGGACTTAACTGACATCTTCAGAACATTTCACCCAAATGCCACGGAATACACGTTCTTCTCAAGTACACATGGAACATATTCAAAAATAGACCACATATTGGGTCACAAGCAAAGTCTCCCAAAATTCATGAAGACTGAAATCATACCAAGCATCTTCTCAGACCACAATGCCATAAAATTAGAAATAAAAACAATCCAAAAATCACAAACACTTGGAAATTGAATAGCATGCTATTAAACAATGATTGGGTTTGCAATGGGATCAAAGAAGAAATTAAAAGCATCCTGGAAACTAATGAAAACAAAAACACAAGAATCCAAAATATATGGGACACAATGAAAGCAGTCTTAAGAAGGAAATTTATAGCTCTACAAGCCTACCTCAAAAATCAGGAAAAAACGGTACCAAATAAACTAACTCTATAACTCAAAGAATTAGGAAGAGAGCAACAAGAAAAGCCCAAAGTGAGAAGAAGGAAGGAGATAATAAAGATCAGAGCAGAAATAAATGACATAGAAACAAACAAACAAAAAAAATACAAAACATCAATGAAACCAAGAGCTGGTTCTTTGAAAGGATAAACAAGATTGATGAACCTCTACCCAGGCTCACCAAGAAGCAAAGAGAGAGGAATCAGATAAACAAAATCAGAAATGAGAAAGGCGAAATAACAACAGACCCCACAGAAATACCAAGGATTGTTAAAAATACTATGAACATCTCTACTCAAACAAACTAGAAAACTTAAAATAAATGGACATATTCCTAGAAAAATACAAAATTCCAAAACTCAATAGGGAAGATTCTAAAAGTCTCAATAGGCCAATAACTATGGAAGAAATTGAAGCAATCATAAAAAATCTCCCAGCAAACAGAAGCCTGGGGCCAGACAGCTTCACTGGGGAGTTTTAGCAAACATTCAAGTAAGAACTAAAAATTATCCTCCTCAGACTATTCCAAAAAATTCAAGAGGAAGGAACACTCTCTAGCTCATTCTATGAAGCCAGCATCACCCTAATACCAAAACCAGATAAAGACAACATAATAAAAGAGAATTATAGGCCAATATCCCTCATGAATATAAATGTCAAAATCCTCAACAAAATTCTAGCAGATCAGATCCAGCAGTACATCAGAAAGATTATACACCATTGACAAAGTAGGATTTATCCCAGGGATGCAAGGATGGTTCAATATCCACAAATCAATAAACGTGATACATCACATAAACAAATTGAGAGATAAAAATCACATAATCATATCAATTAATGCAGAAAAAGCATTTGACAAAATCCAACAAATCTTCATGATCAAAATGCTCTACAAGGTGGGAATAGAAGGATCATACCTCAACATAATAAAACCTATATGTGAAAAACCCTCAGCCAACATTATATTCAATGGACAAAAACTGAAACCATTTCCCCTAAGAAGAGGAACAAGACCAGGATGCCCACTCTCACCACTCCTGTTCAACATAGTACCGGAAGTACTAGATATTGCGATCAGACAAGAAGAAGAAATAAAAGTCATTCAAATTGGAAAAGAAGAAGTAAAACTGTCCTAATTTGCAGATGACATGATAAAGTACATAGAAACCCCTAAAGACTCCAACAAAAAAGTATTAGACTTAATAAATGAATTCGGCAATGTAGCAGGATATGAAATTAATACCAAGAAATCTATGGCATTCCTTTTCACCAAAAGTGAACTTATAGAAAGAAAAACTAAAAAAGCAATCCCATTTACCATCACACCAAAAAATTAAGATACCTAGGAATAAACTTAATTAAGGCGGTAAAAGACCTGTAAGTAAAAAACTACAGGACACTGAAGAAAGAAATACAAGAAGATGTAAACAGATGGAAGAACAAACCGTGTTCATGGATTGGTAGAATCAACATCATCAAAATAGCCATACTACCCAAAGCAATCTACATATTCAAAGCAATCCCCATTAAAATACCTATGGCATATTTCACTGACCTACAACGAGTTTTCCAAAAATTCATCTGGAACAAAAGAAGACCCCGAATAGCTGCAGCAATCCTGAGAAAGAAGAACAAAGTAGGTGGGATCTCAATACCAGATTTCAAGCTGTATTACAAAGCCACTGTTCTTAAAACAGCCTGGTACTGGCACAAGAACAGCCATATAGATCAATAGAATAGAATAGAAAACCAGAATTCGACCCAAACCACTATACCCAATTAATATTTGACAAAGGAGGCATGAACATAAAATGGAGTCAAGACAGTCTTTTCAACAAATGGTATTGGGGAAAACTGGACAGATACATGCAAAAAAAATGAAACTAGACCATCAACTTACACCATACACAAAAATAGTCTCAAAATGGATCAAAGACTTATACATAAGAAGGGAAACCATAAATATAATAGAGGAACCCACAGGCAGAAAAATCTCAGACATATGCCACAGGAACTTCTTCAATGATATGGCTCCTAGAGCAATGGAAACCAAAGAGAAAATAAACAAATGGGACTACATCAAAATAAAAAGATTTTTCACAGCAAAAGAAACCATCAACAAAACAACAAGAAATCCCATTGCGATAGGAGAGAGAAAAATGGCGGCGGAACGGAGGGATTCGATCTGAATCTGCTCACAGGGCAGAGGGAGGGAGCAGCTGAAAGTCGCGCAGGGAGCATTTGTCCGCGACTAGGGGGACAGCTGTGCTCCAGGAGAAGATAGAGGACTGCTGGGCTGGCCTCCCTAGCCTGAGCGGCCCCAGTACTGCTGGGTTCTCTCCCTGAGCCAACTGCGCGAGGAGGCGCGCGGAGGCGGACCACGACATCTTGAAGGAGAGGAGCCGGAAAACATACAGCTGCCATATGCAGTACCGGCTGCACCGCTGGGGCTTCCCGAGCACCGGTGCCCAGGTGGCGCGGAGGCACGCAGAGCACAGGGAGCGCTAAACTCCAGCAAGGAAAGGTCAGATTTCCCTGGGGGTACTTTGGGCGCGAAACTGAGGGGGCTGGCAGTCTGGGAGATCTGCACCTTGGAACTCAAAACCTGGAGATCTGCACCTGAAATAGAATCTGTGGCTGTTGAAGCTGGTGAACATGGGAGAGGGCCCTTGGAGCTGGTGGCAGAGTTGATCCCTGGAGCGCAATCGGTTTGGACCTGACAGAGGGGGGAAGCCCGGAAGATTTTGGGAGGGTTCTGGCTGCTAAAACAGCAGTCACCATTAGAGAGGCAGTATTGTTTAGTTCAGGATAAAGAGGACCAATAGACCCAGAAGTCAATCTAGAAACACTGCCACCCAGGGGCCAAATCACAAATTGACTCTTATGTGACAGGGAATTGATTATATTTTCTCTTCGACCTTGGGAATACAGTCTATTTTCATCTACACTTTAGTATCTTTTACTCTACCTCAACTTCACCTTTATAATACCACTCTCTGGCTAACCTTTCCCTATTTAGTGCCTTGTTTCCCTTACACTTTTCCCGCTTTAGATTTACCTAATTCTTTAGCCTTACCCCCTGTTAAAATTTCACCCCACTGATATATCTAATCTCTAACCACCTAATCCAAGTGCATATATACCTTTAGCTTCTCTGACTTCACTATCTTAAAGTGTTTTTATCCCTGTCCTGTTGTGGTTGTTTACTTGACTGTTGATTATATTGATTTTTTAAGCAGGTTTATGAGATTGATTTGCTTATTCTGTTATTTTGGTTTGTCTTGTAGGGGGGGTTATTTTTATTTTTGGTGTTGTTTCTTGTTTTGTTGTCCTCATCTGCATTGTTTTTGAGATAGATTTTTGCTTCTGTGTTCCCTCACCTCTCTTGATATTAGTAGTTGTATGTAATTTGTATCAATCTCCAAGTACTTGTTGCAGGTTTGGTTCGGATTAAGGGCTGTCCTATAGGAGTTTTCACCCCACATTTATAATTTACTCCTCTTATTTCTTTTTTTTCTTCTCCCCCTTTTCCCATTATCATTTTGGCATTCCTGTCTTTCTTTTTTGTGAGTGTATGTGTGTGGGGGGGTCTCTTTCTTTTTTGTGTGAGTGTGGGTGTGTGAGTGTCTGTGTGGGTCTGGGGGAGGTTCTCTTTCTTTTTTCCCACCTATCACCGAATTTGCATTCCTCTGGCGTTCACCTTTATTTGGAATTACAATTACTTTGACTACAATCCGGTTCAGTGCCTGGTGCATTGCACCTGGTTGTGTTGTATATTGTGCCTTTAAATCAACGCAGGAGAGTGAGAACTACATAACCACATACACAGAGAAGAGAGACCATGGGAAGACAAAGAAATAGCCCACATATGAAAGAAAAGCAAGGCTCACCAGAAAAGGAGGTAAACGAAATGGAAGTTGACAACCTGTCAGAGAAAGAATTCAGAGAAATGGTCATAAGGTGGCTGAAAAGAATGGAAGACAAATTTGATAATATGAGTAAGAACCAAGAGGAAATGAGGAAGACCCAGGAAGAAATGATGAAGAGCCATGAAGAAATGAAAAGTGACATTGCTGAAGTAAAGAACTCAATAGAAAGTATTAAGAGTAGACTAGAAGAAGCAGAGGATCGCATCGGTGAGCTAGAAGACCAGGTAGGAAAAAATAACCAAGTAGAGCACCTTCTAGAAAAAAAAATTAAAAAGCAGGAGGAGAGCCTAAGAGAACTATGGGACAACATGAAACAAAACAACATCCGTATAATTGGGCTTCCAGAAGGACAGGAAACTGAGCAGGGAATAGAAAACCTGTTGGAAGAAATAATGACAGAAAACTTTCCTGGTATAGGAAAGGAAAAACCCACACAAATCCAAGAAGCTCACAGAGTCCCAAGCAAAATAAACCCCAAAAGACCTACGCCAAGGCACATTATAATTAAATTGGCAAACACCAATGACAAAGTAAGAATCTTAAAAGCTGCCAGAGAGAGACAGAAAGTCACCTACAAAGGAACACCCATCAGACTAACAAGTGATCTCTCAACAGAAACCTATCAGGCCAGAAGGCAGTGGAATGAAATCTACAAAGTCATGCAAAGGAAGGGTCTGAATCCTAGAATACTGTACCCAGCAAGGCTCTCAATCAAAATTGAAGGTCAAATCAGGAGCTTCACAGATAAAAAAAGGACTAAGGGAATTCGTCACCACCAAACCAGCAATGCAAGAAATGCTAAAGGATCTGCTGTAAAAAGAAATAGGAAGCGAAGAAGGAACACAGGGGCAAAGAACAAAAATGGCAACATATAAACACCTATCAATAATAACTTTAAATGTAAACGGTTTAAATGCTCCAATCAAAAGACATAGGGTAATAGACTGGATAAGAAAACACAACCCATGTATCTGCTGTCTACAAGAAACCCACCTCCGAAAAAAAGATGCACACAGACTGAGGATGAAAGGTTGGAAAAAAGTTATTCAGGCGAATGGAAATGAAAAAAAAGCTGGGGTAGCCATACTTATATCTGACAAATTAGATCTCAAAGTGAAGGACATAACAAGAGATAAAGAGGGCCACTTCATAATACTAAAGGGAGCAATTCAACAAGAAGAAATAACTCTTGTAAACATACACGCACCCAATACAGGAGCACCCAAATATATACAAAAACTCCTAGAGGACATCAAGGGAGAGATAGACAGCAATACAATCATAGTAGGAGACTTTAATACCCAATTATCACCATTGGACAGATCCTCTAAACAAAAATCAGTAAAGAAACATCAATTCTCAATGACTCACTGGACCAGATGGAATTAATTGACATCTTCAGATCATTTCACCCCAAAGCCACAGAATATACATTCTTTTCAAGTGCCCATGGGTCATTCTCAAAGATAGACCATGTATTGGGTCATAGGCAAAGTCTCTCCAAATTCAAGAAGATAGAAATCATATCAAGTATATTCTCAGATCACAGTGGCATAAAGCTGGAAGTCAACTACAATAGAAACAATCCAAAGAAATCGAACACATGGAGACTGAACAGCATGCTATTAAACTATGACTGGGTTACTAGAGAGATTAAGGAAGAGATAGAAAACATCATGGAAACAAATGACAATGATAGTACAACAATTCAAAATCTATGGGACACAGTGAAAGCAGTTCTGAGAGGGAAGTTCATAGCTCTACAATCCTACTACAAAAAACTAGGAACAGCAGCAATAAATTATCTAACCCAACAACTCAAAGAGTTAGAAAGAAAGCACCAAGAAAAGCCTAGTGTAAGCAGAAGGAAGGAAATAATAAAGATCAGAGCAGAAATAAATGACATAGAGACCAAAGAAACAATACAGAAGATCAACAAAACAAAGAGCTGGTTCTTTGAAAGGATAAACAAGATTGATGAAACTCTAGCCAGACTCACCAAGAAGCAAAGAGAGAGGACCCAAATAAATAAAATCAGAAATGAAAGAGGTGAAATAACAACAGACCCCATTGAAATACAAAGGATTGTTAAAAAATACTATGAACAACTCTACTCCAACAAACTGGACAACCTGGAGGAAATGGATATGTTTCTAGAAAAATATAACCTCCCAAAACTCAATCAAGAAGAATATAAACAACTCAATAGACCAATAACTGTGGAAGAAATAGAAGCAGTCATCATAAAGCTTCCAGCAAACAAAAGCCCAGGGCCAGACGGCTTCACAGGGGAGTTTTACCGAACATTCAAGGAAGAACTAAAACCTATACTCCTTAGACTATTCCAGAAAATTCAAGAGGATGGAACACTTCCAAACTCCTTCTATGAAGCTAGCATCACCCTAATACCAAAACCAGATAAAGACGACACAATGAAAGAAAATTACAGGCCAATATCCCTCATGAATATAGATGCCAAAATCCTCAATAAAATTCTAGCAAATCGGATCCAGCAGTACATCAGAAAGATCATACACCACGACCAAGTAGGATTTATCCCAGGAATGCAAGGATGGTACAATATCCGCAAATCAATAAATGTGATACATCACATAAACAAATTGAGAGATAAAAATCACATAGTCATATCAATTGATGCAGAAAAAGCATTTGACAAAATCCAACATCCTTTCTTAATAAAAACTCTCAATAAGGTAGGAATAGAAGGATCATACCTCAACATAATAAAGGCCATATATGATAAACCCACAGCATACATCATACTCAATGGGCAAAAACTACAACCATTTCCCCTAAGAACAGGAACAAGACAGGGTTGCCCACTTTCACCACTCCTGTTCAACATAGTACTGGAAGTATTAGCCATTGCAATTAGACAAGAAGAAGAAATAAAAGGCATCCAAATTGGAAAAGAAGAAGTTAAGCTATCCTTATTTGCAGATGACATGATATTGTACATAAAAAACCCAAAAGACTCCATAAAAAAGTTAGTAGATTTAATAAATGAGTTCAGCAATGTAGCAGGCTACAAAATTAATGCCAAGAAATCTATGGCATTTCTATACACTAATAGTGAACCTACAGAAAGAGAGACTAAAAAAGCAATCCCATTTACCATCACACCAAAAAAATTAAGATACCTAGGAATAAACTTAACTAAGGAGGTAAAAGATCTATTTGTGGAAAACTACAGGTCACTGAAAAAAGAGATAGAGGCAGATGTAAACAGGTGGAAGAACATTCCATGTTCGTGGATTGGGAGAATCAACATAATTAAAATGTCCATACTACCCAAAGCAATCTATAAATTTAATGCACTCCCCATTAAAATACCAATGGCATATTTCACAGACCTAGAAAGAACTCTCCAAAAATTCATCTGGAACAAAAAAAAGGCCCCGAATAGCCACAGCAATCCTGAGAAAGAAGCACAAAGTCGGTGGGATTTCCATACCAGATTTCAAGCTGTATTACAAGGCTACTGTTCTCAAAACAGCCTGGTACTGGCACAAGAACAGACATATAGATCAATGGAATAGAATAGAGAATCCGGATATCAACCCAAACCACTATGCTCAATTAATATTTGACAAAGGAGGCAGGAACATAAAATGGAGTCAAGACAGTCTCTTCAATAAATGGTGTTGGGAAAATTGGACAGATACATGCAAAAAAATGAAACTAGAGCACCAACTTACACCATAAACAAAAATAAACTCAAAATGGATACAAGACTTAAACGTAAGACAGGAAACCATAAAAATATTAGAGGAATCTACAGGAAGAAAAATCTCAGACATATGCCAAAAGAACTTCTTTGATGATACTGCTCCGAGGGCAATGGAAGCTAAAGAGAAAATAAACAAATGGGACTACATCAAAATCAAAAGCTTTTGCACAGCTAAAGAAACCATCAACAAAACAACAAGAAAACCCACTGTATGGGAGAACATATTTGCAAATGTTATTAGTGATAAAGGTTTAATCTCAAGCATCTACAGGCAACTCACCCAACTCAATAAAAGGAGGACAAATGATCCAATAAAAAAATGGGCAACAGACCTAAATAGAATCTTCACGAAAGAAGACAAAAGGAAGGCCCAGAGACATATGAAAACTTGCTCAAAGTCACTAATTATCCGAGAGATGCAAATCAAAACGACTATGTGGTACCATCTCACACCTATCAGAATGGCTTACATCAACAAATCAACAAACGACAAGTGCTGGCGAGGATGCGGAGAAAAAGGAACTCTCGTGCACTGCTGGTGGGATTGTAGACTAGTACAGCCACTGTGGAGAACAGTATGGAGATTCCTCAGAAAACTAAAAATGGAGCTCCCATTCGACCCAGTGATCCCACTTCTAGGAATATACCCCAAGAAATTAGAAAGGCGAATTAGAAAGGATATATGTACCCCTATGTTCATAGCAGCACAATTTACCATAGCTAAGATTTGGAAACAGCCGAAGTGCCCATCAGCAGATGAGTGGATTAAAAAACTATGGTACATTTACACAATGGAATACTACGCCGCGGAAAAAAAGAAGGAGCTCCTACCATTTGTAACAACATGGATGGATTTGGAGAGCATTATGCTAAGTGAAATTAGCCAGGCAGAGAAAGACAAATATCACATGATCTCACTCATTTGAGGAATACAATCAATGACATAGACTGATGAACAAGAATGGATCCAGAGACTGAGAAAACTCCATCAGAATGTCAAACCTCAGGGTGAGTGGCAGGTAGTGAGAGTAAGTGGAAAAGTCAATATACTTGAACTCTTGAACTGAGGTAAGTGATTTGTGTTTTTACATCCCTGACAAAGTTTATATAAAATTATTAAAAAATGGCAGCTAGTCTGACATTGAATTGACATGGCCTAGAGCTTGTCATATCCTATGGAGACCAGTCCTTAGGCTAGGCCTTCCTTAACCTCCCATGACACCATAATACCCTTACATGATATTATTCTACAATGTCATTATAATATTTGATATTTGACAACAGCATATTATACAATTATCCCAAAATAAACTTACAAACTAATTCTTTGAATGTTGGGCAGCAACTTAAAAAAGGATAGGAAATAAATTAATCCCTTTCAGAAGGAATTAAGGCACTAGGAAGGGATCCGAGCATTCTATATTGGCCCTTCTTGCCCTTTCTGCCAAGAGGGACCTTCTTGTTACTATCCAAATACACACAGCTGATGCCAGAGTTTTCAGTTCCAGCTGTGACTGAAGCCTTTGGACAGCTGGCACCATGGATCTGTGTCTCGACCAATGGTGTGAGCTGGGCCCTCTCTGGAGAAGAAACCTGGGTCCCCCGAGGTATGTGATCAGTACCGGGACCCTGCCAGCAGGTGAGGGGACCCCAAGGCAGGTACTGGACGTGGAGGCCACAGAGGGGCATAGACTACAAAGGAGACAGAATTGAACCTCACATCACCCTGTTTGGCCCCGGAGGATGGCTGGTTAGCCAGAGACGGGTAAGATTCCTCAGGGAAGGAACAACCTAAGACAGGCACAGTCGCAGAGGGGCCAACAGGAGAGAACTAAAAGGTCAACAGAGGTGGGGCACAGACCCTCATCCACAAACCTTGCAGGGGTTTGAATTCTCAACCCTCCTAAGGGAGGTCTCCTACCCCCATGGCTGCTTCGCCTCCCACACACAACTCATATGGGGACCCAGGTGGCAGACAGAGACCCGGCCAGCAATAGCTGCTCTATATCTAAATTCAGTCTATTACCAGGAATGCTCGGGACCTACTCAAAATTGCAAATATTCCTTTCCACTAGTATTCACAGGGTAAACTAAGATTTCTGCTTGAGTATTAAAATTGACAGGAAAATAGTAATCAAGTTTTCAGATTAATTTAAATTGGCCAAGTGAAATACGAGAATACTCCAGAAAATTATAGTGTACTGGACAAAAAGCTTTTCCTAAAACATTAACTAAAAATCTATTAGTAGTTCATCTCACTGTAAAATTGCCTAACAACCAAAGAACCTAAAGCAGTCACTTTGTGTGCAAAAATTAAAATTTAAAATTATCAAGACTGCAATAGAAAATTTCCAAAAGTCCCCATTAATCAAAAAAGGGGAGGGGACAGCGGGGTAATATCATGTAAGGGAAAAAAAATATATCGAGTAAGTAAAATACATCTAGAAAATTCTTACTGCAGTAAAGTAAATTCCATTTGTAAAAACAATTGCAGGACACCCATGAAAAAACACACATGGTGTCAAAATAAGCCAAAGAAAAATCATTTAGGCAAAAATTAAAAAGAATCCCAAGTCTATTTTGCATAGAGGATCCTTTTGTTAACTTTTGGTCGAGAATGTGTTTGTGTGTTTACAGAGAACAACTCCAAGACCATGTGGGTTCCTGCAACGGTGAGGAACTGATGGATCTGTTCCAGTCATGAGGACGGTCCAGAGTTTGGGGACACTGACGACACCTTGCCATGCTAGCAGTCAGCAGCTGTGCATGTCTGCAGGCAGCCCAGGACCAAACTAGAGAGGATGAATCTTGCATTGACACGATATGTCCACCATCTGGATACCATTGCTGACTTATACACATAATGAATTATTTGACACTGAAACTGGGACTCAGAAAAGTTGGACATTGAAACCGAGACTGAAGCACTTTTTGTTCTTATACATTTATTTCTAGTATGCAGAGGCAAGATATTTTTGAAGAAAAGAAACAGGGGAGAGTGATTGATATAGAGGCAGGATGGCCTTGAACAGGCTGTCAAGCTACAGGGGGAGGCTTGGGTGGATGGCAGGCAGATGCGGGGGGAGATCAACCGAAGGACTTGTATGCATGCATATGAACATAACCAATGAATGAAAGACACTGGGGCGGGGAGGGGGGGAAGCTGGGAATATGTGCTGGGGGGTGGGGGCGGCTGGGGGGAGGATAAGGGGGAGGGGGAAAGGAAAACATGTACTACTATTATACTGCAAAAAATCAATAAAAAATAATTAAAAAAAAGAAAATTATAGTGTACTGGACAAAAAGCTTTTCCTAAAACATTAACTGAAAAATCTATTAGTAGTTCATCTCTCTGTAAAATTGCCTAACATCCAAAGAACCTAAAGCAGTCATATTTGAGTGCAAAAATTAAAATTTAAAATTATCAAGACTGCAATAGAAAATTTCCGAAAGTCCCCATTAATCAAAAAAGGGGAGGGGACAGCGGGGTAACATCATGAAAGGGACAAAAAAAAAATATCTAGTAAGTAAAATACATCTAGAAAATTCTTACTCCAGTAAAGTAAATTCCATTTGTAAAAACAATAGCAGGACACCCATGAAAAAACACACATGGTGTCAAAATAAGCCAAAGGAAAATCATTTAGGCAAAAATTAAAAAGAATCCCAAGTCTATTTTGCATAGAGGATCCCTTTGTTAACTTTTGGTCGAGAATGTGTTTGTGTGTTTTCAGAGAACAACTCCAAGACCATGTGGGTTCCTGCGACGGTGAGGAACTGATGGATCTGTTCCAGTCACGAGGACGGTCCAGAGATGGGGAACACTGACGACACCTTGCCATACTAGCAGTCAGCAGCTGTGCATGTCTGCAGGCAGCCCAGGACCAAACCAGAGAGGATGCATCATGCATTGTCACGATATGTCCACCATCTGGATACCATTGCTGACTTATACACATAATGAATTATTTGACACTGAAACTGGGACTCAGAAAAGTTGGACATTGAAACCGAGACTGAAGCACTTTTTGTTCTTATACATTTATTTCTGGTATGCAGAGGCAAGATATTTTTGAAGAAAAGAAACAGGGGAGAGTGATTGATATAGAGGCAGGATGGCCTTGAACAGGCTGTCACGCTACAGGGGGAGGCTTGGGTGGATGGGAGGCAGATGCGGGGGGAGATCAACGGAAGGACTTGTATGCATGCATATGAACATAACCAATGAATGAAAGACACTGGGGCGGGGAGGGGGGAAGCTGGGGATATGTGCTGGGGGGTGGGGGAGGCTGGGGGGAGGATAAGGGGGAGGGGGAAAGGAAAACATGTACTACTATTATACTGCAAAAAATCAATAAAAAAAATTTAAAAAAAAAGAAATCCCATTGCATGGGAGAACATATTTGCCAATGTCACCACAGACAAGGGTTTAATCTCCAACATTTACATGGAACTCATACAACTTAACAAAAGGAAGATAAACAATCCAATCAAAAAATGGGCAATGGACCTAAATAGACACTTTTCGACGGAGGAAAGAAGGAAGGCTAAGAGACTATGAAAACATTCTCCAAGTCACTAATTATCTGAGAGTCGCAATTCAAAACAACAATGTGGTATCATCTCACTCCTGTCAGAATGGCAATCATAAACAAATCAACGAAAGAAAAGTGTTGGCGAGGATGCCGAGAAAAGGAACTCTTTTGCACTGCTCGGGGGAATGCAGACTGGTGCAGCCACTGTGGAGAACAGTATGGAATTTCCTCAAAAAACTAAAAATGGTAATCCCATTTGACCCAGTGATCCCACTTTTAGGAATATATCCCAAGAAACTAGAAGCACGAATTAGAAAGGATTTATGCAACCCTATGTTCATTGCAGCACAATTCACCATAGCTAAGATTTTTAACAGCCTAAGTGCCCATCAGCAGATGATTGGATTAAAAACCGTGGTACATCTACACAATGGAATACTACACTGCAGTAAAAAAGAAGGCATTCTTACCATTTGCAACAGCATGGATGGAACTGGAAATCATTATGCTAAGTGAAATAAGCCAGTCAGAGAAAGACAAATACCACATGATCTCACTCATTTGTGGAATATAATGAACAACATAAACTGATGAATAGAGACAGACCCAGAGGCAGAGAAGCATTGACCAGAATGCTGCTGCTCAGGGGGAAGGTATGGGAGGGAGGGGAAAAGGAGGAAAGATCAACCAAAGGACTTGGATATATGAATATAAGCCTAACCAATGGACATGAAAACCAGGGAGGAGAGGGCATGAGTAGGGGAGGTTTGGAGGGGTTAATAGAGGGATAAGGACCCATATGTAATACCTTAATTAATAAAGAAATTGTGGAAAGTAATTGAAAGTGGGTGCAATCATCATGCTATTGAGAAATCTTAATAGTAAATGGGGTCTTTGTAATGGTACCAGGTTTATTCTCAAAATATTACTACCTAACATTATCGAAGCTGAAGTATTAAGAGGATCTGCAGAGGGAGAGGTTGTTCTGATTCCAAGAATTGATTTGTCCCCATATGACACTGGTCTCCCATTTAAATTAATTTGACAACAGTTTCCCGTGATGCCAGCATTTGCAATGACTCTTAATAAATCACAAGGACAAACTCTAGACAGAGTAGGAATATTCCTACCTGAACCCGTTTTCACACATGGTCAGTTATTATGTTGCTTTCTTTTGAGTTCCAAGAGCATGTGATGTTAAAGTTAAAGTTGTAAATACTGTATCACAAGGGAAATTAGTCAAGCACTCTGAAAGTGTTTTCACTGTTAATGTGGTATACAGGGAGATATTAGAATAAGTTTAATCACTTTATCAGTCATTATTTACATCAATGTTGTTTTTATATCATGAGTTTGTTATTGTTATATCATTTTGTTATTATTTATTTATTAATGAAATTATGTATTATTTTCATATACATTGTACTCATTACCTTTTATCTGTCACACTTTTATTATAGAGAAAGGGCAAATAGCACTATTAAAATATTTCCTCTAATTAATATCCTTTTAATGTGCATAGATTTCGTGCACTGGGCCACTAGTATTCAAATAAAATAAAATTAGATCACTATTTTGTTTTCCCCTTTTTCAGCTTAATAAACTAATCAAAAAATAACACTCCAAACAAATGAGCTTTTATTAATCAACTAGAGGCCCAGTGAATGAAATTCATGCATGGGCATGTGTGTCCCTCAGCCCAGCTCACCCCTCTCCAATCTGGGCTCCCTCTTACAATCCAGGACTCTTGACTTCCAACTGCTCACCTGCCTATCTTCCTGATTGCCCCTAACCACTTTTGCCTGCCAGCCTGATCACCCTCTAACCACTCCCCTGCCAGCCTGATTGATGACTAACTGCTCCCCTGCCAGCTTGATTGGCCTTAACTGCCCTCCCCTGCAGGCCCAGTAACCCCTAACTGCCCTCCCCTGAAGGCCTGGTCACCCTTAACTGCTCTCACCTGCAGGCCTAGTTCCCCTCCCCCCAAATGCCCTTCCCTGCAGGCCCAATTGCCTCCAACTTCACTCCTCCGCCAGAGGTTTTCGGCTTTGGACAGGCTGGGGATGAGCCATCATTAGGACATCCCCTGAGGCTCCCAGTATTAGAGAGATGGCAGGTTGGGCTGAGGGACCTCCAACCCCAGTGCATGAATTTCGTGCACCGGGCCCCTTGTATATAATAACAAAAATTGAAAGCTACTGCTAACTGGCTTACTACATATTACTATTACAATATTGATATAATAAAATATGATTACTGAAAAGCTATGTAGAAAATAAAAAATGTTTAAATATTTAGTTAAAATAGCATAAGCCAAAATTGGGTCTAGTGGTCAGCCTCCTGAAAAAATAATGCTAAATCAAGTTGGATCCCTAATTCCCAATTTATATGAAAATAAATTTCAGGTGAATAAAAAATTTGAACATAAAAAACCAAAGTATAAAAACAACAAAAAGAGGTCTTTTTAAGCATAACACAAAATTCAGAAGCCATCAGATGAAAAACTAATAAATTTAACTACCTAAATGTTTTCATAATTCTACATGTAAAGAAAATACTGTTAAAAATTCAAAAGAAAGTTACACACTGGGAAAATGGATAAATGCAATACACACAACATAAGGCTAATCTCAACATATAAAGAACTCCTATAAACCAATAAGAAAAAGATAACCAAACTAATAGAAATATAAGGGAAATTCATGAACAGAGTTCACAGAAAAGTAAAAATTAAATTTCAAACAAATTGTTTTAAATTGTCAAATTCACTAATTATTAGAGTACCACAAAAATTACAAAATATCTATACTGTTTTTCAAGTTCTGTCACCTGTGTTATCTTAGTCAATCCTCATAAAAACAAAGTGGGAAAGATAGAAATTATGTTGACTCATTACATGGCAAATCTCAACTATACTGTTTGAGGATTTTTTTTAATGTTTGATAATATATTACATTGATGAATTGAGCACACATACATTGTTGGATAGAACCTAAATTGGAACCATTTCTATTGAGGAATATTTAGCAATGATGTCTATATCCTTTGTACCAACAACATATTTTATGGATCTATCTGCATATATATGCAAAAAAAGTATGTACAAATATATTCATTACTGTATTGTTTATAATCAAAAATTAAAAAGAACCTAAGCACTCATCTATAGGAGATTATTAAATGATAATACATTCATATAATGAACTAGTATGCACCTGTTAAAAAGAACACAGAGGTGCTGAATGTTGTTATATGAAACAATTTACAAGATAAATTATTAACTGAAAAATACATAGTGCAGATACTTCTGGTTTCTGGTCCAGCATGTATGGAGTTTGGATGTTGTCACTTCATCCTAACAACTAAAAGTCTGAACAAGATGAAAAATAAAGTATCTTTCTTACCTTTGTCACAGAAGTGAGGGAAAACCACTGCCCCAAAATTGAAGTGGCAGAGAGAAATCCTATATAATAAAAGCCTAGGTGGCATCATGTCCTTGCGAGATGCCCTTGTGCAACACCCTCACATGATGCTATCACAAGATGCACCCGCACACACAGCAGAGGTGGGGCCCAGTGGCCACTCCACATGGTGAGGCCTGGGGATCCTACAGCTCTGCACAGCTCGGATGAGGCTGGTCCCGGCATCTCTGACTTCTCGTACATAGGAGGCAGGTCCCAGCAAAGGATATGTGTCGCAGCAGGGGAGGGCATTTGGGGGTGATCAAGCTGGCAGGGGAGCAGTTAGGTGTCAGTCAGGCCAGCAGGGCAGTGGTTAAGGAGCAATTGGGTTGGCAGACAGAAGCAGTTAGGGGCAATCAGGCAGGTGGGCAAACAGGAGCCAGTGGTCCCAGACTGTGAAAGGATGTGCAGGGAACAGGCCTAAACTGGTAGTCAGACATCCCCCAAGGGGTCCCAGATTGGAGAGGGTGCAGGCTGGGTTGAGGGACAACCCTCCCTTCCCCATGCATGAATTTCATGCACTGGGCCTCTAGTATATATATAATCACAACTTACTGGAGCAGAGTACCATATGGAAACCAGTATTAAATACAGGAAAATCTGAATTGACAAATTAATGAATTTACAAATCACATCAGGCTCAGTGTGGACATGTCTGAAAGTTAAAAACTCCAGGGAAGGCCAATTTGTAGGAAAGTCCCCACACTTTTGTGAATTTTACCTCAAGGAACTCTATCAGGTACTCACAGTGTACATGAAAAAAAAATCTCCTTGTGTTTCCCACAAGAGAAGGGAAAATATAACCATTATGAAATACACCAGAGGATTTTGTCTTTTTAATAAGGCCTGCCTTCAAGATAATCTTTTTTCCTGAGTTTTATCAGCTTCACCAACTTGGAGGAAGGGAAATATTCAACTCCTGCTCCCCTACCCAACCTGTCTCAACTACAAAGATAAAAACTGAGAAACACTCATTTTTTTTTTGCTTTTTTATTTAAATTTATCTTTATTGTTGAAAGTATTACAGATGTCTCATTTTTCCCCATTGACCTGCCACACTTCGCACATGCCCACCCCAGGCCTTCATCACACTTTTGTCTGTGTCCATGGGTTTTCTATATATGCATACAAGTTCTTTGGTTAATCTCTTCCTGACCCCCCTCCCCTCTGAGATCTGACAGTCTGTTCTATGCATCCATGTCTCTGGATCTATTTTGTTCATCATAATTTTGTTCATTACATTCCACATATCAGTGAGATCATGTGATGTTGTCTTTCTCTGATTGGCTTATTTTGATTAGCATCATACTCTCCAAGTCCCTCTTTCTGTCTCAAAGGGTAAAAAAAAAAAACACTTTTAAAGTTCATAGCCCAGGAGCATAGGCTCACAAAAGAATTAAACCTAATCACAGCACTATACAATGCTTCCTCTCACCCCACCACATCACTAAGGCTCCATTTATTAGAGTTCCTTTTGCACAGTATAGTATTCCAGCTTTCAACAAAAAATTACAAAACATACTAGAGGCAAAAAACACAGTTTGAGAGATAACAAAAGCATTAGAACTCACTCCGCTGACATATGGCAGGAATGTTAGGGTGATCAGACTGGGAATTTGAAACAACCATAATTAATGTGCTTAGGATCTAAGGCAAAAAGTAGACAAAAAGTAAAAATATCTGTGTAATATAAGCATAAAGAAGTAAAATCTAAGAAAAAAAAGAAATGCTAGAGAAGGTTTCCCCTGAGAAGTGAGGGGTCCTAGCCACACACCAGGCCCCTGAGCCCAGGGTTCCAGTGCAAGGAAGAGAAGTTACTATTACTTTGGGCAGTGAAAACCAGTGAGGACTGTGGCTGAGTGAGATGGAGGGCTGCTGGAGTCCAAGGTATTTCTCTTAAAAGGTCACACACATGAACTTACTCAGATTCACTCACTCTAAGTTCCAGCGCTGGAGCAGTAGTTTAAAAATGGGGATACCTGTAATACTTTTAACAATAAAGATAAATTAAATTTAATAACAATAAAAATTACTTGATTAATTAATTAATTTAATTTTTTAAAGGCACCAGAGTCATAGAGGGAGGAAATGAATTGTCTGGCATCAGAATGAGAGCTAGAAGGGCAACATTCTCCAAAAGAAGTGCTAACAGAGAACATTGTTCCTTTTCTGAGTTTCCACACACACACGGAGCTGGCATATCTGTCTCCATCAACCTGGCTAACACTGTTCACCTTGATCTGGTAATTAATTCCCTGAGGCCCCTGCCCCACCCAATTTGCAGGCTCTCCCAAACTGTTTCTAGTGGCTTTTCCATAGTACTGGCCTGTGTTGGAACATGCTTCAACTTTCCTAAAATCTCTCAAACAGGCACATCTTACCTTTGCTAAGTGACCTCAGGCCCAACACTAGCAGTGTTCAAACTTATTTCATAGCTTGGCTTTGCCTGGGAATCTCCAAATCCAGCACAAGAAGCAGCCGACTTCACATCACTTTGTAGCTCATGCTGGGTGACCCTGAGCAGGACACAGTTGGAGACAGACTTTCACCTGCACCTCCAGGGAAGCCCCAGAGCCAGCACACCAGCTGGACAGCTTTAGGCCAATTCTAACCACCATAAGTGACACACTCAACGGGAAGACTCAGCAGGCACCAGAACCCCACTAAAGTAAGTCCTGCTCTGTGGGCCAGCCCTGCACAGCAGATCCTCCATGGTGGTCTCAGTCAGTCCTTACAGCCATTTGTCCTGAGAGTATATCACTCCCATTGTGGTGCAAAGAGTAATCGAGGCTCAATTATAAGAGAAGGGTATACACAGCCCACAAGGGGGGAGCACAAGTGGCACAGCTAGAGTAATCAGAGAAGCTGTGCCACTGGACCCTACAGGACACCTACTACACAAGTCCACTCTACCAAACCCGGGAAATGTAACAGCTCTACCTAATATATAGAAATAAACCACAGGCAGGTGGCTAAAATGAAGAGACAAAGAAATATGTCCCAAATGACAAAACAGAACAAAACTGCAGGAAAAAAAATAACCAAATGAAGATAAGCAATCTACCAGCTGCAAACTTAGTGAGAACTTCAACAAAGAGATAGAAAACATAAAAATGGAAATAGAAACATAAAAAAGAACCAGTCAGAAATCAAAAATACATTAACTGAAATGAAGAGTGCATTACATTCTATCAACAGTAGATTAGATTAATAAGAATATCAAATAAGAAATTTGGAAAATAAGGAAACAGTAGACACTCAATCAGAACAGCAAAAAGAAAATATAATTTAAAAATATGAGGATGGTATAAGGAGCCTCTGGAACAACTTCAAGAGTACCCACATTTGCATCATGGGAATGCAGGAAGGAGAACAGAGAGAGCAAGAAATTGAAACCCTATTTTTAAAAAAATAATGCCAAAAACTTCCCTAACCTGATAAAAGAAATATACATACTAGTCCAAGAAGTGCAAAGACCCAAACAAGATGAACCCAAAAAGGCCCACACCAAGACAGATTGTAATTGGGGTGGAGAACACACAATACATTATACAGATGATATGAAATAGAATTGTTCACTTGAAACCTGTATAATTTTAACAAGTGCCACTCCTATGAATTCAATAAAAAGGAAAAGCAGACATATCATAATCCAAATGCCAAAGGTTAAAGACAACAAGAAAAACTTAAAGGCAGCAAGAAAAGAGCACTTAATTACCTACAAGGGAGCTAACATAAGATGGTCAATTGACTCCTCAACAGAAACTTTCCAGGCCAGAAGGGATCAATAAGAAATATTCAAAGTGATGACAAGCAAGGACCTATAATCAATATTTTACCCAGCAAAGCTATCATTAGGATCAATAGGGAGATAAACACCTTCCCAGGTAAGGAGAGGATAAGTTCATGATCACTAAAGTAGTATTACAAGAAATGTTAACAGGTCTTCTTGAAGAAGAATATTTTTTAAAAGATCAAAAATACAAATAATAAAATGACAATAAATACATATCAACCAATGATTACTTTAAATGCAAATGGATTAAATGCTCCATTCAAAAGACATATGAAGGCTGAATAAATAACAGAACAAGACCCTTACAAATGCTTTCTACAATAAACTCACGAGATTGAAAGACACACAGACTAAAAATAAATAAATATAGGGATGGAAAAAGATATTTCATGAAAATGGAAACAATAAAAAAAAACTGGGGTAGCAGTACTTGTACCAGGTTTTAAAACAAAGGAAAAATGGCAGGAGACAAAGAAATAGCCAGCAATTTCACTTCTGGGTATTTATTCAAAGAAACCCAAAACATTGGATCAGAAAACATATATTTCCATATTTTAGGTACAGCATTATTTACATTAGCCAAAATATGGAAACAACCTAAGTTTCTATCAATAGATGAGTGAATAAAGAAGAAATGGTACATGTATCAAATGGAATATGATTCAGCCACAAAAGTAATGTAATATTTTCATCTGCAGAAATATGGATGGACCTGAAGGGTATTGCACTGAGTGAAATAATTCAGATAGAGAAAGATAAATGTCAGATGATTTCACTTATATGTAGAATCTTTAAAAAAAATAGATAAATAAATAACAAGCAGAACCAAACAGACTCATAGACAGAGAAAATGTTTTGATGGTTGTCAGATGGGAGAGACTTTGGGGACAAAGGTGAAAACAGAGAAGGGATTTAAGAAGTACAAACTGGCATGGCTCAGTGATTGAGTATCAACCTATGAACCAGAAGTTCATGGTTGGATTCCAGGTCAGAGCACATGCCCAGGTTGTGTGCTCAATCCCCAGTCAGAGGCATGCAGGAGGTGGCCAATCAATGATTCTCTCTTATCATTGATGTTTCTGTCTCTCCCTCTCCCATCCTCTCTGAAATCAATAAAAATATTTTTTTAAAAAGAAATACAAATTGGTAGTTACTGAATAGTCATGAAGCTGTAAAGTACAGCATAGGGAATATAGTCAATAATATTGTAATAATGATGTATGGTATCAGATGGGTACTAGATTTATTGGGGTGATCACATAGTAAGTTTTATAATGTCTAGTCACTGGGTTGTACACCTTAAGCTAATATATTTTATGTAAATGGTAATTAAAAATAAAAATTATTATTTAAAAAGTCTAGAAGAGGTCAGAAACAATGCAGCAAAAAATTTTAAATGCATTTAAATGGCTTATTACTAGAATAAACACAACTAAGGAAAGAATTCCTGAGTTTGAGAATGAGTCAATAGAAACTTCCAAAACTGAAAAGCAAAGAGAAAAAAGACTGAAAAAAACATACAGAACATCATATCCAAGAATAGTAGGACAACTATAAAAGGTATAACTTATGCATAATGAGAAAATTAGATGAAGAAAAAGAAAAGAAAAATAGAAAAAAATATTTCAAATAATAGAGTTGGAATTTAGCCAAAATTAATGTCAAACACCAAACCACACAGAGCCAGGAAACTCTGAGAACACAAATCTGGATTTTAAAGAAAAAACTGCATTTAGGCACATCTTATTCAAATTTCAGACAATCAAAAGAAAAAATCTTGAAAGAGGGAAAATTCTTTTACCTTACAGAAGCAATTTTCAACTGGTATGCCACAGAATTTTTAAAGAATACAATACCTATTTGTCAGGGGCACGGACCTCTTATCTCTTAGATTGTCAATTTAAAAAAATTCCAACAGGCAACAAAACAATAGCTATCCAGTGTGAATGAATCAAAATTATATCTTTTTTGTCAGATCAGCAAAAAATGCATCTTTTGGTGTACTGCAGAATTTAGTAATTAGTTTGTGTGCCATAAGATGAAAAGGATTGAAAATCACTGCCTTTGAGAAAAAAAGGTAAGAATAACATCAGACATCTAAGCACCATACAAACAAAAGAGTGGAGTGAATTATGTTAAGTGTTAAAGGAAAAAAATACAAAACTAGAATTCTGTACCCTGAGAAATTATCATTCAAAAATTACAAACAGGAACTTTCTCTGACAAATAAAAGTTGAAGAAATTTGTTGCCCATAGCCTGCCTTGCAAGAAATGTGAAAGAAGTTCTTAAGACAGAAGGAAAATGCTATATCATAAATTTGAACTTATATAAAGAAAAAGCATTGGAGAAAAAATGAAGGTAAAATTAAAATTTTCATTTTTCTTATTCTAAATTGATCTAACAGATACTTGTTCAAGGTAAATAAAAACAATAATTATTAGTTTATGTACATACTAGAGGCCTGATGCACAAAATTCATGCAAGGGGCTTAGCCCTCACAGCCCAACTGCCTCAGCCAGCCCTCATAGCCCCTCACAGCCCTGGCTGGCTGGTCCTCATACCCCCTTACAGCCCCTCACAGCCCTGGCTATCCCTCGCAGCCACGGCTTCATCAGGAAGGTCATCCAGAATGTTGCCTGGATGGTCACTTGGCTGTTTAGTCTAATTAGCATATTAGCTCTTTTTATATGTGACTAGAAGCCCGGTGCATGTATTCATGTTCTGGTGGGGTCCTTTAGCATGGCCTGCAGGGATTGGGCCAAAACTGGCAGTCCAACATCCCCTGAAGGATATAATAAAGCACAAAGCAGCAGGTGCTGGGGAGGAGCCCAAGTCCAGGATGCCCTGCTGCTCCCACTCATCATAGCCCCACTGTGCTTGCCTCCACCACTGCTCAGTAGGCTCACTGCCACTCCACTGCAGTCTCCACACGCCTGTCTTAGGGCAATACCAGTGCACCCATGACCAAGAAGTGGCCGTGAGCTGAAACAAGTTTGGCTCAGTGGATAGAGCATTGGCCTGCGGACTGAAAGTTCCTAGGTTCCATTCTGGTCAAGGGCGTGTACCTTGGTTGCAGGCACATCCCTCTGGTGGTCAGTGCACATCATAGCGACCAGTCGAACGGTCAAATGGAAACTTAGGCTTAGATAGATAGATAGATAGATAGATAGATAGATATAGATATAGATGATATAGATATAGATATAGATATAGATATAGATATAGGTATAGGTATAGGTATAGGTATAGATATAGATATAGATATAGATATAGATATAGATATAGATATAGATATAGATACAGATATAGATATAGATATAGGTATAGGTATAGATATAGATATAGATATAGATATAGATATAGATATAGATATGTAAGTGAAATGAATGACAGCAAAGACATAAGGGATAAGAGAAAAGAAATGGGAATATTTTGTTATGATAGGTACTTGCATTAGTGAAGCAGTATAATGTTATTTGACAGTGGACTTGAGCCCAGCCAACGTGGCTCAGTGGTTGAGCATTGACCTATGAACAGGAGGTCACAGTTCAATTCCTAGTCAAGTCATATGTTTGGGTTGGGGGTTCAGTCCCTAGGAGGGGGGCAGGCAGGAGGCATCCCATCAATGATTCTCTCTCATCATTAATGTTTCTATCTCTCTATCCATCTCCCTTCCTCTCTAAAATCAATTTAAAAATTTTTTTTTCAAGAAAGTGGACTTGGTTTTGGTATAAGTCTGTATTACAAACTCTATGGCAACCACTAAAGAAAGTAAAGGAAGAAATATACCCGATATTCTAAGAAAGAAATTGAAATCATACACAATGCTCAATTAAAGCCACAAAGGCAAAAAAAAATAATGGAAGATAAAGATAGGAATAAAGAACAAGGACAGCTAATAGAAAACAGTCACAAATCTGACAGATATTAAATCAACCATATTAATAATTCATCCTATCTAAAAAAATGAGTAATATGCAAATTAACCATCACTCCACTACAGCCAATCTGAAGAGATTATGCAAATTAACCCCAACCAAGAGGGCTTCAGCCACAGAGCGAGCAGGAGACATGGGTTTACATAGCAATGGAGGAAACCAAGCTTTCCGCACACCTTGGCAGGCCCAGGCCTCCACTCAAGGCTACGAAGTTTCAATTATCTATAATAATAAAAGGATAATATGCTAATTAGACTAGACATTTTCTGGACGTTACTCCAGATGTCCTTCCTGATGAAGCCAGGGCCAGAGTAAAGCCAACCCAGGTCCTGGGTGCTTGCTGGTGGTCAGAAGAGGGAAGTCCGAGTCCCGGATGCTGGAGGGAAGCTGGTGCCAACAGCAGGGGGAAGGAAGGCTTATTCTTGCACAAATTTTTGTGCATTGGGCCTCTAGTAGAAGATAAATAAATCCCAACAAAAATGATTGTGGCCTTGGAGCAAGCAGGAGGCTTGGCTCCATCCGAGCTATAAAGTTTCAATTATAGAAGACAAATAAATCCTAGATACCAGGATCTCCACCTGGGTCACCAGGGAGCATGGCTGGCCTGCAAACCACCACAGGCCCCTTGCCCAGGCTGCCCCACACCCTAAGGGAAACCACACCCTGATCCAGGACACCCTTCAGGGTGAACCACCTAGCCCCCACCCATGCACTAGGCCTTATCCTATCTAATAAAAGAATAATATGCAAATTGACCATTACTCCAACACACAAGATGGCTGCCCCAATGTGCTCAAAAATGGCTTCCCCTGTGGATACAAGTTGGCTGCCACAAGTTGACCAGCAGGGGAGGGCAGCTGGAAGAGACCAGGCCTGCAAAGGAGGGTAGTTGTGGGCAAGCAAGCCTGCAGGGAAGGGCAGTTAGGGGTGACCAGTCCTGTAGAGAAGGGCAGTTGCAGGGGGACCCAGGCCTGCAAGAAAGAGCAGTTGTGGGAAACCAGGCCTGAAGGGGAAGGCAGTTAGGGGTGACCAGGCCAGCAGGGGAGCAGTTAGGCATCAATCAGGCTGGCAGGAGAGTGGTTAGGGAGTGATCAGACTAGCAGGCAGAATTGGTAAGGAATAATCAGGAAGGCAGGGAGGCGAGCAGTTGGGATCCAGCAGTTCTGGATTGTGAGAGGGAAGTCCGACTGCCTGTTTATGCCTGGTCCTACCAGGATTGGGCCTAAATGGGCAGTTGGACATCTCTTTAGGGGTCCCAAATTGAGCTGAGGGACACACACAAACACACCTCTGCATGAATTTCATGCACCAGGCCTCTAGTATACGATTCATCCACTTAAGTCCACAATGCAATATTTCAGGGTGTTGTATTAAGCCTTAACTTTTTGTAAAATATCCTATCTAATAAAAGAGTAATATGCAAATTGACCTCAACTCCATTACACCCACAAGCCATGCGCACCAGCCAATCAGAAGAAAATATGCAAATAAACCCATCCAAGATGACTGCCAGCCACAGAGAGCAGGAGGGAGGCTTGGGTTTCCGCAGCGATGGAGGAAACCAAGGTTTCCACCTGCCGTTGCTGCCTCAGGCCTCTGCTTGAGGCAACAAAGTTTCAATTATAGAATACCAACAGAAATGGCAGCAGCCACGGAGCAAGCGGAAGGCTTAGCTCTGCTCCAAGCTACAGTTTCAATTGTAGAACATAAATTAATCCCGGATCCCAGGGCCTCCACTTGGGTTACCGGGGGGCATGGCCTGCCTGCAAACCAGCACAGGCCCTTCGCTCAGGCTGCCTCATGCCCCAAGGGTATCCCCACCCTGATCCAGGACAACCTTCAGGGCAAACTAGCTGGACCCCACCCATGCACCAGGCTTCTATGCTATCTAATAAAAGAGTAATATGCAGATTGACCATCACTCAAACCCACAAGATGGCTGACCCCATGTGGTCGAAGATCCTGCCCCCATGTGGACACAAGATGGCCACCACAAGATGGTCAGCAAGGGAGGGGATTTGGGAGGGACAGGCCTGCAAGACAGGGCAGTTGTGGGCGAGCAAGCCTGCAGGGACAGGCAGTTAGGGGTGACCAGGATGGCAGAAGAGGGAAGTTGGGGGTGACTGGCCTGCAGGGAAGGGCAGTTGGAGGGGACAAGGCCTGCAGGGAAGGGGAGTTAGGGGTGACCAGGCCTGCAGGGAAGAGCAGTTAGGGGTGACCAGACCTGTAGGGGAGGGAAGTTGGGGGCAAACAGGCTGGCACAGGAGCAGTTAGGCATCAATCAAACTGGCAGGGAAGTGGTTAGGGGATGATCAGGCTGGCAGGCAGAAGTGATTAGGGGCAGTCAGAAAGGCAGGCAGGCGAGCAATTGGGAGCCAGCAGTCTTGGATTGTGAGATTGCCCATTTAGGCCAGAGGGATCAGGCCTAAACGGGCAGTTGGACATCCCTTGAGGGGTCCCAGATTGGAGAGGGTGCCGGCTGGGCTGAGGGACAACACCCTCCCCCCTCCCCCACACAAATTTTGTGCACCAGGCCCCTAGTCTATAACAAAAAAGGATAACATGCTAATTAGACCAGATGTCTTCTGGACATCCTTCCTGACCAATCTGGGGCCCAAGGGAAGCCAGCCTGGGTCCCAGGTGCCTGCGGGAAGCTGGAGGAGGGAAGCAACCTGGGTCTCAGGTTCCAGAGGAAAGCTGGTTCCAGCAGCCAGAGGAAGGAAGACCTACTCTTGTATGAATTTTCATGCATTGGGCCTCTAGTATATAACATAAAATGTGCCATTTAAACAATACACGGTGCAGAAATATGTGTTTTTCACTAATCACTCAGGGTACTCTTTCCCACTAAAAACCCTGGTGAAACTTATGAATCCTTCTCAACATAGTATTCCCACTTTCACCACCACTGAAACAGAGCAATCCCAAATGAAAAATATAATTGCAAGTATGTAAAGAAATATACACACTGAAAATATCTTACATTATATATCTCTCTATATACAAGCTTCTCCAAGCAACTTGGCTATTACATTAAACAATGTAGCTTTTAAATAGTACT
Organism: Antrozous pallidus; assembly: GCA_027563665.1. NCBI lineage: Eukaryota > Metazoa > Chordata > Mammalia > Chiroptera > Vespertilionidae > Antrozous > Antrozous pallidus. The sequence continues at coordinate 54,116,004 of CM050509.1, forward strand.
TTCCCAGAAAATATAATTAAAACAAAAAAGGAATAAGTATGCTAAATATGAACCGTGTTGCTATAATTTCTGATTATATGCTTATATTTCTTTGCCATATTAAGGACAAGAAAAACAGCATTGAAGAATTTATATACTTACCCATATGTGGAATATTCCAAACTATGTACCATTTCAACATATCCTGGCAGGTTATCTAACAATGCTGCAACATTTTAAAAATACTATGACTGCCAAGTCTCAGAGTGTGGGATCCAGATGTGGAAGGTATTTGGAATCCTGTATTTTCTTCTAGGCAAACCTGGGATCAGTCATGTGAAATAATTCCAGCTTCCTCACCCCTGGAGTATAGGTTAGTAACCATGACTGGTATGCATTGCTGGTGGCTCTAGTACAAGAATGATCCTATCTCGCATTTGCAACTACCCAAAGATTTGTAATGAGCCTTACTTGGCAGAAAGTCATTTTCATTTATAACTCAAATGCTCAAGTTCATGGCATTTCTTTATCAAAGCCAGTAGAGATTATGGTTTTGCAATCTCCAACACGCATGCACACTTCCAAGCAAGCACGCATGTGCACGAACACATGCACACCCCGTCCATTGCTCTAATCCCATCCTCCCTTTAGGAGAAGCAGAGAGGTAACACTTTTACGGATTTCATGGGCTAGAGTTAAAATTTCCTTGACATGATTTTAATATAAAGTATCAGTATTATATCCAGAAGGAAAAACACATATCATCATTCAACCATAGGTGTGGTCTTATAAAAAGAGATGTTGCTTGTTTCCTCATCTGTAAAATGAAACAATTTCATTTGATATTGTCTAATTTCAAAATTCCTAAATAATAAGAATTATTCACCATAAATAGCTTTACATAAGAACAGTAGCAATATTCAACTCCTGTTAATTAATATAACTTGAGGCTGGGATACAAGGACTAAACTGGATCATCTTTCATCTTTTATGATATCTTCCAACTCTTAAGATTCTATTGGCACTCTGGGTATCAGTTTTGTAAGCTAGTATATATGTGCTTTTTCTTCCTTAGAACACTAGAAAAAATCAGCTCATTAGAGTTAAACACTTCAACCCTTGCTCTATTGAACAAAACATGAATAGAAATCTAAGGTATTCCTATTAACAGTGGTAAACACTGAAGCTGTACACCGACAGGAATGTAGCCATACATACATTCCTAATACAAGGAAACACAGCTTTACCATAAGATAAATTGAAATTTCTAGTCCTTTCTTATCCAAATAAGGATTTGCCTGGACACCTTCAGCCTCCTTCAGAGTCAGATAAATACTACCTCTGCTAGGGCCACCTACACCAAGCATGTCAAACTCCCAGCCTCCGGACCCTATGTGGCCCATAACGAGTACTTTTGTGGCCCAGCCAATATAACAGTATGTAAGAAATATTTTAATAAAAATTTTGTAACCTAATTTTATACAACCCTATTATACATAATTGTTAATTAACTGCAACATTCACTAATGATTGATTATTATAATCGTGTTGCATTCATTTCCCTTACACACAGGCATACAATTTCTCTCCACTAATATGAGCAGTGAATATTTCAGCAGCTGATTTCCACATCATTAATCTTGGACTAACTTGTTTGGTGTGGGCAACAGGAAATATTTCACTTTCAGAGAACAAGAAAGGTTTATTTGCATTACACTTAATTTATGCAGTTATTCCATGTCTGGTAAGTTAATGTTCAAGAAAAATATTAATTTTTGTTAAAATGTTCTATTATTTTATTAATGATGACTCATTTATTTCAGCCTTTTGTCTTCAGCATGTCTCTATTGAAATAAACCTATGTTTCTATGAAAATTAAAGCCTTTTTTTTGCAGCCTACATAAACTTAAATTTTGTTTATTTGGCCTGTGTTAGCCTTTGAGTTTGACATGCTTGGCCTACACACAGAAAATCATATAAAATAGTTTGTCTGATGGGATCAAAATTCCAAATTGTGTTAAATGAGAGGCAGTAAAGTAGCTTTAAAGGAAGAAAGATGAAGCTCAGATTCAGATCTGCCACTTATTAGTTGTATCATCCTAGATAAGATATTTACCTGGTAATTCCTCCATGTCTCAATTTCCACATAATTCAAATGGAAAAGATGCTACCTCATTCTTTTTTTTCAAGATGATCCCTTTCTATTTTAATTTTTTATTGATTGATGAAAGAGAGAGAGGAGGGGGGTTTGTTGTTACATTTATTTATGCATTCACTGGTTGCTTCTTGTGTGTCCTGATGGGAGATTGAATTCACAACCATGGCGATTTCAATACCTCATTATTATTTTTTAAATATTGTTTTATATTGATTTTAGCAAGAGAGGAAGGGAGAGGAAGAGAGAGGGAAACATTGATGGGATACCTCCCCCGTGTTAACCTTGACCAGGAATCGACTAACCAGCCTGGATATATGCCCTGAACAGGAATTGAACCAGTGACCTTTCCGTCAAAGGGATGATATTCAACTAACTGACCCACACCGGCCAGGGCTCAAATACCTCATTCTTAAATCTAATGTTCCCACAACACTAAAGGCATTCAAGATATAGTAACTATTATACCAATCAATGTTTCCTTCTGGAGTCTCGGCCATGTATCTTGTTCTACCTCAGAACAAGACTCCAGATGCCATTTAGATCTCTCTCTCTCTCTCTCTCTCTCTGTGTGTGTGTGTGTGTGTGTGTGTGTGTGTGTATGTGTGTGTGTGTGTGTGTGTGTGTGTGTATTTGAACTTTTTTTTGTTTTTTTACATATATTTTTATTGTTTAAAGTATTACAAATAGTAGTATATATGTTTCCTTCCCCCCCCCACTGACCTGCCTCCAGCCTCCCCTAACCCTCAGCACATGCCCTCGTCTACCCCCTACCCCCACCTGTATTTGAACTTTTGTAACTACCCAGATGTGGAATATTTTGTAGATCGCTTCTACTTATCTAAACCATGAAGCCTAACTCCTGTGGCCAGTTCATGGGCCAAACTGACACTAATAGAGAAGGCAAAAAAAATGTCCATTGTACCACTCCTTCCATTTGACATAACTATATGTTATTGTATTTATAATCAATATTACAATTGCTGGACCTTAAGCAATGTAAAAATTTATCGGTCATTACATAAACATTTATGGAAGAAAGCTAAGAATGGAGAGGGCATTTATGCTAACACAGTCTATCAGCTGCACTGGCTAATGCCTAGAACAAAGATTAAAACTTACAAATTGTGTGTGATAAAATATCTGCCTTCTCTCTAGCATCAACTTCTCTTGTAGCAAAAAGAGGTGTCTGTAGACCTGAATTCTATAGTTTTATATGGTATTTCAGATGATTTGGAACATTGAAAGGCTATGAGTGGTGAGCTTTGAAAGTAAAGCTTTGTACAGAGGAGAAAATAACACTTCTCTAAAACCTTGCCTATTTTAAAGAATATCTAGACAAGTTCTAAAAATCAATTGAATACAGCATACACTTATTTTAGAAATAAACAAAGTTAATGACAGGACTTTAAAATGAACATGATGCAGAAACTTTCTGACAACTAAATCTCTCCCAGTGACTCTATCATCCTAATATATAAAAAGCTAGGGGCCATCACGACTGAAACAACCTGACATACAACTGAACAGCAGACTGCATAGGGCAAACATGCCAGCAAGGATGTTATTGAGGGATGATCAAATGACTGGTGTGTAGCGACCAGGTCAGCGGGGGTCGGGGGGCAGTTGAGGGTGACCAGACTAGCAGAGTGGCAGTTAAGGGTGACCAGGCTGGCAGGGGCAACAGTTGGGGATGACCAGGCCAGCGTGGGAGGGGGGCAGTTTGGGGCAATCAAGCTGGAAAGCAGAGGTGATTAGGGGTTATCAGGATGGCAGGCGGGGAAGTCAGGGGTGATCAGGCAGGCAGGCAGATGAGCCGTTAGAAGCCAGTAGTCCCAGATTGTGAGAGGGATGTCTCAGATTGGAGAGGGTGCAAGCTGGGCTGAGGGGACCCCTCCCCATGCATGAATTTCATGCACTGAGCCTCTAGTTGCTGAAAAAGAGAATGCTAAAGGGTTGGTGGAGGATTCTTTTCTAGTTCACAGGAGAATAGATGCCAGCCATAACTAAGACTCCATGCAAAGTGTGATATCTATGGATGGAATTTTTAAAAATATGTTTTTGATATAATTTCATTATGAGATATATGTGTTGCAAATATTTTGCTCCTCATCTGTGAATAACCATTTCATTCTCTTAATAGTACCTTTCAAAAACAAAGGTTTGTTGTTATTCTTGTGTTGAAATACTGTTGCAGTCCAATTTACCTTTCTTCTGGAATTGGCTAAGGGTTTATATATTCTAAGACATTTGCCTAATTTATAATTACAAAGATCTTTTCTATATTAATTATAAAATTTTTATAATTTTATCTTTAACTTTTAGGTCTTTGTTCCATTTTATGTTAGTTTTGGTGTGTGTTGAAAGGTAAGGAGAACACTAAAATTTTTTCCTAACACATATCAACTTGGTCCAGCACAATTTGTTACAAAGATATCCATTTCTCAATGAATTACATTAGTACATTTGTATAAAATCAATTGGAATATACATTTTGTTGCATTTCTGAAGTCTTTATAAGGTATTTTGGTAATAAGTGTTCTAACTTGGAGGTGTAAGTTCTCCTTTGCTCCTTTTTCTTTTTTACTTTCTTTTACCTCATGTCCAACCAATCACATGAGGGATTGCTCTTCTATTATCCTTTTTTGTTTGTTTGTTTGTTGGTTGGTTGGTTGGATGGTTGGTTTTTGTTAATCTTCACTTGAGCATATTTTTCCTTTTTTTTCTTTTTTTTTTTAGGGAGAGTGGAAGAGAGAGGGAAAAACAGAGACAAACATCAATGTTAGAGAAATACATAGATTGGTTGCCTTCTGCTGTGCCCTAAACAGAGCCAGGGCTTGGGAGGAGCCTGCAACCAAGGTACGTGCCCTTGACTGGAATTGAACCCAGGACCCTTTGGTCCACAGGCCAACGCTCTATCCACTGAGCCAAACTGGTTCTTCTACTCCAAAGTTTGTTTTGTTATTGTGGGGCCTTGACATTACCATATACAAGATTTACAATATCTTGTAATATCCACCAAAAAAATGTCTCCTGAGATTTAGTGTTTTAGGAGAGTTGACACCTCAAAAAAATTGACTCTTCTATATATGAATATACTATATAATATATTTCCATTCATTTAGGGTTTTTCAAAATAATTTATTTCAATAATGTTTTGTAGGGGGAGGAACCAAGATGGTGGCATAGGTAAACACCTATTTTGCTGCCCCATACAATAATTCCAAAACTACAACTTAACAAGAAAACAAACATCATCCAGAATCACCGGAAAGCTGGCTAAGTGAAAATTCCACAAATAAAAGTAAAGATAGGACACTGTGACTCAGAGGAGCAGCAGAGCGTAGCCTTGAAGATACACGTGGAGAGAGGTTCGGAGCCGTGAGCACGTGAGCAGGAAAGAGCGGGTAGCAGCAAACCCAGCCAGTTTTCTCCAATGGGGAGGGCGGAGGCACCGCACTGCACTGACTCCCCAGTTCCAGGCTAGGTCCAAGGTCCGGGGAAGGCACGCTAAAACCCGGGCATGGCTGAGGTCTGTGAGTTTGAGGAGAGTGCGCATAAACTTGGAACAGAAGTTTGCACGTAAACATGGGGACAGAAGTGCGTGACTCGCAAAGAGGACTTGTGACTTGCTCCTTCTTGGGAAACCACCGGACTGCTTTGTTTTACAACCCTGGGCGAGACTTTGGGTGTGCAGACTCATTTGGGGAGAGGCAGAGTTGTCTGGCAATGGGTGGAGACCAGCGGCGGCTTTATCTCGGAGGTGCGTGCAGCTATTACCACCCAGCACAGAGACCCATGCACCGCATAGGGTGGAACTGACACTGCCTGCTCAGCCCGCAGACTCCACCCATCCAACCTGAAAACAGCTTACCTTCCCAGACAATTGGCCTGGAGGTCAAAACCTCCTAGTGCTAACAATAAGCTGAGCTTAACTTCAACAATACTGTACAACCCATAAAGGATTGCAGTAAGAGTATCCACCTCAGGTAACTGGGGAGGCTGAGCCACTATCTCTGACAGGACATCTACCACACAAAGCTAATGCACCAACTCAGAAAATCAGCCACAATGCAGAGAAATGGAAAGAAATCAGGAGTGAAAGAAATGGAGGAAAAAAGATGACTAGACATAGAGTTCAAAACCACAGTGATAAGGTTTTTCAAGAGGTTCCTAAAAAAGGCCGATGAACTTAATGAGAACTATGAGGAAATGAACAAGACCTACAAGGAAAAGAACAAGACCTAAGAGGATATGAAAAAGGACCAACTAGAAATTAAGCATACACTGACTAAAATAAAAAATATTACACAAAGTCCTAAAAGCAAGAACCAAGTCAAAGATTTGAAATACAAAGAGGCAAAATCCACTCAGCCAAAAAAGTAAGAAGCAAAAAGAATCCAAATAATTGAAGATAGTCTAAGGATCCTCTGGGACAATCTCAAGCATACCAAAATCTGAATTATAGGGGTGCCAGAAAAAGAGAGAGAACAAGATAATGAAAACCTACTTGAAGAAATAGTGACTGAAAACTTCCCCCACCTGGTGAAAGAAACTGACTTAAAAGCCTGAAAAGTGCCCAGAACCCCAAAATATAGGAATCTAAAGAGGACCGCACCAAGGCACATCATAATTAAAATGCAAGAGCAAAAGATAAAGAGAGAATACTAAAAGCAGCAAGAGAAAAAGAGTTAGTTACCTATAAGGGAGCACCCATACGACTGTCAGTGGATTTCTCAACAGAAACGATGCAGGCCAGATGGGAATGGCAAGAAATATTCAAAGTGATGAATAGCAAGAATCTACAACCAAGATTATTCTATCCAGCAAAGCTATCATTCAGAATTTAAGGTCAGATAAAGTGCTTTGCAGATAAGAAAAAGCTAAAGGAATTCATCACCACCAAACCAATATTATATAAAATGCTGAAAGATATTCTTTAAGAAGAGGAAGAAGAAAAAGGTAAAAATATAAATTATGAACAACAAATACACATCTATCAACAAATGAATCTAAAAATCAAGTGAATTAATAATCTGATGAACAGGATAAACTGGTGAATATAACAGAATCATGGACATAGAGAGGGAATGGACTGACAATTCTTGGGGAGAAAAAGGGTGTGGGAAGTGAAGCAAGAGACTGGACAAAAATCATGCAAATATGGGAGAGGACAGTGGAGGGGGAAGGTGAGGGCAGAGGGTGGGATGGATACCAGGTGGAGGGGAGCTATAGAGGGGAAAAGGGGGGGGATCAATTTAATTAATAAACTGAACAATAAATATAAATAATAATAATAACAGCTAACACTTAAAAAGAATAATAATGTTTTGTAGCTTTCAGTATATGGATCTGGAACATATTTTGTTGAATTTATGTCATATATATCATGGTTTTCTTTGGCATTGTAAATGGTTATTTAAATTTTTATTTTTCAATTTGTTTCTAGCATATAGTAATATAATTGATTTTTCTGTGTCGACCTTGTTTCTAACAGTCTTACTAAATTTACTTCTGATTTCCAGTAGGGTTTTGTATATATACATATTCTATGAGAGTTGTTATGTATACAATTCTTTTTTTTTCTTTAAATACTAAGCATATATATTTTTGTTTTTAATTTTATGAATTTTATTTGCTTTTTTTGCCTTAATATACTAGCTAGGATATCAAGTACAATCATGAATAGGAGTGATGAGAATACACATATTTGCTTTGTTCCCAATCTTAAGAGGGAAGCATTAAGTCTTTCAAGATTAGGCAAAATGTTAGATAAACAGTTTGAGGTTGGTTTTGTATTATCTTCTTTTGTTTGTTATATGTTTTTTAATGTGTTGAATGTGATCTCTTCTATTCTTAAATAACTGAGAGCATTTCTCATAAATGCATGTTGAATTTTTATAAAATGCTTTTTTCTGAACCTTTTATGAACATAAGTTTTTACACTTTGATTATTTTTATACTAGAGGCCGGTGCATGAAATTCATGCACGAGGGTGGGCAGGGGAGTGTCCCTCAGGCCAGCCTGCACCCCTCTAATATTGGACCCCTTGAAGGATATCTGACTGCCCGTTTAGGTCCGATCCCACCAGTCGAACATCCTTCTAACAATCCAGGACTGCTAGCTCCAAACTGCTTGCCTGCCTGCCTCCCTGATTGCCCCTATCCACTACCCTGCCAGCCTAATTGATGTCTAACTGCTCCCCTGCCAGCCTGTTTGCCCCCAACTTCCCTGCTCTGGTGGCCTGGTCACCCTTAACTGCCCTCCCTTGCAGGCCTGCAACCTCCTAATGGCCCTCCCGTACTGACCATCTTGTGATGGCCATCTTGTATCCACATGGAGGCAGGATCTTTGACCACATGGAGGCAGCCCACTTTGTGTTGGAGTGATGGTCAATCTGTATATTACTCTTTTATTAGATAGGATAGTAGCCTGGTTCATGGGTAGGGGCCAGCTGGTTTGCCCTGAAGAGTGTCCCAGATAAGGGTGGGGTTACCTTGGGGCATGAGGCGGCCTAGGCAAGAGGCCTATGGTGGTTTGCAGGCTGGCCATGCCCGCCAGTGATCCAAGCAGAGGCCCTGGGATCTGAGATTAATTTATGTTCTAAAATTGAGACTTTGTAGCCTGGAGTGGAGCCAAGCCTTCTGCTCATTCCATGGCAACAGGCATTTTTGTTGGGGATATTTACCTTCTATAACTGAAAGTTTGTAGCCTAGAGTGGAGGCCTAGGCCCAACAGTACTGCAGAAACTTGGCTTCCTCAATCACCCAGGCAACCCTAGCTCTGTTCTCTCCAGCTCCATAGCTGCTGCTATTTCTGTTGGGATATACCTTCTATAATTGAAACTTTGTAGCACTGAATGGAGGCCTAAGCTGGCAAGGGCAGGCAGAAAGCTTGGATTTCTCCATTGCTAAGGAAACCCAAGCCTCCCTCCTGCTCTCAGCGGCAGTAGCCAACTTGGTTTGTGTTTATTTGCATAATTTGCTCCTGATTGGATGGTCGGCATGGCTGTGTGCGTGGCTTGATCAGAGGTACTCTCAATTTGCATATTACTCTTTTATTAGATAGGATGGTGGCCTGAATTGATATTTTATTATACTAAAGTATATGTAACATAAAATTTACCATTTAAACCTTTTAACTGTATACTTTAGTGAGCTTAAATACATTCACATTGTTGTGCAGCCAACATTTCCATCCATATCCAGAATTTCTTCATCATCACAAGCTGAAATTCAGTACCCATTAAACATTAACTGCCCATTCCTCCCTTCACCTAGTCCCTAGCAACTACTATTCCACTTCCTATCTTTATGAACTTGACTACTCTAGGAACCTCATATGTAAAGTCATACAATATTTGTCCTTTTTGTGTCTGCCTTGTTTCAAATGTCATGTCTTTAAGGTTAATTCATTTTGTAGCATTTGACATAATTTTCTTCAGTTTTTAAAGCTAAATAATATTCCATTGTATGTATATACAACATTTTACTTATTCATCCATTGATGAACATTTGCATAGTTTCCACATTCTGGCCAATGTGAATAATGTTTTCATGAGGATGCATGTCAAAATGCCTGTTCTAATCCCTCTTTTCAAATCTTTTGGATATATAGCCAGAAGTGAACTTGCTCAATTATGTGGTAACCCTATTTTTAACTTTTTGAAGAATCACAATACTGTTTTCAACAATAGCAACACCATTTTACAGCCTCACCAACAATGCACAAGCATTCTAATTTTATGACATTTTTCCCGACACTTGTGATTTTTTGTTTTTATGACAATACCCGCCTGAATGGGTATAGTGGCTCATTGTGGTTTTAATTCATGTACTCCTGATGGTTAGTAATGCTGAGCATATTTTCATGAGTTTATTGTCCATCTGGATGTCTGCTTTGGAAAAAAAATGACTACTCAAAACATTCACTCACTATTCCTTTTTAAAAAAAATAAATCTTTGTTGTTCAGATTATTACAGGTGTTCCTATTTCCCTCCCCACCAGAGCTTCCCTCCACCCGATCCCACAACCCACCACATGCCCTTACCCCGAGCCACAGTATTCATCTAGTGGCTTAAGATTTTTATCAAATCTCTTCCCGCACCAATCACAACCTCTTCCCCCTGAGAATTATCAGTCCACCCCCTTTCTATGTCCCTGATTCTATTATATTCATCAGTCCATTCTGTTCATCAGATTTTTCATTCACTTGATTTTTAGATTCATTTGTTGATACGTATGCATTTGTTGTCATTTTGTTGTTCATAGTTTTTTTCTTTACCTTTTTCTTCTTCTTCCTCTTCTTAAAGAATACCCTTTAGCATTTCATATAATCCTGGTTTGGTAGTGATGAACTCCTTTAGCTTTTTCTTATCTGTGAAGTGCTTTATCTGACCTTCAATTCTGAATGATAGCCTTGCTGGGTAGAGTAATCTTGGTTGCAGGTTCTTGCTGTTCATCACTTTAAATATTTCTAGCCACTCTGATCTGGCCTGCATAGTTTCTGTTAAGAAGTCAGCTGACAGTCTTATGGGTACTCCCTTGTAGGTAACCAACTGTTTTTCTCTTACTGCTTTCAAGATTCTCTCTTTGTCTTTTGCCCTTGGAATTTTAATTTTGATGTGTTTTGGAGTGATCCTCTTTGGATTCCTCTTGTTTGGGGTTCTCTGTGGTTCCTGGACTCATAAATCTATTTCTTTCACCAAGTAGGGGAAGTTTTATGTCTTTATTCCTTCTAATAGGTTTTCAATATTTTGCTCTCTCTTCTTCTGGCACCCCAATAATTTGGATGTTAGTATTCTTAAAATTGTCCCAGAGGTTCCTTACACTATTGTCATATTTTTGGATTCTTTTTTCTTTTTGTTTTTCTCGTTGGGTGTTTTTTATCTCCTCATATTTCAGATCTTTAGTTTGATTCTTAAAGTCCTTTGATCTACCATTGAATTACTGAAATCTTTATTTCAGTCAGTGTATGCTTAATTTCTGACTGGTCCTTTTCCATTTTCTTGGCATTCTCATTAAGGTCCTTTAAGGTCTCACTAAGCTCACTAAGGTCTCTTCAAGTTTCTCAGTGATTTTTAGAAGATTCTTGAGTAACCTTATTAACGTGGTCCTGAACTCTATGTCTAGTAGTCTGCTTTCCTCCATTTCTTTCATTTGTGACATGTTTTTTGTCTCCACATTTTGATGCTTCCCTTTATTGATGGAGTGGAAGAACTGCCATATGGGAGACATGCCTATGGGGCAGGACTTGCTTCAGTGGGGCTTTGGTGCTCACCAAGTCTGCCTCTTAAATGTGTCACTTATGGATGTGAGTAGTTGAATTCTGGTGTTGTCTCATACTGACCTCTAGATACACTAGTTTCTGGATCTCCAATGGGGTGGAGGTCAGCTATTGTCTGAGACGACCCAGCAGGAGCGACAGCGAGGTCTGAAGATTTCTCCTGGTCTGACCAGAGCTGCATTTTAGGTTAAGCTGTATAGTGTAGGCCATTTATATGTAAATGCCACCGCTTGCACCTTGCAGCTCAGGCAGATTTACAGATTGTGCATGGCTGGGTCTCAGAAAATTCCTAAGCTAGAGCATGGCAAACAGCAATGTCTGCCACTCAGCTGTTTCTGTGTCTCTGTTTGCAAGTCCCCTGCTTTCTGCACCCCCACACAGTGAACAATGATTGCTGCACACACCTCTGCAAGGGAGCCATGCTCAATTTCCGACCTGATGGCAGACCGTCCAGCTTCTCCCCATAGGAGTCTGGGTCACCAGCGTCTCCCCAGAAACGAGTTCAGAGTAATCAGGAGATTGTTTACCTCTGGATTGAAAACCACACCACCCCATCACACACCACTAGCCCAATTCGTGCACTTCAGTACCTTCTTGTGCAAGTCTCAATGCTCTTTTCTCTTTCCTTCTAGTTGCAGAACTTCCACTCAGCCAGCTTTCCTGTGGTTCTGGGTAATAAATGTTTTGTCTTTTAGTTGCAGTTTTGAAATTGTTGGGCAAGGCAGCAGTTTAGGTGTTTACCTATGCTGCTTTCTTGGCTTCTCCATTTACTCACTTTTAAATTGGGTTGTTTGGCTTTTTGCAATTTAGTTGCAGGACTTCTATTCCTAGAGGCCCAGTGCACAAAATTTGTGCATGGGGGAAGGAGGTATCTCTTAGCCCAGCCTTCACCCTCTCCAATCTGGGACAACTCGAGGGATGTTCGACTGCCCATTTAGGACCCATCCTGGTGGGACTTGGTCTAAACAGACAGTCAGACATCCCTCTCACAATACAGGATGACTGGCTGCCAACCATTTGCCTGCCTCCTTGCCTAGCTGATTGCCCCAAATGCATTTGCCTGCCAGCCTGATCATTCCCTAATCACTCCCCTGCCACCCTGATCAGTGCCTCCCTGCTCTTTGCTGGCCTTATTGCCCCTAACTGCCCACCCTGCTGGCCTAGTCACCACAAATGACCTCCCCATGCAGGCCTGGTACCCCAAACAGCCATCTCCTGATGTCATGGTCACCCTCAACTGCTCTCCCCTACAGGCCTGGTTCCCCACAACTGCCCTCCCCTGCAGGCCTGGTTGCCCACAACTTCTCTCTCTTGCAGGCCTGGTCAACCGCAAATGCCCTCCCTAACTGAACTGGTTGCCACTAAATGCTCTCCCCTGCAGGCCTGCTCTCACCAACTGCCCTCCCCTGCCAGTGTTGTCACTCCCAACTGCCCTCCCTTACAGGCTGGGTCTCCCCTAACTACCTCCCCTGCAGGCCTGGTCACCCCTAACTTCCCTCCCCTGCAGGCCTGGTCTCTCCCAACTGCCCTCTACTGCAGGCCTGCCCCCCTAATTGCCTCCCCCTCTGGCCTGGTCCCCATCCCAACTTCTCTCCCCAGGAACCCTGGTCACCCCCAAATGCCTTCCCCAGCTGGCCTGTTCACCCATAAATGCTTTCCCCTACAGGCATGGTCACCTTCAACTGCCCTCCCTTGCACACCTAGTCCCCCTCCAACTGCCCTCCCCTGCTGGCCCAGTCACCCATAACAGCCCTCACTTGCCAACCTGCTTATCCCTAACTGCTCTCCCCTGCTTGTCTGGTCATCACCAACTACCCTCCCCTGCAGGCCTGGTCCCTGCAACTGCTTCCCTTGCTGGTCTGGTTCCCCAAACTTCTCTCCCTTGCAGGACTGATTACCCCTAACTGTCCTCCCCTGCTGGCATGGTAATCTCCAACTGCCTTCCCATACAAACCTGGTCCCCCCAAACTTCTATCCCGTGCAGGTCTGGTCTATACCTAACTGCCCTCCCCTGCCAGCATGGTCATCTCCAACTGCCCTCCCATACAGGCCTGATCCCCCAAAACTTCTCTGCCCTGCTGGCCTGGTCACCCATAACTGTCCTTCCTTGCCATGCTGGTTTAACCTTAAATGCCCTCCCCTGAATGACTGGTCACCCTCAACTGCCCTTCCCTGATGGTCTGTACCCCCACTGTCCTCCCCTGTAGACCTGGTCCCCCCTACTGCCCTACCCTGCAGGCCTTGGTCCCCCCAACTGTCCTACCCAGTAGGCCTGGTCACCCCTAACTGCCATCCTCTGCCACCCTGGTCATCCTTAACTGTCCTCCCCTACAGGCCTGGTCACCCTCAACTACCCTCCCTTGCAGGCTTGGTCCCTCCCAGCTGCCCTCCCCTGCTGGCCATCTTGTGGTGGCCATCTTGTGTCCACCTGGAGGCAGCCATCTTTGACCACATGGGGTGGCCATCTTGTGTCTTGGAGTGACAGTCAATTGGCATATTACTATTTTATTAGATAGGATGGATATTAATTTCTTATCAGGCATATGATTTGCAAATACTTTCTCACATTCCATAAGTTATCTTTTCATTCAATTGATAATATTCTTTACTGGACAAAATTTTCATTTTGATGAAGCCAAATTAATTTAATTTGTGTTCTGTTACCTCTGCTTTTGGTGTCATATTCAAAAATCATTGCCAAATCCAATGTGATAAATCAAATCAACTCCCTTGGCATTTTCTTCAAGAAGTTTTATAATTTGAACTGTTACATGAAAGTCATCAATCCATTATAAGTAAATATCCTGTATATAGTATTAGACATGGGTCCAAATTCATTCTTATTTATATGGATAATCAGTTTCCCCATAACTATTTGCTTTTTAAAAAATGGTCCTTTTCTCAATTGATTTGTCTTGAAATCTTTGTCAAAAATAATTTAACATTATATGTGATGAATTATTTCTGGACTCTCTATTCTATTCCATTGGTCTCTGTCTGTCTTTTTGCCAGTATCACACTTTTTAGCTTATTGTAGCTATGCAGTATGTTTTGAAATCAGAAAGTGTTAGTTTTTCAACTTTATTCTTTTTCAAGATTGTTTTGGATATTTTGAGACCCTTAACATTCCATACAAATCCTAAAATGAAATTTTCCATTTCTGCAAAAAAAATCATTCTATTTTGTTTAAATAATAGAAAATAGTTTATTTCCGTTTATTTGGGGTATTTTTATGGCAGCAAGGGCAGGAACAGAAAAGATGTGTTATTTTCTGATTGAGAGTACACCTCTAAAATAATCTCAAATCCTTATGCCTTATATAGAAATGAGAAATCTCATCTGTTCATAGTGTTAGCAAAGACAGCATGAAAATATTCTCATCAATTTAAGTGTCAGCTTTATTATTTTGAGCAAATTTAAAAATCCCCCCACTCAGAGCTTATCGCTGAACCCCCCCCCACACACATATATACATACATGTACTTTCTATCAATCAAAACTAGAATACTATCATTGTTTACATAATTATGCTAACATATGACTGTAATGTAAAAATATGTTTTCTATGAAAAATTCATACACTTTGCTATGCCTAGCTTTCTAAATACAAAAATATAGAGGGATGAAACAAGATGGCGGCATAGGTAAACACCTATCTTGCTGCCCCACACAACAATCCCAAAACTACAACTTAACAACAGAACAAACATCATCCAGAATCACCAGAAACCTGGCTGAGTGAAAATTACACAAATAAAAGTAAAGATAGGACACTGTGACTCAGAGGAGCAGCAGAGCGCAGCCTTGAAGATACGTGTGGAGTGAGAAGTGCAGAGACATGCATGTGCAAACAGAAAGGGCGGGTGGTTGCAAACCCTGCTGGTTTTCTCCAAAGGGGGAATTGGGAGGGGCAAAGGCATCCCACTGCACTGATTCCCCAGGTCCAGGCAAGGTCTGGGGTAGGCATGCTGAATCCCGGGCGTGGCAGAGGTCTGTGAGCCTGTGGAGAGGGTGAGCTACTGGAGAGTGCGCGTAAACTTGGAAACAGCAGTTTACTCATAAACATGGGAACAGAAGTGCACAACCGAGCAGAGAGGACTCGTGACTTGCTCCCTCATTCGAGAGACCACCAGACTGCTTTGTTTTACAACCCTGGGCAAGACTTTGGGTGTGCAGATTCATTTGGGGAGAGGCAGAGTTGTCTGGCAGCAGGTAGATTCTGGCAGCAGCTTTCTCTCGTAGGTGTGTGCAGCCATTACCACCTGGCATAGAGACTCACGAGCCGCATAGGGCGGAGCTGATGCTGTATGTTCAGCCCAGAGAATCCGCCCATCCAACCTGAACACAGCTTACCCTCACACTCAATTGGCCTGGAGGTCAAACCATCTTAGTCTAACTATAATAATCTGGGTTTAAATTCAATAATACTGTACAACACATAAAAGATTGCAGTAAAAGTATCCACCTCAGGTAACTGGGGAGGCTGAGCCACTGTCCCTTAGAGGACATCTACCACAGAAAGCTAATGGACCAACTCAGGAAAGCAGCCACAATGCAGAGAAATGGAAAGAAATCAGGTGTGAAAGAAATGGAGGAAAAAAGATGACTAGACAGAGAGTTCAAAACCACAGTAATTAGGTTTTTCAAGAGGCTCCGAGAAAAGGCCGATGAACTTAATGAGAACTACAAGGAAATGAACAAGACCTACGAGGAAATGAATGAGACCTACGAGGATAGGGAAAAGGACCAACTAGGGATTAAGCATACACTGACTGAAATAAAAAATATTACACAAAGACCTAAAAGCAGTCCAGAGGATCACAAGAACCAAGTCAAAGATTTGAAATACAAAGAAGCAAAATCCACTCGGCTGGAAAAGCAAGAAGCCAAAAGAATCCAAATAATTGGAGATAGTGTAAGGGGCCTCTGGGACAACCTCAAGTACACCAACATCTGAATTATAGGGGTGCCAGAAAAAGAGAGAGAGCAAGATAATGAAAACCTACTTGAAGAAATAGTGACTGAAAACTTCCCCCACCTGGTTAAAGAAATTGACTTAAAAGCCCAAGAAGTGCACAGAACCCCAAACTATAAGAATCCAAAGAGGACCACACCAAGATACATCATACTTAAAATGCCAAGAGCAAAAGATAAAGAGGGAATATTAAAAGCAGCAAGAGAAAAAGTTACCTATAAGGGAGCACCCATACGACTGTCAGTGGATTTTTCAACAGAAACAATGCAGGCCAGATGGGACTGGCAGGAAATATTCAAAGTGATGAATAGCAAAAATCTACAGCCAAGATTATTCTATCCAGCAAAGCTATCATTCAGAATTGAAGGTCACATAAAGTGCTTCACAGATAAGAAAAAGCTAAAGGAGTTCATTACTGCCAAACCAATATTATATGAATTTCTGAAAGATATTCTATAAGAAGGGGAAGAAGAAAAAGGTAAAAATATAAATTATGAACAACAAATACACATCTATCAACAAATAAATCTAAAAATCAAGTGAATTAATAATCTGATGAACAGGATAAACTGGTGAATATAACAGAATCATGCACATAAAGAAGGAATGGACTGACAATTCTTGGGGACAAAAGGTGTATGGGAAATGCAGCAAAAAACTGGACAAAAATCATGCAACTATGGGAGAGGACAGTGTGGGGGGGACGTGAGGGCGGAGGATGAGATGGGTACCGGGTGGAGGGTAGCTATGGGGGAGGAAAGGAGGGGATCAATGTAATCAATAAACTGAACCATAGAGATTTTTTTAAAACTTTTAAAAAATACAAAAATATAGCCACATTTATAGTAACTTAATAAAGAAAAAAATCACTGTTTACATTAGGTATGTTCCTAGCAAGTGCAAAGATGATAAGAAACAAAAAGTAAGTTTCTAAGGCATTTCTAAAACCCTTTGGAAATAAAAACAATAATGTTTCAAAACACTTACTTCATTGTTTTTAAAAGATCAGAAAATTGAACGGGAGCAAAGAAAATGGTGGCAGAACAGACTAATGTTTCCTGAGCCTTGTCCCAGAGCAGACGGAAAGAATGGATGAGGGTCGCATTGGGAGAATTTGTTGGTGAGTTGGGGGACAGATTTACTCCAGGAGAAGGTGGGGGACTGCTGAATGGGCCTCCCCTGATGGAGCAGCCCCCAGTGAAGCTAGGTTCTCTCATGGAGCCACTTGCTCAGAGGCAGAACGCACTATCTTGAAGGGGAAGAGCCTGAAAACCTACAGCTGTGGCACCCACTGAACAACTGAGAGCCCCAGAACACTGGTTTCCAGTTAGCGGAAACATGCGGATTCAGAGGATCTCTGCACTTCACCACAGAAAGGTCAGATTTTGCCTGGGATTATGGTAGGTCCCTATTCCGCACAGGGGAGTGAAATGCATGCACACAGAGGGAGCTGCAGGAACAAGGGAAGTCTGAGCCTGAAAAAAAATCAGTGGCTGTTGGGGCTGGCATGACCTATGAATGTGGAACGGTGTCCTCAGAGCTGATAACAGAAGGGAACCATATAAAGCAGCCCATTTAGATCTGATGAAAAAGGACAGCACAAAAATTTTGGGAGTGTGCAGCTGCTTAACCCCAAGGGGGAAAAGGGCTTGGCACAGACATACATGTAGAACCAGAGTTGGCAAACATGCATTTTTTCCTCTCCAAATCCTTGCTTCTGATTACTAAGCCCAAAGCACAAGATCACCTGGTGGGGGACACCCTGGGAGATTACAGGGGAGCGTTGTTTTTCTGGAACCTGGGGATCAGAGCAGGAAGTCACCATTAGAGAGCCAGCTCTAGGGCAGCCCAATCCCACTAATTGGTATTGAGAGCCACAGGGGTAGCAGGATCTTATTTCAGGGCAGAGAGGACCAATAGACCCGGAGGTCAATCCAGAAACACTATCATTCAGAGGCTGAATCACAAATTGACTCTTGTGTAACACATATTAAGGAATCAGTTTTATTATTACTACTACTTTACCTTTTTTTAAGTGTCATTTTCTTTTCTTTTTATTCCACTTTGGGATTAGTGTTCTACATTCTATTTTCTTCTTTCCTTTAGCATCTTTTTACTCTACCTCAACTCCACCTTTATGCCACCACTCTCTTGCTAACCTTTCCCCATTTGCTGTCCCCTCTCTCTTACCCTTTTCCTGCTGTAGATTTCCCTCATTCCTTCTTTTTAACCAATGGGAAAAATTCACCCTACCTATATATATAATCTCCAACCATCTGAGCCAAGTCCATACACTCCTCTCTCTTCTCTGTCTTCACTATCCTAAATTGGTTTTCTCTCTGTCCTTTTGTTGCTGTTTGCTTGACTGTTGATTATATCAATTTTTATGCTTGTTTGTGAGAATGTTTTGCTTATTTTTTCTTTTGATTTGTTTTGTGATTTTTTTGTGATTGCTTTTTTTGTTTGCTTTGTTTTTGTTTGATTCTTGCTTGTGTTTTCCCACACCTCACTTAATATCAATTTTGTCTTTAGTTTGTATTAATATCCAGGTACTTGTTGCTGGCAATTGTTGGGATTAGTGGCTGTCCTATAGGAGTTTTATTCACATATATATCATTTTTTCCGTTTTCTTTCTTATTATCTTTCTCTCTTACTTTCTTTTCCCCCCCTTTTCCCAATTTCCTTTTGGAATTCCTTTCTTCCTTTGGGTGTGTGTGTGTGTGTGTGTGTGTGTGTGTGTGTTTTCTTTTTCTCTCTCTTATTTCTCACCTATCCCCTAATTTGCCTTTCTCTGGCAATCACCTTTATTTGGGGTTACCAATATCGTGAATACATTCCTGTTCAGGGCCTAGAGCATTAAATCTGGTTGTGTTGTATTTTGTGCTCATATCAACACAGGAGAGAGAGAAATACATAACCAGACACCCAAGAGAAGATAGACCATGGGGAGACAAAGAAACAGCAAGCATATGAAAGAAAATCAAGACTCACCAGAAAAGGAAGTAAACGAAATGGAGGCACAAAATCTTGTAAGACAAAGAATTCAGAGATGGTCATAAGGTGGCTGGAAAAATGGAAGACAAATTTGACAATATGACTAAAAACCAAGAGGAAATGAAGAAGAGCCAAGGAGAAATGAAAAGTGACATTGCTGCAGTAAAGAACTCAATAGAAAGCATCAAGAGTAGACTAGAAGTAGAGGACCACATCAGTGAGCTAGAAGACAAGGTAGGAAAAAATATCCAAGTAGATCAGCTTCTAGAAAAAAAATTTAAAAGCAGAAGGAGAGTATAAGGGAACTTTGGGACAACTTGAAACAAAAGAACATCCACATAATAAGGCTTCCAAAAAAAGAGTACGTTGAACAAGGAATATGAAAACTTGTTTGAAGAAATAATGTTGGAGACCTACAGAAAAATGGCAGCGGAACAGAGGGATTCGATCTGAGTCTGCTCACAGGGCAGAGGGAGGGAGCAGCTGAAAGTCGCACAGGGAGCTTTTGTCGGCGACTAGGGGGACAGCTGAGCTCCAGGAGAAGATAGAGGACTGCTGGACTGGCCTCCCCGGCCTGAGCGGCCCCAGTACTGCTGGGTTCTCTCCCTGAGCCAACTGCGCGAGGAGGCGAGCGGAGGCAGACCACGACATCTTGAAGGGGAAGGGCCTGAAAATGTACAGCTAGAGTACTGGTACCGGCTGGACCACTGAGACTCCCGGAGCACTGGCACCCAGTTGACGCAGAGGCGCGCAGAGCCCAGGGAGCTCTAAACTCCAGCAAGGAAAGGTCAGATTTCCCTGGGGGTACTTTGGGCGCGAAACTGAGGGGGCTGGCAGTCTGGGAGATCTGCACCTTGGAACTCAAAACCTGGAGATCTGCACCTGATATAAAATCTATGGCTGCTGAAGCTGGTAAACGTGGGAGAGGCCCATTGGAGCTGGTGGCAGAGTTGGTCCCTGGAGCGCAATCAATTTGGACCTGACAGAGGAGGGAAACCAGGAAGATTTTGAGAGGGTCCTGGCTGCTAAAACAGCAGTCACCATTACAGAGGCAGTATTGTTTAGTTCAGGATGGAGAAGACCAATAGACCCAGAAATCAATCTAGAAACACTGCCACCCAGGGGCCAAATCACAAATTGACTCTTGTGTGACAGGGAATTGATTATATTTTCTCTTCGACCTTGGGAATACAGTCTATTTTCATCTACTCTTTAGTATCTTTTACTCCACCTCAGCTTCACCTTTATACCACCACTCTCTGGCTAACCTTTCCCTATTTAGTGCCTTGTTTCCCTTACACTTTTCCCGCTTTAGATTTACCTAATTCTTTAGCCTTACCCCCTGTTAAAATTTCACCCCACTGATATATCTAATCTCCAACCACCTACTCCAAGTGCATATATACCTCTAGCTTCTCTGACCTCACTATCTTAAAGTGTTTTTATCCCTGTCCTGTTGCTGTTGTTTACTTGATTGTTGATTATATTGATTTAAGCAGGTTTATGAGATTGATTTGCTTATTCTGTTATTTTTGTTTGTCTTGTAGGGGGGGTTATTTTTATTTTTGGTGTTGTTTCTTGTTTTGTTGTCCTCATTTGCATTGATTTTAGATAGATTTTTGCGTCTGTGTTCCCTCACCTCTCTTGATATTAGTAGTTGTATGTAATTTGTATCAATCTCCAAGTACTTGTTGCAGGTTTTGGTTCAGATTAGGAACTGTCCTATTGGAGTTTATACCCCACATTTATAATTTACTCCTTTTTTTTCTTCTCCCCCTTTTCCCATTATCATTTTGGCATTCCTGTCTTTCTTTTTTGTGAGTGTGTGTGGGGGGGTCTCTTTCTTTTTGTGTGAGGGTGGGTGTTTGAGTGTCTGTGTGTGTCTCGGGGAGGTTTTCTTTCTTTTTTCACACCTATCACCGAATTTGCCTTTCTCTGGCTGTCACCTTTATTTGAAATTACAATTACTTTGACTACATTCTGGTTCAGTGCCTGGTGCGTTGCACCTGGTTGTGTTGTATTTTGTGTCTTTAAATCAACGCAGGAGAGTGAGGACTACATAACCAGATACACAGAGAAGAGAGACCATGGGAAGACAAAGAAACAGCCCATATATGAAAGAAAATCAAGGCTCACCAGAAAAGGAGGTAAACGAAATGGAAGTTAACAACCCTGTCAGAGAAAGAATTCAGAGAAATGGTCATAAGATGGCTGAAAAGAATGGAAGACAAATTTGATAATATGCGTAAGAACCAAGAGGAAATGAGGAAGACCCAGGAAGAAATGATGAAGAGCCATGAAGAAATGAAGAGGAGCCAAGAAGAAATGAAAAGTGACATTGCTGAAGTAAAGAACTCAATAGAAAGTATTAAGAGTAGACTAGAAGAAGCAGAGGATCGCATCAGTGAGCTAGAAGACCAGGTAGGAAAAAATAACCAAGTAGAGCAGCTTCTAGAAAAAAAATTAAAAAGCAGGAGAAGAGCCTAAGGGAACTTTGGGACAACATGAAACAAAACAACATCCGTATAATTGGGCTTCCAGAAGGACAGGAAACTGAGCAAGGAATAGAAAACATGTTGGAAGAAATAATGACAGAAAACTTTCCTGATATAGGAAAGGAAAAACCCACACAAATCCAAGAAGCTCACAGAGTCCCAAGCAAAATAAACCCCAAAAGACCTTCACCAAGACACACTATAATTAAATTGGCAAACACCAATGACAAAGTAAGAATCTTAAAAGCTGCCCGAGAGAGACAGAAATTCACCTCCAAAGGAACCCCCATCAGACTAACAAGTGATCTCTCAACAGAAACCTATCAGGCCAGAAGGCAGTGGAATGAAATTTACAAAGTCATGCAAAAGAAGGTTCTGAATCCTAGAATACTATACCAAGCAAGGCTCTCAATCAAAATTGAAGGTCAAATCAGGAGCTTCACAGATAAAAAAGGACTAAGGGAATTCGTCACCACCAAACCAGCAATGCAAGAAATGCAAAAGGATCTGCTGTAAAAAGAAATAGGAAGCGAAGAAGGAAAAGAGGGGTAAAGAACAAAAATGGCAACATATAAGCACCTATCAATAATAACTTTAAATGTAAACGGTTTAAATGCTCCAATCAAAAGACATAGGGTAATAGACTGGATAAGAAAACACAACCCATGTATCTGCTGTCTACAAGAAACCCACTTCCGAAAAAAAGACGCACACAGACTGAGGGTGAAAGGTTGGAAAAAAGTTATTCAGGCGAATGGAAATGAAAAAAAAGCTGGGGTAGCCACACTTATATCTGACAAATTAGATCTCAAAGTGAAGGACATAACAAGAGATAAAGAAGGCCACTTCATAATACTAAAGGGAGCAATCCAACAAGAAGAAATAACTCTGGTAAATATATACACACCCAATACAGGAGCACCCAAATATATACAAAAACTCCTAGAGGACATCAAGGGAGAGATAGACAGCAATACAATCATAGTAGGAGACTTTAATACCCACTATCACCATTGGACAGATCCTCTAAACAAAAAAATCAGTAAAGAAACAACAATCCTCAATGACTCATTGGACCAGATGGAATTAATTGACATGTTCAGATCATTTCACCCCAAAGCCACAGAATATACATTCTTTTCAAGTGCCCATGGGTCATTCTCAAAGATACACCATGTGTTGGGTCATAGGCAAAGTCTCTCCAAATTCAAGAAGATAGAAATCATATCAAGTATATTCTCAGATCACAGTGGCATAAAGCTGGAAATCAACTACAATAGAAACAACCCAAAGAAATCGAACACATGGAGACTAAACAGCATGTTATTAAACTATGACTGGGTTACTAGAGAGATCAAGGAAGAGATAGAAAATATCATGGAAACAAATGACAATGATAGCACAACAATCCAAAATCTATGGGATACAGTGAAAGGAGTTCTTAGAGGGAAGTTCATAGCTCTACAATCCTACTGCAAAAAACTAGGAACAGCGGCAATAAATTATCTAACCCAACAACTCAAAGAGTTAGAAAGAAAGCAACAAGAAATGTCCAGTATAAGCAGAAGGAAGGAAATAGTAAAGATCAGAGCAGAAAGAAATGACATAGAGACCAAAGAAACAATACAGAAGATCAACAAAACCAAGAGCTGGTTCTTTGAAAGGATAAACAAGATTGATGAACCTCTAGCCAGACTCACCAAGAAGCAAAGAGAGAGGACCCTAATAAATAAAATCAGAAATGAAAGAGGTGAAATAATAACATACCCCATTGAAATACAAAGGATTGTTAAAAAATACTATGAACAACTCTATTCCAACAAACTGGACAACCTGGAGGAAATGGATATGTTTCTAGAAAAATATAACCTCCCAAAACTCAATCAAGAAGAATATAAACAACTCAATAGACCAATAACTGTGGAAGAAATTGAAGCAGTCATCATAAAGCTTCCAGCAAACAAAAGCCTAGGGCCAGATGGCTTCACAGGGGAATTTTACCAAACATTCAAGGAAGAACTAAAACCTATACTCCTCAGACTATTCCAGAAAATTCAAGAGGATGGCACACTTCCAAAATCCTTCTATGAAGCTAGCATCACCCTAATACCAAAACCAGATAAAGAAGACACAATGAAAGAGAATTACAGGCCAATATCCCTCATGAATATAGATGCCAAAATCCTCAATAAAATTCTAGCAAATCGGATCCAGCAGTACATCAGAAAGATCATACACCATGACCAAGTAGGATTTATCCCAGGAATACAAGGATGGTACAATATCCGTAAATCAATAAATGTGATACATCACATAAACAAATTGAGAGATAAAAATCACATAGTCATATCAATTGATGCAGAAAAAGCATTTGACAAAATCCAACATCTTTTCTTAACAAAAACTCTCAATAAGGTAGGAATAGAAGGATCATACCTCAACATAATAAAAGCCATATATGATAAACCCACAGCATAAATAAAACTCAAACCCACTTTCACCACTCCTGTTAAACATAGTACTAGAAGTATTAGCCATTGCAATCAGACAAGAAGAAGAAATAAAAGGCATTCAAATTGGAAAAGAAGAAGTTAAGCTATCCTTATTTTAGGATGACATGATATTGTACATAAAAAACCCGAAAGACTCCATAAAAAAGTTAGTAGACTTAATAAATGAGTTCAGCAACGTAGCAGGCTACAAAATTAATGCCCAGAAATCTATGGCATTTCTATACACTAATAGTGAACTTACAGAAAGAGAGACTAATAAAGCAATCCCATTTACCATCACACCAAAAAAATTAAGATACCTAGGAATAAACTTAACTAAGGAGGTAAAAGATCTATTCGTGGAAAACTACAGGACACTGAAAAAAGAGATAGAGGAAGATGTAAACAAGTGGAAGAGCATTCCATGTTCATGGATTGGGAGAATCAACATAATTAAAATGTCCATACTACCCAAAGCAATCTATAAATTTAATGCGCTCCCCATTAAAATACCAATGGCATATTTCACAGACCTAGAAAGAGCTCTCCAAAAATTCATCTGGAATAAAAAAAGGCCCCGAATAGCCACAGCAATCCTGAGAAAGAAGCACAAAGTCGGTGGGATTTCCATACCAGATTTCAAGCTGTATTACAAAGCTACTGTTCTCAAAACAGCCTGGTACAAGAACAGACATATAGATCAATGGAATAGAAGAGAGAATCCGGATATCAACCCAATCCACTATGCTCAATTAATATTTGACAAAGGAGGCATGAACATAAAATGGAGTCAAGACAGTCTCTTCAATAAATGGTGTTGGGAAAATTGCACAGATACATGCAAAAAAATGAAACTAGAGCACCAACTTACACCATACACAAAAATAAACTCAAAATGGATACAGGACTTAAACGTAAGACAGGAAACCATAAAAATATTAGAGGAATCTACAGGAAGAAAAATATCAGACATATGCCAAAAGAACTTCTTTGATGATACTGCTCCTAGGGCAATGGAAGCTAAAGAGAAAATAAACAAATGGGACTACATGAAAATCAAAAGCTTTTGCACCGCTAAAGAAACCATCAACCAAACAACAAGAAAACCCACTGTATGGGAGAACATATTTACAAATGTTATTAGTGATAAAGGTTTAATCACAAGCATCTACAGGCAACTCACACAACTCAATAAAAGGAGGACAAATGATCCAATAAAAAAATGGGCAACAGACCTAAATAGAATCTTCACGAAAGAAGACAAAAGGAAGGCCCAGAGACATATGAAAACTTGCTCAAAGTCACTAATTATCCGAGAGATGAAAATCAAACGACTATGCGGTACCATCTCACACCTGTCAGAATGGCTTACATCAACAAATCAACAAATGACAAGTGCTGGCGAGCATGCGGAGA
Organism: Antrozous pallidus; assembly: GCA_027563665.1. Lineage (NCBI taxonomy): Eukaryota > Metazoa > Chordata > Mammalia > Chiroptera > Vespertilionidae > Antrozous > Antrozous pallidus. The sequence continues at coordinate 54,141,796 of CM050509.1, forward strand.
AAAAGGAACTCTCGTGCACTGCTGGTGGGATTGTAGACTAGTGCAGCCACTGTGGAGAACAGTATGGAGTTTCCTCAAAAAACTAAAAATGGAGCTCCCATTCGACCCAGTGATCCCACTTCTAGGAATATACCCCAAGAAATTGGAAAGGCGAATTAGAAAGGATATATGTACCCCTATGTTCATAGCAGCACAATTTACCATAGCTAAGATTTGGAAACAGCCGAAGTGCCCATTAGCAGATGAGTGTATTAAAAAACGGTGGTACATTTACACAATGGAATACTACGCCGCGGAAAAAAAGAAGGAGCTCCTACCATTTGTAACAACATGGATGGATTTGGAGAGCATTATCCTAAGTGAAATTAGCCAGGCAGAGAAAGACAAATATCACATGATCTCACTCATTTGAGGAATACAATCAATGACATAGACTGATAAACAAGAATGGATCCAGAGACTGAGAAAAGTCCATCAGAATGTCAAACCTCATGGTAAGTGGCAGGTGGTGGGAGTAAGTGGAAAAGAAAATATATTTGAACTCTTGAACTGAGGTAAGTGATTTGTGTTTTTACATCCCTGACAAAGTTTATATAAAGCTATAAAAAAATGGCAGCTAGTTTGACATTGAATTGACATGGCCTACAGCTTGTCATATCCTATGGAGACCAGTCATTAAGCTGGGCCCTGCTTAACCTCCCGTGACACCATAATACCCTTACATGATATTATTCTACAATGTCATTATAATATTTGATATTTGACAACAGCATATTATAAAATTATCCCAAATAAACTTACAAACTAATTCTTTGAATGTTGGGCAGCAACTTAAAAAAGGATAGGAAAGAAATTAATCCCTTTCAGAAGGAATTAAGGCACTGGGAAGGCATCCGAGCATTCTATATTGGCCCTTCTTGCCCTTTCTGCCAAGAGGGACCTTCTTGTTACTATCCAAATAGACACAGCTGATGCCTGAGTTTTCAGTTCCAGCTCTGGCAGAAGCCTCTGGGTAGCTGGCACCATGGATCTGTATCTCAACCAATGGTGTGAGCTGGGCCCTCTCTGGAGAAGAAACCTGGGTCCCCTGAGATATGTGATCAGTACCGGGACCTCGCCAGCAGGCGAGGGGACCCCAAGGCAGGTACTAGATATGGAGGCCACAGGAGCATAGACTACAAAGGAGACACAACTGAACCTCACATCATCCTGTTTGGCCCCGGAGGATGGCTGGTTAGCCAGAGACGGGTAAGATTCCTCAGGGAAGGAACAACCTAAGACAGGCACAGTCGCAGAGGGGCCAACAGGAGAGAACTAAAAGGTCAACAGAGGTGGGGCACAGACCCTCATCCACAAACCTTGCAGGGGTTTGAATTCTCACCCCTCCTGAGGAAGGTCTCCTACCCCACAGCTGCTTCGCCTCCCACGCACAACTCATACCAGCACCCAGGTGGCAGACAGAGACTCAGCCAGCAATAGCTGCTCTATATCTAAATGCAGTCTATTACCAGGAATGCTCAGGACCTACTCAAAATTGGAAATATTACTTTCCACTAGTATTTACAGGGTAAACTAAGATTTCTGCTTGAGTATTAAAATTGACAGGAAAATAGTAATCAAGTTTTCAGATTAATTTAAATTGGCCAAGTGAAATAAGTGAATACTCAAGAAAATTTTAGTGTACTGGACAAAAAGCTTTTCCTAAAACATTAACTAAAAAATCTATTAGTAGTTCACCTCACTGTAAAATTGCCTAACATCCAAAGAACCTAAAGCAGTCATATTTGAGTGCAAAAATTAAAATTTAAAATTACCAAGACTGCAATATAAAATTTCCAAAAGTCCCCATTAATCAAAAAAGGATAGGGGACAATGGGGTAATATCATGTAAGGAAAAAAATATCGAGTAAGTAAAATACATCTAGAAAATTCTTACTGCAGTAAAGTAAATTCCATTTGTAAAAACAATTGCAGGACACCCATGAAAAAACACACATGGTGTCAAAATAAGCCAAAGGAAAATCATTTAGGCAAAAATTAAAAAGAATCTTAAGTCTATTTTGCATAGAGGATCGCTTTGTTAACTTTTGGTGGAGAATGTGTTTGTGTGTTTTCAGAGAACAACTCCAAGACCTGTGGGTTCCTGCGACTGTGAGGAACTGATGGATCTGTTCCAGTCACGAGGATGGTCCAGAGATGGGGGACACTGACGACACCTTGCCATGCTAGCAGTCGGCAGCTGTGCATGTCTGCAGGCAGCCCAGGACCAAACCAGAGAGAATGGATCTTGCATTGCCACGATGTGTCCACCATCTGGATACCATTGCTGACATGTACACATAAAGAATTATTTGACACTGAAACTGGGACTCAGAACAGTTGGACATTGAAACTGAGACTGAAACACTTTTTGTTCTTATACATTTATTTCTAGTATGCAGAGGCAAGATATTTTTGAAGAAAAGAAACAGGGGAGAGTGATTGATATAGAGGCAGGATGGCCTTGAACAGGCTGTCAAGCTACAGGGGGAGGCTTGGGTGGATGGGAGGCAGATGCGGGGGGAGATCAACGGAAGGACTTGTATGCATGCATATGAACATAACCAATGAATGAAAGACACTGGGGCGGGGAGGGGGGGAGCTGGGGATATGTGCTGGGGGGTGGGGGAGGCTGGGGGAGGATAAGGGGGAGGGGGAAAGGAAAACATGTACTACTATTATACTGCAAAAAATCAATAAAAAATAATTTTAAAAAAAAAGAAAAGAAACTGAGACTGAAACATTTTTTGTTCTTATACATTTATTTCTAGTATGCAGAGGCAAGATATTTTTGAAGAAAAGAAACAGGGGAGAGTGATTGATATAGAGGCAGGGTGGCCTTGAACATGCTGTCAAGCTACAGGGGAAGGCTTGGGTGGATGGGAGGCGGATACGGGGGGAGATCAACTGAAGGACTTGTATGCATGCATATGAGCATAACCAATGAATGAAAGACACTGGGGCGGGGAGGGGGTAAGGTGGGTATATGTGCTGGGGGGTAGGGGAGGCTGGGGGGAGGATAAGGGAGAGGGGGAAAAGAAAACATGTACTACTATTAATTATAAGTTATAGTGCAAAAAATTCAAGAAAAATATATTTTAAAAAAAGAAGAGAGAAAAAACAAACAGCAAGTCTAGATGATACAACACAAAATATACTAGCATTAAAAGACTAAGTTAAGTTTCATATTCTACTGGACAAAAGCTAAACAGTAGTTTTGCAATTGGCTATGAAAGATTTTATAGCACATTAAAACATAAATATTAAAATATGTAAAATATATAAATTTAAATAAATATACAATATACCAATAAAATATACACATTTATAATTTGTATGTATACAAATAAAAACTTAGTTGCCAAACATTAAATAAATTGGACCTCTGATCTACACCAAACTCTATTCACTAAAAGACACTGATCATTAATCTCTCCAAGCATAAAACTAAAACAATTATCAAATCATTTTCACTAAAAATTTATGTTGAAATTAATTATAGATGTATTTTTAGCAATTATGAAGTTCAAACAAAAATAAGTTGTGAATAATTTTAATATGATAATGTGTCAGAGGAAAACACCTTGCCAATTATCATCATCAAAAACATCATCATTATCAACATCATTATCATCATCATCCTTTTAATGGCAAGTATCTAGATAATACTTATTATGTGCCCAAGTATGTTAACAATAATAAACATACATATTCCTCAATAAGCTTTATGCAACAGAATATAGAGAAGCGAAGAGGCTAGTCAGCAATAGGAACAAAATTAAAACTCAGCCATTGTAATGAAGTGATATGCCCTTTATCACTTCATTAATAACAGATAAAATAGTACCGTAAGAATAATGTTTTTGCAAAGCCAATTTCTATTTTAGAGATAAAGAAAAGTTAAAGCTAGCCAAGACTCTAAGTCTGCCTTTGGTCTGTTAAAGAGGAAGTAGATTACATATGAGTGATGGGGAAGGCAGAGTGATCTAAATTTTTTGGTTCTGTGCTAGGACCCTTCTTAATAGAACTAAAACTGTAGAATAAGATTCTATTTGGGACAGGAAGAACTGAAGAAACAACTCTGATATATATGATTTTTTACTGACGGTTAATTTCATCTGAGTTCAACAGCTAATATTGCTTCATTTAAAACCAGCTTATTGCTATCTATAATTGATAAAAAAAAATATGTCCCAGAATTCTATCAAATGGTATTCATGTAGTTCATATCTTTATGGTAGATACCACTGGAAAATGTAGTGAGGACTTTAGATTCTTTTGAAATACAAAGCTTAAATTACAACCTAATGTGATAGCATTTGACTTTTTTTGGTTGTATGACAATGGGCCAGACCCAATAAAAATAAGTATTTATGTCATTTTTTTCTCCAAGGTTACTTCAAAAAATAAAACACAGAATAAATTGACATACCCTAAAACCAAAAGAGGGTAGTCTACAACCACAAATCTAAAAAATGTTCTAGTTTATTTTCTTCAGAAGGAATAACCATGATAAGCAATATGTCCATCATATACTAGCAAACAATATTGCTCTGTTTTGGATATTCCCTGAAATATAGTTATCAAAAGTCAGAAGAAATGCTTACACTACAGTGTTGATTTCTTGCCCTAGAATACAAATACATTTTTCATAGTGTTAAAAATGAAATGACCAATACCTGTATATTTTGACATTTTATTCCATAACAAAAATAATCTTATTTTGTGATAAAAAAAACCTCATGTTCATAATACATTTTTAAACACTATAAAATATTAAATGTTGTAGAATGGTTTATTTGTTACAATTCTTATGTAACTGTCAAGTTCATGAAAACAAAAGTATGATAGCCTTCAATTAAAATAAATTTATATGCAGCTATGAGAAAAAATAAAATAAAATAAAATAAAACACCCACACAAATTCAAGAAGCTCACAGAGTCCCAGGCAAAATGAACTCCAAAAGACCGACGCCAAAGCACATTATAAATAAACTGGCAAACACAAACAACAAAATAAGAATCTTAAAAACTGCCAGAGAGAGACAGAAAGTCAACTACAAAGGAACCCCCATCATATTAGCAATTGATTTCTCAACAGAAACTCATCAGGCCAGAAGGGAATGGAATGAAATATACAAAGACATGCAAAGGAAAGGTCTGAATCCAAAAATACTGTACCCAACAAGGCTCACAATCAAAATTGAAGATCAAATCAGGAGCTTCACAGAAAAAAAAATGGCTAAGAAAATTCGTTACCACCAAACCAGCATTGCAAGAAATGCTAAAGTGTTTGCTGTGAAAAGAAATAGGAAGCAAAGAAGGAACACAGGGGTAAAGAATAAAAATGGTGACAAACACAGATCGGGACCCAGGTAACAGATAAGGACTTGGCTGAGCTCAGATTGGGACCCAGGTAATAGACAGAGACTTGGCTGACAGCAGTTGCCCTATATCTAAAGCCAGCCCAGCGCCAGGAATGCTCAGGGACTACTCAAGAATACAAACAATCCTTTCCATTAATATCTACAGGTTAAACTAAGATAGTTGTTAGAGTATTAAATTTTATAGTGAAGAGTAATCAAGCTTTCAGATTAATTTAAATTTGCTAATTGAAATAAGTAAATATTCAAAAAATTTTAATTGTACTGGACAAAAAGCTGTTCCTAAAGTATTAACTAAAATTTCTATTGGTAGTTCATCTAATGGTAAAATGGCTTAACATGCCATGAACCTGAAGCAGTCATATTTTTGTGCAAAAATTAAAACTCAAAGTTATCAAGACTGCATTATAAAATTTCCAAAAGCCTCCATTAATCAAAAAAATGCCAAAACCGGTCTGGCTCAGTGGATAGAGCTTCGGACTGCGGACTGAAGGGTCCCGGGTTCGACTCCGGTCAAGGGCATGTGCCGTGGCTGCGGGCACATCCCCAGTAGGGGGCGTGCAAGAGGCAGCTGATCGATGTCTCTCTCTCATCGATGTTTCTGACTTTCTATCCCTCTCCTTTCAGCTCTGTAAAAAATCAATAAAATATATTTTAAAAAAAGAAGAAGATGGTAGGGTACTATCGTGTAAGGAAAAATCCTATAAGTAAATTACACCTAGAAAAATTTTACTTCAGAAAATTAATTTTTATTTGTAGTACTAACAGCAAGACACCCATGTAAAACACACATGGTGTCAAAATGAAACAAAAGAAAATCATTGGAGTGAAAATAAAAAAGATCCCAAGTCAAATTTATATCACAGATACCTTTATTAACTTTTGGTAGAGAATATGTTTGTATATTTTCAGAAAACAACTCCAGGACCATGTGGATTCCTGCAACAGAGAGGAGTTGACAGGTCTGCTCCAACCATGAAGAGAAGAAGAGAAACAGTCCAGAGATAGAAGACACTGATGACACCTTGCCATGCTACCAGTCAGCAACTGTCCATCGCTGCAGGTTACCCAGGACCAAACAACAGAGGGTCGGACCTGCATTGCCAACATTTTCCCACCATTCAGATACCATTGCTTACATGCACACATAAGGAATAGTTTGACACTGAAATGGACTCAGAACTGTTGGTCATTGAAATTGGTTTTCAAACATTTCTTGTGCTCTTATGTTTATTTCCAGTCAGCAAAGGCAAGATTTTTTAAAGAAAAGAAACGTGGGAAATAAAAATAGATACAAAGGTGAAGAAGCATTGAACAGATGGTCAAACTACAGTGAGAAGGCAGGGGAGGTTGAGGGGTGGGGGTTGTAAGAGATCAACTGAAGGACTTGTATGCATGCATAAAAGCATAACCAAATGAGACAAGACACTGGGCGGGGGGGGCAGGTGAGGGCATGTGCTAGGTGGTAGGGAAGGTTGGGGGAAGGTCAAGGGCGGGGGGGGGGGAAAGGAAACATATGTACTACTATTTTTAATACTTTAAAAAAAGAAAAGAAATTCTAGAATCAACTATTCTTTACTTTTTCCTGATCTTAGAGAAAAAGCTTTCAGTATTAGAGCATTTGGCCTAATGTTAGTTATGTTTGTTTGTTTTTAATATATGGCTTTATTATGTTGAGGTATTTTTATTTATTCCTAGATTGTTGAGCTATTTTTTTTATTATAAAAGGGTGTTGTGTTTTTCAAAATGCTTTATCTTCATTGATTAAGATGATTGTGTGGGTTTTTTCTTTCATTCTGCTAATGTCATATATCACATTGATTGATTTTGGTATGTTGAAACATCTTTATAAATACTGTTAAATTTGGTTTACTAATATTTTTGTTGAGAATTTTTGCATGAATATTTATAAAGGATATTGGTCTGTAGTTTTCTTCTAGTGTATTTTTCTGACTATGATATCAGGATAATGCTGGCTTTATAAAATGAGTTAAAAAGTGATCACTCCTCTTCAAATTTTTGGACACTTTTGGAAGGATTCATTTGTTTTAATTCTTTAAATTGTTTTTGTAAAATTCCCTAGTGAAGCCACTACTCCAGGATTTTGGAGGCGGAGGGGTGTTGATGTTTTTGATTTCTGATTAATCTTTTTACTAGTTATATATCTATTTATATTTTCTATTTCTTCATGCTTTAGTCTTGGTGGGCTGTATATTTCTAGAAATCTGTCAATTTGATCTAGGTCATCCAACTAGTTGACATACATTTGTTTGCAGTACTCTCGTGTAATCCTTTGTATTTATATAAAATCAATAACAATCTTCTCACTTTTATTTCTGATATTAGTCTATTTCACTATTCTCTCTTTTCATCTTTATAATTTAAAAAGCTTGTCAGTTTTGTTGATATTTCCAGAAAAGAAATACTTGATTTTATGTATTTTCACATTGTATTTCTATTCAATACTTTATTTATCTCTGTTCTAAATTTTATTATTTCCCTCTTTCTACTAGATTTAGGATTAGTTTGTTTCTATTCAAGTTCCTTGAGGTACAAAGTTAGGTTAAAGACTTGAAATATTTCTTCTTTTGTAAAATAAATCTTTATTGTTCATATTATTAAAGTTATTCCTCTTTCCCCCCCCATAGGTCCCTACTACCCAGTTCACACCGCACCCTCTGCCCTTAGGTCCCACAATGTCCTCATCCATAGGTGTACAATTTTTGTCCAGTCTCTTCCTGTACTCCCCAAACTCCCTTCCCCCTGAGAATTGTAAGTCCACTCCTTTTCTATGACTCTGATTTTATTATATTCACCAGTTTATTCTGTTCATCAGATTTTTTATTCACTTGATTTTTAGATTAATTTGTTGATAGATATTTGTAGTCACTTTGTTGTTCATCATTTTATCTTTAACTTTTTCTTCTTTCTCTTTTTAAATACCCTTCAGCATTTCATATAGTACTGTTTTGGTGGTAATTAACTCCTTTAGCTTTTTCTTATCTGTGAAGCTCTTTATCTGACCTTTAATTTTAAATTATATCTTTCCTGAGTAGAATATTCATAGTTGTAGGTTCTTGCTATTCATCACTTTGAATATTTCATGCCACTCCCTTCTGGCCTGCATAGTTTCTGTTGAGAAATCAGCTGACAGTTGTATGGGCACTCCCTTGTAGGTAACTAATTGTTTTCTCTTGCTGATTTTAATATTCTCTCCTTGTCTTTTTCCCTTGGCATTTTAAGTATGATTTATCTTGGTGTGGTCCTCTTTGGATTCCTTTTGTTTGGGGTTCTCGGAACTTCCTGAAATTGTAAATCTATTTTATTCACCAGGTAGGGGAAGTTTTATGTCATTATTTCTTCAGATAGATTTTCAATATCTTGATCTTTCTCTTCTTCTGGCACCCCCATAATTTGGATGTTGGTACACTTGAAGTTGTCCCAGAGGCTCCTGACACTATCATCATATTTTTTAATTCTTTTTTCTTTTTGCTTTTCTGGTTGGATGCTTTCTGATTCTTCATATTTCAACTCTTTCAATTAATTCTTAAGATATCATAGTCTGCTTTTGGATCTCTGTATATTATTCTTTATTTCAGTCAGTGTATGATTAATTTCTAGTTGGTCGTTTTTCAAATCCTTGAGAGTCCCACTAAATTTCTCAGAGGTTTCTAAAAGATCCTTGAGTAACCTTATAACTGTAGTTTTGAACTTTATATCCAGTAGTTTGCTTTCCTCCAGTTCTTTCATTTGTGACCTATTTTGTTGTACTCTGGATTTTGACTCATTCCCTGAGTTCATACAGTGGCTTTGTGTGCTAAGTGTCCCAGTGGCTCAGCCTTCCCAATTATCTGAGGTGGGAACTCTTGATGCTCCCGTTTGTGGGCTGTGTGCACAGTCTTGTTGTAGTTAAGCCTTGATTGTTGTTGCTATCACTAGGAGGAATTGATCTCCAGGCCAATTGGCTATGAGGTTCAGCTGTGTCTATGATAGGACAACTTCTGTGTGGGAGACACCCTTATGGGGCAGAACTTGCTGCAGTGGGACTTGGTGCTCACTGAGTGTGTCTCTTATAGATCTGAAGTGTTGTAATCTGGATGGTCTCACTCTGATCACTGGGTACACTAGCTCTTGGATCTCCAAAGAGGTGCAAAGTCAGCCACTGCCTGAGGCCACCCCACAGGAGCTACAGAGAAAGTTAAAGATTTCTCTTTGTTTGTGTTTTGGACATTCCCAGATGTGAAGCAATGCAAGCTTCTGTCAAGCCTTGGGCCTTCTTTAAGAAGCTATGGGGTTCTTTGACCCAGCTGCAGTTTGTTAGGCTTTAGATTTCAAAAGGCCAGGCCACGCATATGAAAAAGCCTCTTTGTACAGCTTGGGTGGGGTTGTAAATTGGGTGAGGCAGAGTCTCAAGGAATCACCAGGGGGGAGCAACCAGCAATGACTGCCTATCAGTCCTACCCCGAAGAGGTCCCAGGTCTCTGTGTACCATGGCACCTTGCAGGAACAACGATCACTGCAAGCACCTCTGAGAGAAAGCTGCCCTCGTTTTCTGTCCCAATGCCAGACAGCCCAGTTCCCACCGTATAAGTCTGAGTCTGCAGAGTCTCACCCAGAACTGGAGTTCAGAGCAGTCGGGAGCTTGTATCCCACTCCCGATTTAAAAAGTCAACAGCAGATAATAAATGTGTAAGTCAGGGGGGGTGGTGGTGGAACAGAGGGATGTGATCTGAATCTGGTGCCAAGGAAGAAGGAGAGAGCAGCTGAGGTTCACGCAGGGAGTGTTTTTTGGCGAGTAGGGGGACAGCTGTGCTCTGGAAGAAGGTGAGGGACTACTGGACTGGCCTCCCCTGACCGAGCAGGCCCAGTGCTGCTGGGTTCTCTTGCGGAGCCACCAGTGGCAGAACACGCCATCTTCAAGGGGAGGTGAATATATAGCTGCAATACCCACTGGACAGCAGAGACCACTAGAACACCTAGTGCCCAGTTGGCACAGATGCGCAGAGTCTAAGGAGCTCTGTGCTCCAGCATGGAAGGATCAGATTTATCCTGGGATTACTTTGGGCGTGAGACCAAGGGAGCTGGCAGAGCCAGGAGATCTTCGCCTTGGAACTGTCAGAGCCAGGAGAATTGCGTGTGAAATAAAATCTGTGGCTGTTGGGCACAGTCGCAGAGGGGCCAACAGGAGAGAAGTAAAAGGTCAACAGAGGTGGGGCACAGACCCTCATCCACAAACCTTGCAGGGGTTTGAATTCTCAACCCTCCTAAGGGAGGTCTCCTACCCCCACGGCTGCTTCGCCTCCCACACACAAGTCATACGGGGACCCAGGCGGCAGACAGAGACTCGGCCAGCAATAGCTGCTCTACATCTAAATTCAGTCTATTACAAGGAATGCTCGGGACCTACTCAAAATTGCAAATATTCCTTTCCACTAGTATTTACAGGGTAAACTAAGATTTCTGCTTGAGTATTAAAATTGACAGGAAAATAGTAATCAAGTTTTCAGATTAATTTAAATTGGCCAAGTGAAATACGAGAATACTCAAGAAAATTATAGTGTACTAGACAAAAAGCTTTTCCTAAAACATTAACTGAAAAATCTATTAGTAGTTCATCTCACTGTAAAATTGCCTAACATCCAAAGAACCTAAAGCAGTCACTTTGTGTGCAAAAATTAAAATTCAAAATTATCAAGACTGCAATAGAAAATTTCCAAAAGTCCCCATTAATCAAAAAAGGGGAGGGGACAGCGGGGTAATATCATGTAAGGGACAAAAAAAAATATCGAGTAAGTAAAATACATCTAGAAAATTCTTACTCCAGTAAAGTAAATTCCATTTGTAAAAACAATAGCAGGACACCCATGAAAAAACACACATGGTGTCAAAATAAGCCAAAGGAAAATCATTTAGGCAAAAATTAAAAAGAATCCCAAGTCTATTTTGCATAGAGGATTCCTTTGTTAACTTTTGGTCGAGAATGTGTTTGTGTGTTTTCAGAGAACAACTCCAAGACCATGCGGGTTCCTGCGACGGTGAGGAACTGATGGATCTGTTCCAGTCATGAGGACGGTCCAGAGATGGGGGACACTGACGACACCTTGCCATACTAGCAGTCAGCAGCTGTGCATGTCTGCAGGCAGCCCAGGACCAAACCAGAGAGGATGCATCATGCATTGACACGATATGTCCACCATCTGGATACCATTGCTGACATGTACACATAATGAATTATTTGACACTGAAACTGGGACTCAGAAAAGTTGGACATTGAAACCGAGACTGAAACACTTTTTGTTCTTATACATTTATTTCTAGTATGCAGAGGCAAGATATTTTTGAAGAAAAGAAACAGGGGAGAGTGATTGATATAGAGGCAGGATGGCCTTGAACAGGCTGTCAAGCTACAGGGGGAGGCTTGGGTGAATGGGAGGCAGATGCGGGGGGAGATCAACGGAAGGACTTGTATGCATGGATATGAACATAACCAATGAATGAAAGACACTGGGGCGGGGAGGGGGGAAGCTGGGGATATGTGCTGGGGGGTGGGGGAGGCTGGGGGGAGGATAAGGGGGAGGGGGAAAGGAAAACATGTACTACTATTATACTGCAAAAAATCAATAAAAAAATTTTCAAAAATAAAAAAATAAAAAAAAAATCTGTGGCTGTTGGAGCTGGTAAAAGTGGAAGAGGGCCCTCAGAGCTGGTGGCAGCGGGAATTCCTAGAAAGCAACCCATTTGGACCTGACAGAGGAGCGAAAGCCAAAAAATTTTGGGAGGGTCCTGGCTGCTAAAACCAAGGGGGAAAGGGGATTTGCACAGAAATACGTGCACAACCTGAGTTCTGTGCAGAACTTGAGTTCCCACTTGCATTTTTTTCCTCTCCTAATCCTACCTTCTCAGTGCTAAACCAGAATCGTGGGATCCCCTGGTGGGAGATAACCTGGGGGACCACAAATAAGAGCTATTTTTCTGGAGCCTGGAAATAAAAGTCAGCAGTCACCATTAGACAGGTAGCTCTGGAGCAGCCGATTTCCACAAATCTGTATTGAATACCACAGGGATAGTGAGATTTCATTTTTTTTAATTGGAATTTATTTCTTTATTTTTTTATTTTTTTTCAATTTGATATATTTTTATTGATTTTTTGCAGTGTAACTTATATTTAATAGTAGTACATGTTTTTCTTTCCCCCTCCCCAATGTCCTACCCCCAGCCTCCCCTACCACCCAGCAAATGTCCCCACCCTACCCCTCCCCGCCCCAGTGTCTTTCATTCATTGGTTATGCTCATATGCATGCATACAAGTCCTTCAGTTGATCTCCCCCAGTATCCACCACCCATCCACTCAAGCCTTCCCCCTGTAGCTTGACAGCATGTTATGCATCCCTGCCTCTATATCAATCACTCTCCCTTGTTTCTTTTCTTCAAAAATATCTTGCCTCTACATACTAGAAATAAATGTATAAGAACAAAAAATGTTTCAGTCTCAGTTTCAATGTCCAACTGTTCTGAGTCCCAGTTTCAGTGTCAAATAATTCTTTTTTTTTAATTATTTTTATTGATTTTTTTGCAGTATACTAGTACATGTTTTCCTTTCCCCCTCCCCCTTATCCTCCCCCCAGCCTCCCCCACCCCCCAGAATATATCCCCAGCTTCCCCCCCCCCGCCCCAGTGTCTTTCATTCATTGGTTATGTTCATATGCATGCATACAAGTCCTTCAGTTGATCTCCCCCCGCATCTGCCTCCCTTCCACCCAAGCCTCCCCCTGTAGCTTGACAGCCTGTTCAAAGCTATCCTGCCTCTATATCAATCACTCTCCCCTGTTTCTTTTCTTCAAAAATATCTTGCCTCTGCATACTAGAAATAAATGTATAAGAACAAAAAGTGTTTCAGTCTCAGTTTCAATGTCCAACTGTTCTGAGTCCCAGTTTCAGTGTCAAATAATTCTTTAAGTGTACATGTCAGCAATGGTATCCAGATGGTGGACATATCGTGTCAATGCAAGATCCATCCTCTCTGGTTTGGTCCTGGGCTGCCTGCAGACATGCACAGCTGCCGACTGCTAGCATGGCAAGGTGTCGTCAGCGTCCCCCAATTCTGGTCCTCGTGGTTGGAACAGACCCGTCAGTTCCTCACAGTCAGAGGAAACAACATGGTCTTGGAGTTGTTCTCTGAAAACACACAAACACAATCTCGACCAAAAGTTAAAAAGGGATCCTCTCTGCAAAATAGACTTGGGATTCTTTTTAATTTTTCCCTACTGATTTTCCTTTGGCTTATTTTGACACCATGTGTGTTTTTTCATGGGTGTCCTGCAATTGGTTTTACAAATGGAATTTTCTTTTCTGGAGTAAGAATTTTCTAGATGTATTTTAATTACAGGATATTTTCCTTTCATGATATTATCCCACTGACTCCTCCCCTTTTTTGATTAATGGGGGCTTTTGGAAATTTTATCTTGCACTCTTGGTAATTTTAAATTTTAATTTTTGCACTCAAATATGACTGCTTTAGGTTCTTTGGATGTTAGGCAATTTTACAGTGAGGTGAACTACTAATAGATTTTTTAGTTGATGTTTTAGGAAAAGCTTTTTGTCCAGTACACTTAATTTTTCTTGAGTATTCACTTATTTCACTTGACCAATTTAAATTAATCTCAAAACTTAATTACTATTTTCCTGTCAATTTTAATACTCAAGCAGAAATCTTAGTTTACCCTGTAAATACCAGTGGAAAGGAATATTTGCAATTTTGAGTAGGTCCTGAGCATTCCTGGTAATAGACTGCATTCAGATATAGAGCAGGTATTGCTGGCCAAGTCTCTGTCTGCCACCAGGGTCCCGGTCTGAGTTGTGCGTGGGAGGCAAAGCAGCCATCGGGGTAGGAGACCTCACTCAGGAGGGGTGAAAATTCAAGCCCCTGCAAGGTTTGTGGGTTAGGGTCTGTGCCCCACCTCTGATGACCTTTTAGTTCTGTCCGTCTGGACACTCTGCGACTGCGCCTGTCTTAGGTTGATCCTTCCCTGAGGAATCTTACCCATCTCTGGCTAACGAACCATCCTCCGGGGCCAAACAGGGTGATGTGAGGTTCAGTTCTGTCTCCTTTGTAGTCTATGCAAACGTGGCCTCCACGTCCAACACCTACCTTGGGGTCCCCTCGCCTGCTAACGGGGTCCAGGTACTGATCACATATCTCAGGGGACCCAGGTTTTTTCTCCAGAGAGGGCCCAGCTCACACCATTAGTCGAGAGACAGATCCATGGTGCCAGCTGCCCAGAGGCTTCAGCAAAAGCTTGAACTGAAAGCTCAGGCATCAGCTGTGTGTATTTGGATTGTAAGGAGAGGGTCCCTCTTAGCAAAAAGGGCAAGAGCGGCCAATATAAGATCCTCAGACGCCTTCCCAGTGTCTTAATTCTTTCTGAAAGGAATTAATTCCTTTCTTATCCTTTTTTAAAATTGCTGCCCAACATTCAAGAATTAGCTTGTATGTTTATTTGGCATAATTGTATAATATGCTATTGTCAAATATCAAATATTATAATGACATTGTAGAATAATATCATGTAAGGGTATTATGGTGTCACGGGAGGATAAGGAGGGCCTAGGAAAAGACTGGTGTTCATCGGATATGACAAGCTCTAGGCCATGTCAATTCAATATCAAACTAGCTGCCAATTTTTTTATAACTTTATATAAACTTTGTCAGGGATGTAAAAACACAAATTACTTTCCTTAGTTCAAGAGTTCAAATATATTGACGTTCCCCCTTACTCCCACCACCTGCCACTTACCCTGAGGTTTGACATTCTGATGGACTTTTCTCAGTCTCTGGATCCATTCTTGTTCATCAGTCTATGTCATTGATTGTATTCCTCAAATGAGTGAGATCATGTGATATTTGTCTTTCTCTGCCTGGCTAATTTCACTTAGTATAATAGTCTCCAAATCCATCCATGTTGTTACAAATGATAGGAGCTCCTTCTTTTTTACAGCAGCATAGTATTCCATTGTGTAAATGTACCATAGTTTCTTTTTTTTTTCGGTCATATAAGATTTTATTAATGTATCTTTATAACACATTTTAATATCTGGTGGGGTCTGCCCCATCTCACATTTTCCTGGTAATACCATATTTACCTTTTTTTTTTATTTTTTTATTTTTTTTAATTATTTTTTATTGATTTTTTGCAGTATAATAGTAGTACATGTTTTCCTTTCCCCCTCCCCCTTATCCTCCCCCAGCCTCCCCCACCCCCCAGCACATATCCCCAGCTCCCCCCCTCCCCGCCCCAGTGTCTTTCATTCATTGGTTATGTTCATATCCATGCATACAAGTCCTTCCGTTGATCTCCCCCCGCATCTGCCTCCCATCCACCCAAGCCTCCCCCTGTAGCTTGACAGCCTGTTCAAGGCCATCCTGCCTCTATATCAATCACTCTCCCCTGTTTCTTTTCTTCAAAAATATCTTGCCTCTGCATACTAGAAATAAATGTATAAGAACAAAAAGTGTTTCAGTCTCGGTTTCAATGTCCAACTTTTCTGAGTCCCAGTTTCAGTGTCAAATAATTCATTATGTGTATAAGTCAGCAATGGTATCCAGATGGTGGACATATCGTGTCAATGCAAGATCCATCCTCTCTGGTTTGGTCCTGGGCTGCCTGCAGACATGCACAGCTGCTGACTGCTAGCATGGCAAGGTGTCGTCAGTGTCCCCCATCTCTGGACCGTCCTCGTGACTGGAACAGATCCATCAGTTCCTCACCGTCGCAGGAACCCACATGGTCTTGGAGTTGTTCTCTGTAAACACACAAACACATTCTCGACCAAAAGTTAACAAAGGGATCCTCTATGCAAAATAGACTTGGGATTCTTTTTAATTTTTGCCTAAATGATTTTTCTTTGGCTTATTTTGACACCATGTGTGTTTTTTCATGGGTGTCCTGCAATTGTTTTTACAAATGGAATTTACTTTACTGGAGTAAGAATTTTCTAGATGTATTTTACTTACTCGATATTTTTTTTTCCCTTACATGATATTACCCAGCTGTCCCCTCCCCTTTTTTGATTAATGGGGACTTTTGGAAATTTTATATTGCAGTCTTGATAATTTTAAATTTTAATTTTTGCACACAAAGTGACTGCTTTAGGTTCTTTGGTTGTTAGGCAATTTTACAGTGAGATGAACTACTAATAGATTTTTAGTTAATGTTTTAGGAAAAGCTTTTTGTCCAGTACACTATAATTTTCTGGAGTATTCTCGTATTTCACTTGGCCAATTTAAATTAATCTGAAAACTTGATTACTATTTTCCTGTCAATTTTAATACTCAAGCAGAAATCTTAGTTTACCCTGTGAATACTAGTGGAAAGGAATATTTGCAATTTTGAGTAGGTCCCGAGCATTCCTGGTAATAGACTGAATTTAGATATAGAGCAGCTATTGCTGGCCGGGTCTCTGTCTGCCACCTGGGTCCCCGTATGAGTTGTGTGTGGGAGGCGAAGCAGCCATGGGGGTAGGAGACCTCCCTTAGGAGGGTTGAGAATTCAAACCCCTGCAAGGTTTGTGGATGAGGGTCTGTGCCCCACCTCTGTTGACCTTTTAGTTCTCTCCTGTTGGCCCCTCTGCGACTGTGCCTGTCTTAGGTTGTTCCTTCCCTGAGGAATCTTACCCGTCTCTGGCTAACCAGCCATCCTCCGGGGCCAAACAGGGTGATGTGAGGTTCAATTCTGTCTCCTTTGTAGTCTATGCCCCCCTGTGGCCTCCACGTCCAGTACCTGCCTTGGGGTCCCCTCACCTGCTGGCAGGGTCCCGGTACTGATCACATATCTCGGGGGACCCAGGTTTCTTCTCCAGAGAGGGCCCAGCTCACACCATTGGTCGAGACACAGATCCATGGTGCCAGCTGCCCAAAGGCTTCAGCCACAGCTGGAACTGAAAACTCTGGCATCAGCTGTGTGTATTTGGATAGTAACAAGAAGGTCCCTCTTGGCAGAAAGGGCAAGAAGGGCCAATATAGAATGCTCGGATGCCTTCCCAGTGCCTTAATTCCTTCTGAAAGGGATTAATTTATTTCCTATCCTTTTTTAAGTTGCTGCCCAACATTCAAAGAATTAGTTTGTAAGTTTATTTTGGGATAATTGTATAATATGCTGTTGTCAAATATCAAATATTATAATGACATTGTAGAATAATATCATGTAAGGGTATTATGGTGTCATGGGAGGTTAAGGAAGGCCTAGCCTAAGGACTGGTCTCCATAGGATATGACAAGCTCTAGGCCATGTCAATTCAATGTCAGACTAGCTGCCATTTTTTAATAATTTTATATAAACTTTGTCAGGGATGTAAAAACACAAATCACTTACCTCAGTTCAAGAGTTCAAGTATTTTGACTTTTCCACTTACTCTCACCACCTGCCACTTACCCTGAGGTTTGACATTCTGATGGACATTTCTCAGTCTCTGGATCCATTCTTGTTCATCAGTCTATGTCATTGATTGTATTCCTCAAATGAGTGAGATCATGTGATATTTGTCTTTCTCTGCCTGGCTAATTTCACTTAGCATAATGCTCTCCAAATCCATCCATGTTGTTACAAATGGTAGGAGCTCCTTCTTTTTTTCCGCGGCGTAGTATTCCATTGTGTAAATGTACCATAGTTTTTTAATCCACTCATCTGCTGATGGGCACTTCGGCTGTTTCCAAATCTTAGCTATGGTAAATTGTGCTGCTATGAACATAGGGGTACATATATCCTTTCTAATTCGCCTTACTAGTTTCTGGGGATATATTCCTAGCAGTGGGATCACTGGGTCGAATGGGAGCTCCATTTTTAGTTTTTTGAGGAAACTCCATACTGTTCTCCAAAGTGGCTGCACTAGTCTACAATCCCACCAGCAGTGCACGAGAGTTCCTTTTTCTCCGCATCCTCACCAGCACTTATCGTTTGTTGATTTGTTTATGTAAGCCATTCTGACAGGTGTGAGGTAGTACCACATAGTCGTTTTGATTTGCATCTCTCGGATAATTAGTGACTTTAAGCAAGTTTTCATATGTCTCTGGGCCTTCCTTTTGTCTCCTTTGGAAAACATTCTATTTAGATCTGTTGCCAATTTTTTTATTGGATCATTTGTCCTCCCTTTATTGAGTTGTGTGATTTGCCTATAGAGGCTTGAGATTAAACCTTTATCACTGACAACATTTGCAAGTATGTTCTCCCATACAGTGGGTTTTCTTGTTGTTTTGTTGATGGTTTCTTCAGCTGTGCAAAAGCTTTTTATTTTGATGTAGTCCCATTTATTTCTTTTGTCTTCAGCTTCCATTGCCCTAGGAGCAGTATCATTGAAGAAGTTCTTTCAGCATATGTCTGAGATTTTTCTTCCTGTAGATTCTTCTAATGTTTTTATGGTTTACCATCTTATGTTTAAGTCCAGTATCCATTTTGAGTTAATTTTTGTGTATGGTGTAAGTTGGTGCTCTAGTTTCATTTTTTTGCATGTATCTGTCCAATTTTCCCAATACCATTTATTGAAGAGACTGTCTTGACTCCATGTTATGTTCATGCCTCCTTTGGCAAATATAAATTGAGCATAGTGGTGTGGGTTGATATCTGCATTCTCTATTCTGTTCCATTCGTCTATATGTCTGTTCTTGTGCCAGTACCAGGCTGTTTTGAGAACAGTAGCTTTGTAATAGAGCTTGAAATCTGGTATTGAAATCCCACCAACTTTGTGCTTCTTACTCAGGATTGCTGTGGCTATTCGGAGTCCTTTTTTATTCAAGATGAATTTTTGGAGAGTTTTTCTAGGACTGTGAAATACGGCATTGGTATTTTAATGGGGAGTGCATTAAATTTATAGAATGCTTTGGGTAGTATGGACATTTTAATGATGTTGATTCTCCCAATCCATGAACATGGTATGTTCTTCCACCTGTTTATATCTTAATCTATCTCTTTTTTTAGTGCCCTATACTTTTCCACGAATAGGTCTCTTACCTCCTTAGTTAAGTTTATTCCTAGGTATCTTAAATTTTTTGGTGCGGTGGTAAATGGGATTGCTTTTTTAGTTTCTCTTTCTGTAAGTTCACTATTAGTGTATAGAAATACCATAGATTTCTTGGCGTTAATCCACTCAGCTGGAGAATGCAGATATCAACCCACACCACTATGCTCAATTTATATTTGCCAAAGGAGGCATGAACATAACATGGAGTCAAGACAGTCTCTTCAATAAATGGTATTGGGAAAATTGGACAGATACATGCAAAAAAATGAAACTAGAGCACCAACTTACACCATTTAGCCTCCTACGTTGATGAACTCATTTATTAAGTCTATTGGCTTTTTTATGAAGTCTTTCGGGGGTTTTATGTACATGGAAAGAAATCAGATGTGAAAGAAATTAAGGAAAAAAAACGAATGGACATGGAATTCAAAACCACGGTTAGAGGGCTTTTCAAGAGGCTCCTAGAAAAGGTCGAGACCTATAAGGAAGTAAGCAAGACCTACAAGGAAATGAATGAGACCCTCAAGGATATGAATGAGACCTGCAAGGAAATGAACAAGACCAACGTGGAAATGAATGAGTCCTACAAGGAAATGAAGGAGACCCTCAAGGATATGAAGGAGACTCTCAAGGATATGAAAAAGGACCAACCAGAAATTAAGCATACACTGACTGAAATAAAAAATATTATACAAAGACCTAAAAGTACTCTAGAGCACTCCAAGAACCAAGTTAAAGGTTTGAAATACAAAGAGGTAAAATCCACTCAGCTGGAAAAGCAAGAAACCAAAAGAATACAAAAAATTGAAGATAGTGTAAGAGGTCTCTGAGACAACCTCAAGCATACCAACATCTGAATTATAGGGGTTCCAGAAAAAGAGAGAGCAAATACAATGAAAACCTATTTGAAGAAATAGTGACCGAAAACTTCCCACACCTGGTGAAAGAAATTGACTTAGGAGTCCAAGAAGTGCACCAAACCCCAATATATATTAACCCTAAGAGTACCACACCAAGGCACATCATAATTAAAATGCCAAGAGCAAAAGACAAAGAGAGCATATTAAAAGCAGCAAGAGAAAAAACAGTTAGTTACCTATAAGGGAGCACCCGTACGATTTGTCAGATGATTTCTCAACAGAAATGATGCAGGCCAGATGGGAGTGGCAAGAAATATTCAAAGTGATGAATACCAAGAATCTACAACCAAGATTACTCTATCCAGCAAAGCTAACATTCAGAAATGAAGATCAGATAAAGTGCTTCGCAGATAATAAAAAGCTAAAGGACTTCATCACCACCAAACCAATATTATATGAAATGCTGAAAGATATTCTTTAAGAAGAGGAAGAAGAAAAAGATTAAAGTGTAAATTATGAACAACAAATACACATCTATCAACAAATGAATCTAAAAATGAAGGGAATTAATAAGCTGATGAACAGGATAAACTGGTGAATGTAACAAAATTACGGACATAGAGAGGGAATGGACTGACAATTCTTGGGGAGAAAAGGGGTGTGGGAAGTGCAGCAAGAGACTGGACAAAAATCATGCAACTATGGGAGAGGACAGTGTAGGGGGGTGAGTGCAGAGCGTGGGATGGGTACCAGGTGGAGGGGAGCTAAAGGGGAAAAAATTGAACAATGTAATTAATAAACTGAACAATAAAGATTTTAAAAATTATAATAAAATAAATTATACAAATGGGTACATTTTGATATATGTATATATTGTGCAAACATCACCACAATTCTAGCAGTAAATATGTCCATTGCTTACAAATGTTTCCTTGCTCACTTTTGTGATCTCACCTTCTTCCCTTTCCCCAGTCCCTCTCATATTCAAGCCACCACTACACAGACTCATACAACGTGTATCTTTTTCTGGCTTCTTTTACTTAGCATATTCCTTTAAATATTCATACATATTATTGCATATATTGATACTGCACTTATTTCTATGGCCAAATAATATTTCATTTTATTAATACACCAGAAGCTGTTCAATTCCTGTTCATGAACAGTTGGGTTGTTTCCAGGTTTGGGCTATTAAAAATAATACTGGAAAAAATAAAATGAAAATAAAAATAATACTGTTATGCACATTAGTGTACATATTTTTGTGTGAATATATACTTTTATTTCTCTTGGATTAGAATGACTAGATCATATGGTAGGTGTATAATTAGCTTTTTAAATAACTGTCAAATAATTTTCAAAAGTAGTTGTAACATTTTAAAATCCCACAAGCAATTTTTGAGAATTACAGTTTTTTTTACATCTTCACCACTTGGTATGGTCAGCCATGCTAATAGGTGTGCAGTGATAACTCACTTTGGTTTTGATTTTCATTTCTACCCGATGACTGGGTAAAACCACATTTTCACGTGCTTGTCATCAGTATATCTTCTTTAGTGACATGTCTATTCAAGTATTTGGCACTTTTTAAAAATCAGATTGCTTGCTTTCTTATTACTGTCTTTTGAAGATTCTTTATATATTCTGAATATAAGAATCTAGACAAATAGTTCAGGAGATCATTAATAAAGATCGTGAGAGCTGTTGTCTTTTTTTTCATTTTTATTGTTGAAAATATTACATATATTCCCCTTTTTCCCCCAATAACTGCCTCCAGCCTGCCCCCATTCCCCACCCCAGGCCCTCACCACTCCATTGTCATTGGCCCATGCATATATGCAAACAGAGTTTTTGGCTGATTACTTCCCACCAACCCACCCTCCCCAGCCTTCCCTCTGAGATTCTTCACTTTATTCCATGCTTCCATATTTCTGGATGCACTTTGAGAACTCATTTTCCATATGACTTCTCCATCTCCAGTACTCTACCTTGCAAATTATAGTCATACTAATGGCCTGGTACATGGATTCATGCACATTAAAAGGAAATTAATTAGAAGATTTGTGAGGTAATTACATTATTGCAAAAAATTACATGTCAAAATAGTATATATAATATCCTATCTAATAAAAGAGTAATATGCAAATTGACCATACCTCTAATCAAGCCACACTCACCAGCCATTCAGGAACAAATAAACCCCAACCAAGATGGCTGTGGCCACTGAGAACAGGAGGGAGGCTTGGGTTTCCTTGGCAATGGAGGAAGACAAGCTTTCCACCTGCCCTTGCCAGTCTAGGCCTCCACTCAATGCTACAAAGTTTCAATTATAGAAGATATATCCCAACTGAAATGGCAGCAGCCATGAAGTTGGGGAGAGCAGAGGCTACGGTTGCCTGGGCAATGGAGGAAGCCAAGCTTCTGCAGCCCTAGTGCCTAGGCTTCTACTCTAGGTTACAAAGTTTCAATTATAGAATTTAAATAAACCCAAATAGAAATGGCTGTCACCACAGAACAGGTAGAAGGCTTGGCTCCACTCCAGGCTACAAAGTTTTAATTGTAGAATATAAGTTAATCCCAGATCCCAGGGCCTCCACTTGGGTCACTGGGGGTCATGGCCAGCCTGTAAACCACCACAGGCCCCTTGCCCAGGCTGCCCCATGCCCAAGGAAACCTCCACCCTGATCTGAGACACTCTTCAGGGCAAACCACCTGGCTCCCACCCATACACCAGGCCTCTATTCTATCTAATAAAAGAGTAATTTGAAGATTGACCATCACTCCAACACACAAGAGGGCTGCCCCCATGTGGTCAAAGATCCTGCCCCCATGTGGACACAAGATGGCCACCACAAGATGGCCAGCAGGGAAGGGCCATTGGGAGGTTCCAGGCCTACAAGGGAGGGCAGTTGTGGGCGATCAGGTCAGCAGGGGAGGGCAGTTATTGGTGACCAGGCCATGGAGGAGGGAAGTTGGGGGCAAACAGGCTGGCAGGGGAGCAGTTAGATATCAATTAGGCTGGCAGGGTAGTGGTTAGGGGGTGATCAGGCTGGCAAGCAGAAGTGGTTAGGGGCAATCAGGGAGGCAGGCAGGTGAGCAGTTTGGAGCCAGCAATCCTGGATTGTGAGAAGGATGTCCAACTGCCTGTTTAGGCCCAATACTACCAGGATCGGTAGTCGGACATCCCTCAAGGGGTCCCATATTGGAGAGGGTGCAGGCTGAGCTGAGGGACATTCCTTGCCTCCCATGCAAGAATTTCATGCACCGGGCCTCTAGTAGTATTATAAAATTAAAACATGTGAGAGCTTTATATGTATAATGCATGCATGAGTCAATGTTTATTTTTAAATTGCCAGTGCATGTCATATGTATTGGCTGGTGGGTCAGTACGTTGGTCAGACCATCAGATGGTCAGTTACTTGGAATTTTATATATATGGAAGATCAGAATCCTCAAACTTCAATCTGTCTTTTCAATTCATCAAGATGCCTGCTCTGTTTAGAAGTCATTTCACACACAGAGGACAGAAAGTACCTATGGGCAGAAAGGCAGAGAAATTGTAGGGCTCACCTTGTGTGTTTTACTTCTCTCAAGGTTCACTATCTTGTACTGCATATTTCCCAAAATGTGAAAATTATTAATTCATATATTTTGTCTAGTTTTATTGTTTACACTGGAAGGACAAGTCTGGTACCAGATTCTGTGTCACAGTCAGATGTGTATATTTGTTCCACCTATTTTTTTATTCTTTTTCTTTATTACCACTTCATCTTCAATATAAAATTTTGAGCTAGTGCTTTAAGGTTCTCTACATTCTTGTATTTTCATTAGTCCATTGTGGTCTTTGCATAATACCGAAGGAATTTCACTCTTACTCCCTTGTCTCCGTCTCTCTCACCCTCACCCCCTTTAGAATTATTTTTATATTTTTGTATATAAAATACATTTCCTTAATGTACTCATACATATAAGAGTTTCCTGCAACTGTACAATTAGAGATCCAGTGTCCCTTTTTACCCCTTCGAATCACTTTTACCTTAAACAAGTGAGTGACTTAAATCTTGTAATGTTCATTTTGGTTTCAATTATTAATTTACTATGCATTTTATTGTAGTTTATAATTGTGAACTTTCAGCTATTTCTAATTTTCTTTTATACGTAGGTTGTCTACTGTTATTTCTCAATAATTTTTTTTAAAATACTTTTCTCCTAAGGAAGTCCACATCACTTGCTGATATATCTTTTGAGATACTCATTTTAGACCTATTTACTAAGTAAAACAAACCTGCATTTTTTCTTTCTAAGCCTCCTCTTTCAATCAGTAAGTACTTCATTTATCTTCTGCTTATAAATTCTCAATGGATTCCCTAATAAATGGTGACATTGATAACAATATGCACTCTGTTGGTAGAAATCAGAACTAACTAACAAAAAGGAAATAAATTCCATTAATCTTATTTCTTAGAACAAGTGCTTAACCATAGTAAGCACTCAAGTGTTATGAAGTAGTTTTATTCTTATTACCAATAATATGCTAACCCATAATATTTCCCCTATTATTTATTTTTATTTCCAATTCACTTTTGCTTAATCTATGGGAACAGTTCAACAGCTCTGCATTTAAAACTAGATATGTTATTTACTTTCTCTCACTGAGCTCTAAAATGGGGTTGAAACATGTATTACAAGATTTTTGTGTGTCTTGCACAAGGCTCAGCCCATACAGGGTACTCAAGATATGTTTATTCAATTTTTACAATGTCAGTGTTCCCAAAAATCAATTCTCATTTCTTTCCTTCCATCTTTTTTCCAGAATAAGTAAACATACACTCTAGTGAGTAGTCATCCTTCTTTTTGTTTTCACAATGTTGACTTCAGTGCTTCATCTTTCTTTCTTCATATCTTTAATTTCTAACTTTGAGTGGGAGCAGAGGGGATAGGTAAAGTAAGATTATAGTTATGATTTCACTTATTTTCATAATTGTTCTGTAATTTTTGCAATAATAATAAAAATAATGATATTCTGGATTATGCCATAAGGTAAAAAGTTTGACATTGTTGGAACAAGGGTTCAGGGGATGGGATAGTAAATTGTTTTTGAAATGTCTACATGGGAATCAAACTTCAAATGGCCTAATATACCAAGCTATTTGTATTTTAACCCATAGGTGAACATTTTCCAAAATGTTCACCTATGGGTTAAAATACAAAATGTTAGTTTTGGCTAACACTAACTTGAGAGGGTTTTTTTAAATATTTTTTATTGATTTTTTTGCAGTATAATAGTAGTACATGTTTTCCTTTCCCCCTCCCCCTTATCCTCCCCTAAGCCTACCCTACCCCCCCAGCACATATCCCCACCTTCCCCCCTCCCCGCCCCAGTGTCTTTCATTCATTGGTTATGCTCATATGCATGCATACAAGTCCTTCAGTTGATCTTCCCCCGCATCCGCCTCCCATCCACCCATGCCTTCCCCTGTAGCTTGACAGCCTGTTCAAGGCCACCCTGCCTCTATATCAATCACTCTCCCCTGTTTCTTTTCTTCAAAAATATCTTGCCTCTGCATACTAGAAATAAATGTATAAGAACAAAAAGTGTTTCAGTCTCAGTTTCAATGTCCAACTGTTCTGAGTCCCAGTTTCAGTGTCAAATAATTCTTTATGTGTACATGTCAGCAATGGTATCCAGATGGTGGAGACATCGTGTCAATGCAAGATCCATCCTCTCTGGTTTGGTCCTGGGCTGCCTGCAGACATGCACAGCTGCCGACTGCTAGCATGGCAAAGTGTCGTCAGTGTCCCCCATCTCTGGACCATCCTCGTGACTGGAACAGATCCATCAGTTCCTCAGAGTCGCAGGAACCCACATGGTCTTGGAGTTGTTCTCTGAAAACACACAAACACATTCTCCACCAAAAGTTAACAAAGGGATCCTCTATGCAAAATAGACTTGGGATTCTTTTTAATTTTTGCCTAAATGATTTTCCTTTGGCTTATTTTGACACCATGTGTGTTTTTTCATGGGTGTCCTGCAATTGGTTTTACAAATGGAATTTACTTTACTGGAGTAAGAATTTTCTAGATGTATTTTACTTACTCCATATTTTTTTCCTTACATGATATTACCCCGCTGTCCCCTCCCCTTTTTTGATTAATGGGGACTTTTGGAAATTTTATATTGCAGTCTTGGTAATTTTAAATTTTAATTTTTGCACTCAAATATGACTGCTTTAGGTTCTTTGGATGTTAGGCAATTTTACAGTGAGATGAACTACTAATAGATTTTTTAGTTGATGTTTTAGGAAAAGCTTTTTGTCCAGTACACTAAAATTTTCTTGAGTATTCACATATTTCACTTGGCCAATTTAAATTAATCTGAAAACTTGATTACTATTTTCCTGTCAATTTTAATACTCAAGCAGAAATCTTAGTTTACCCTGTAAATACTAGTGGAGAGGAATATTTGCAATTTTGAGTAGGTCCTGAGCATTCCTGGTAATAGACTGAATTTAGATATAGAGCAGCTATTGCTGGCCGAGTCTCTGTCTGCCACCTGGGTCCCGGTATGAGTTGTGTGTGGGAGGCGAAGCAGCCATGGGGGTAGGAGACCTCCCTCAGGAGGGGTGAGAATTCAAACCCCTGCAAGGTTTGTGGATGAGGGTCTGTGCCCCACCTCTGTTGACCTTTTAGTTCTCTCCTGTTGGCCCCTCTGCAACTGTGCCTGTCTTAGGTTGTTCCTTCCCTGAGGAATTTTACCCGTTTGAGAGGGTTTTTAATAAATATTCTGTTAAAATAAGTTCCATGCACAAATATGTGTGGAAAATGGCAAAGCAGGACATCTTAGAGCCTTGGATATAATAATATATGATACTCTTAGAAGACAGCATAGCATACAGAATTTCTAAAGTTATTTGACTCAGAATGCTTTATTTTGGGTAGATCATGCAGTACTGCTTTCACTGGAACACTAGACCTTTTATGTAAGATGTGAGTGAGATTAATTTTAAGAAGATAACTCTGGCTGTCATGGTGAGGCTCATCTAGAGGGGAAATAGTTTGATTTCTAAGAGATCACTGAGGGTGCTATTATAACAGGCTGGACCAATGATGGCCTGAACTAAAATAATGACACAAGTATAGACCAACTGATGATCCTTCAAATGTGGGAAAAGTAGATTGAAGAGAAAGTGTTAAAATACTCCCATGTTTTTAGTTTGGTCCAATAGAGAGATAATTATATCACTAACTAGTATCCCAGTGAACACATTTGTGCACATTGAAAGGAAATTAATCAGAAGGTAGCCAATGGGGTGGGACTGGGTGAGACAAACTGGCCACACCCTGGAAACAACCTCCTGTAGTCCCTCCCCTGCTAGCCACACCTGGGGCGGTGCCCAGCTCGAAGGGCTTCTGCAGAGTGAGCGGCTCCCTCCAGCAGGTGGGATCCTTCGGCCTGGCCTGCGGGGAACAGGCCAAATCTAGTTCTACAACATCCCTCAAGGGGTCCTGGACTGCGAGAGGGTGATTCTCAGGTGACGCACCCTGGAATCAGGCTCTCTCTTCTCTGTTTTGGGTGGATCACCCAAGAACCACAACTGCCAAGTCACCACAGTTCGGAAGCTCCTGCATTAAGCATCTGCAGGCCTTGGGCACCCAGCCATTGCCCTGCTCAGCTCAGCCCCAGCTGCCTGCGACCACCCGGCCCCAGAGGCTGGGTACTTGCCACCACTTTCATTCACAGTGCCTCCGGGCCGGGCGCTTCCTGCCACCACCACTACTGCTGCTGCAGCCGCCACGTCCCTGCACAACACCCGGGGGCTGGGTGCTCGCTGCCACCAACATTTCATCTCCACCCCCAGGGCCCGGTGCTCGTACCACTTGGCCCAGTCCCCACTCCTGATTGGCTGGTAGCATAGCCAATCAGGAGCGAAGGTACTGTTAAATTTGCATGTTTCTCTTTTATTATATAGGACTAGAAGCCCAGTGCATGAAATTCATGCACTTGCAAGGGTGCGGGGGTTCCTCAGCCTGGCATGCTCCCTCTTGTAGACCAGGAGCCCTCAGGGGATGTCTGATGCAGGCCTAAGCCTTCAGTCGGACATCCTTAGTGCCACCACAGAGGCCAGAGAGGCTCCTACTACCCCCAATGCACTCTTCAGTCATGAGCCTGGTTTAGGCTTCTGGCTAAGCAGCTCTCCCACTGTTGGAGCACACTGACCACCAGAGGGCAGCTCCTGCATTGAGTGTCAGCCCCCTGGTGGTCAGTGCATGCCACAGCAATGGGTCGTTTGACAGTGTAGTTAATTTGCATATTAGTCTTTTATTATATAGGATAACTAGAAGCCCGGTTCATGAAATTCATGCACAGGAAATGGAGGATGTCCCTCAGCCCAGCCTGCACCCTCTCCAATCTGGGACCCCTCGAGGGATGTCCTATTGCCCGTTTAGGCCCAATCCCAGTAGGAAAGAGCCTAAATGGGCAGTTTGGACATTCTTGTCACAATCCAGGACTGCTGGCTCCAAACTGCTCACCTGGCTGCCTCCCTGATTGCCCCTAACCACTTCTTTCTGCCAGACTGATCACTCCTAACCACTATCCTGCCAGCCTAATTGATATCTAACTGCTCCCCTGCCAGCCTGTTTGCCCCCAACTTCCCTCCTCCATGGCCTGGTCACCAATAACTGCCCTCCCCTGCTGACCTGATCACCCACAACTGCCCTCCCTTGTAGGCCTGGAACCTCCCAATGGCCCTTCCCTGCTGGCCATCTTGTGGTGGCCATCTTGTGTCCACATGGGGGCAGGATCTTTGACCACATGGGGGCAGCCCTTTTGTGTGTTGGAGTGATGGTCAATCTGCAAATTACTCTTTTATTAGATGGAATAGAGGCCTGGTGCATGGGTGGGAGCCAGGTGGTTTGCCCTGAAGACTGTCCTGGATCAGGGTGGTTCCTTTGGGGCATGGGGCAGCCTGGGTGAGGGGCCTGTGGTGATTTGCAGGCCAACCATGCCCCCCAGTTACCTAAGCAGGGGCCCTGGGATCTGGGATTAATTTATATTCTACAATTAAAACTTTGTAGCCTGGAGCAGAGCCAAGCCTTCTGCCTGCTCTGTGGTGACAGCCATTTCTGTTTGGGTTTATTTAAATTCTAAAATTGAAACTTTGTAACATAGAGTGGAGGCCTAGCGCTAAGGCTGCAGAAGCTTGGCTTCCTCCATTGCCCAGGCAACCGTAGCCTCTGCTCTCTCCAGCTCCATGGCTGCCGCCATTTCTGTTAGGATATGACTTCTATAATTGAAACTTTGAAGCGTTAAGTAGAGGCTTAGGTCGGCAAGGGCAGGCAGAAAGCTTGTCTTCCTCCATTGCCAAGGAAACCCAAGCCTCCCTCCTGTTCTCAGTGGCCACAGCCATCTTGGTTGGGGTTTATTTGTTCCTGATTGTCTGGTGGGCATAGCTTGTGGGCGTGGCTTGATTAGAGGTATGGTCAATTTGCATATTACTATTTTATTAGATAGGATTAGAATAGAAAATAAAGAAGGAGAAATCAAGTGGGAAAAGATCATTAAATAGTGATCAGAAAACTATATATCCAAACCCAACTTGAATTCCAGGCTTTGGATTTAGTTTAAACTGTCCTTCTGATAATTTGTACGTAGTGTGCTATAGATACTTCAACTTCAACATGATATAAACCAACTTCAGGAAAGAGAAAATTCTATTTCTTAAGGATTCTTACACATTAAGGGCATTCTCCTTATTCTACTTGTCTCTGGGGATGTTTTTTTCCTGAAATAAGCAGCCACACATTCTGATTGTCCTAGAAAGTCCTAGATCATAGATAACTTTTAGAAGAAGTTGACCTCTCCTGGTACCTATTCAACATGGGTTATGAGAGCTTATTGCCTTATAGTTATCATAGAACTTCTTCTAAGGAATTTCTCAGTGTACATATGTTCTTGAATATGAGTTAAAATCTAATTGGAGCCATTTATGGGCTCCTGCTCACCATCTTGGAAGACAACTCACTAATCAAAACTATTGTATTCATCTGAGCCTAAGGCTGCTTGGAAATGAGCAAGTTATACCTTCCTGCTAAGTTAAAAGACCTATCTGTCCATGCAGGAACTTCCAAGTGAATGCTCAAGTACCAGAATATCTGCACTTTGTGAGCTCTAAAACACCTTCTGATAAAGTAGATTTGCTCTTAAGTAGTTTAGATACCTTTAGAAGTTCCATAGATAGATTTGGAGTCTCTAAATTTCTGAAATTACACAAAAATATTAAAATACAGGGTGGGCAGAAGTAGGTTTATAGTTGTTCTTATGGAAAACAATACAATAACTAATAAATAATAATATAATAAAAAACTGTTTGATGTACTCACAAGAGTAAATCTATTTTTTGCCCAACCCTGTATGTGTAGATGGTGTATAGTTTTGGGTGAGAGGGGAAGAAAGTCCATAGTTTTCATCAAATTTTCACCAGGAACTATTATCCTTATAATACTGATATTTACAAAAGTCGGGTAATTAAGAACTTTGCTCTATCCTGAAATATCACTGCTTTGGATCAGTATTCTTTCAAGATAAAGCTTGATGAATATTAGCTAAGAAGTTACAGATTTTTTGTTGTGATTATGTGTAAAATGCAGGAGATGCACCACAAAGATTTCAAATTTTACTTATGGTTAACATCTCTTCAATATATTCTTGAGTAGAAATTAGAACCAACTTTCCAGATGTAATTTCAAGGCATTACTTTTCTTTTGTGTTTAGATCCTTTCCAAAATTGGCATTGAGTGCTATAGACACTTCAACCTCAATATATCACAATTTCCTGATTGTTCTCCTGAAATTGAGTTTTTTCCCTCATTACTGCAGTGCTATGTCAAGTGAAGTACTCAATAAATCATTGTTGAATTATTAGGAGTTTGTAAGCCTCTTATTATTGTTTTCCTGTTATTTTGAAAGTTTTACTTTATTGCACTGGTCTCACCATTTTCTATTTTACAATACTTTCAAATATGACGTTTTCATAGTCAACAATAATAGCTCATTATAGCAGTAGTATGTGGATTTGTGGACAGGATTCATGAATCAACACATGCATCAATTACATGAAGTTAGAATTTTTTAAAGGTTATACATAATCCTCAGTGGTGTTTTTTTTTAATGCCCCAAGAAGCTTATGTTTCCCAAAAATACATCTATTGAGAACAATTTCCTTTAATGAGTTTTTTGGTCATATACCAGATTATTTCAAAGACTTAATATTTGGTTTCCCTTTGGGATATTATAAGGAATTAGAAACACTGCGTGCAGCTGTTGGTTGGCCACATGTGAGTAGCCAGCAGTTGTTCTCTGTTGCTCATTAAGAAAAGTTGTGCTTTACCTTATGCTTCTTTCTAGGTCCCCTTAAACTCAAAACTCTATTAAATCCTTTGTGTTGAAAGGTATGCATCATTTCTGCTAGCTGCTCAGGAGACTTACTGTCTTTTTCCATCGTTTCTCATTCAATCTTTTTCTCCCTTTTAAAGGTAATTCCTGAATGCTCAGTTAAAACAGAGAAATGATATCCTTTCACTTATGCTGAGGTGAATTTTCATTTGCTTCATGGTGGAGTATCATTATTTCTACTACCACTATTATTAATTTCATCAAATAGTGCAATACTAATAATGTTTCTAAGCCTTAGGAGACCTATTTGTGATGGAGAGAAAAACAAGTCAGGAGAGTAGCTACCTGTAGTTTACCATGACTCTCTGAGATTCTCCAGCATTCTACACATGACATATATTTTTTTACTCTCTGAAATAATGTGATTCAAAGCAGGATCCCCTAGCCCCACACTCAGCTTTGCAGGATATAGTGACCAAATATGCACAAAAGAAAGAGAGAACTAATGGAACTGTTTATTTCTATACTAATAATTGTCTAAGTACAACTGGAAATTTTCATGGCTTTGTGTTGTCTTCTGTCTGCTTCCTACAGCAGAAATGGGAAGAAGAGACAAAATTCTTGAGTGCAACTATTGGCTGGCTGGATGCCATACCAACAGCACACACCCCAAACAATGAAGATGAACAGATGGGGTATTCATGATCATCCACGATGGGCTCAAAATCCTCAACCTGAAAACATTAAAGCTACAGGAAGAAAAACAGACGCTGTCTTTGGGAAACCAAAATAAAACTGATTTGTTTCTCTGTTTATAATTATTGCTAAAATTTAAGGGACTGAAACAAAATAATATCCATAAAGTAAGTATTATTTAGGCACTAGTCCTGTTTTCACAAATCATCCCTTTGAATGAGTGTCATTTACAAAGTGTGACATTTAGTTATTCGGATTCAAATTAGATACAGCATTTTTCACTTACCATTGATTGCTAATGAAATGGAACATATGCCAGGCATATGGTCATTTATTCACACTTATATTTACATCATGATGGAACATATTGTGTCCACCCTACTCCAATACAATACAGTTATGTATCCATAGGTAATACAATGTAATTCACTCTAATGCCAGCTTGAAGATGTTAAACAAATTAGATCTATCTGGGATCATATTCAATAAAGTCTACTTAGTATTGTTTTGAAGTGTCATATTCTCTGGAAGCTAGATACCTAAACAGCTTCATAGAAAGTACCAGTAGAGTATAGTAAATAACTGGATATTTGGGAAGGCAGAATGGTAGAGTTGTTAAAAGTTCCAGTGTCAGAGTGAAGGGGGTTCATTCAGACTCCATCAATCACTAACTCTGAATATTTAGACAAGTTATGAAATCTTCCTGAGCCTTAGTTACTACACCCATTGAAAAATACCAATCTTTTCAGAGAATCGACATCATTAAAATGTCCATACTACCCAAAGCAATCTATAGATTCAATGCAATCCAAATTAAAATACCAACAGCATATTTCACAAACCTAGAAAGAACTCTCCAAAAATTCATCTGGAATAATAAAAGACCCTGAATAGCCACAACAATCCTGAGAAAGAAGCATAAAGTAGGCGGGATCTCAATACCAGATTTCAAGCTGTATTACAAAGCCACTGTTCCCAAAACAGCCTGGTACTGGCACAAGAACAGATATATAGATCAATGGAATAGAATAGAATAGATATCGACCCAAATTACTATGCTCAATTAATATTTGACAAAGGAGGCATGAACATACAATGAAGTCAAGATAGTCTCTTCAACAAATGGTGTTGGAAAAATTGGACAGATATATGCAAAAAAATGAAACTAGACTACGAACTTACACCATACAAAAAAATAAACTGAAAATGGATACAAGACTTAAACATAAGATGGGAAACCATAAAAATACTAGAGGAATCCACAGGTAGAGAATTCTCAGACATATGCTGAAGCAATTTCTTCACAGATACTGCTCCTAGGGCAATGGAAACTAAAGAGAAAATAAACAAATGGGACTACATCAAAATATGTTTTTCATAACAAAAGAAACAATCAACAAAACAACAAAAAAGCCTACTGCATGGGATAATATATTTGCAAATGTTATCACTGATAAAAGCTTAATCTCCAACATCTACAGACAACTTATACAACTTAATAAAAGGAAGATAAATGATCCAAAAAAATGGGCAATAGACCTAAATAGAAACTTTTCAAAAGAAGACAGAAGGAAGGTCAAGAGACACATGAAAACATGTTCAAGTCACTAATTATCCGAGAGATGCAAATCAAAATGACAATGATTTACCATCTCACACCTGTCAGAAAGGCAATGATCAACAAATCAACAAACAATAAATGCTGGAAAGGATGTGGAAAAAAAGGAACCCTGGTACACTGCTGGTGAGAATGCAGACTGGTGCAGCCACTGTGGAGAACAGTATGGAGTTTCCTCAAAAAACTGAAATGGAGCTCCCATTCGACCCAGTGATCCCACTTCTAGGAATATAACCCAAGAAATTAGAAACACCAATCAGAAAGGATATATGCACCCCTGTGTTCATGGCAACACAATCCACCACAGCTAAGATTTGGAAACAGCCTAAGTGCCCATCAGCAGATGAGCGGATTAAAAAAACTGGGGTACAGGGGGGGAAATGGCGGCGGAACGGAGGGATGTGATCTGAATCTGCTCACAGGGCAGAAGGAGGGAGCAGCTGAAGGTCGCACAGGGAGGCTTTGTTGGTGAGAAGGTGGACAGCTGTGCGCCAGGAGAAGACAGGGGACTACTGGGCTGGCCTCCCCAGCTTGAGCGGCCCCAGTAATGCTGGGTTCTCTCCCTGAGCCAACTGCGCGAGGAGGCACGCCCAGGCAGACCACGACATCTTGAAGGGGAAGGACCTGAAAATATACAGCTGCATTACTGGCTGGACGGCTGAGACTCCTGGAACATCAGCGCCCAGTTTGCACGGACACGCACAAAGTCCAGGGAGTTATAAACTCCAGCACGGAAAGGTCAAATTTCCCTGGGGGTCCTTTGGGCATGAAACTGAGGGGCTGGCACACTGGGATATCTGCACCTTGGAACTCAAAGCCTGGAGATCTGCACCTGAAATAAAACCTGTGGCTGTTGGAGCTGGTAAACGTGGGAGAGGGCCCTTGGAGCTGGTGGCAGAGATAATCGCTGGAGCGCAACCAATTTGGCCTGACAGAGGAGGGATACCCGGAAGATTTTGGGAGGGTCCTGGCTGCTAAAACAGCAGTCACCATTAGAAAGGCAGTATTGAATACCACAGGGACAGCAAAATTTTAGTCCAGGATAGAGAGGACCAATAGACCCAGAAGTCAATCTAGAAACACTGCCACCCAGGGGACAAATCAGAAATTGACACTTGTGTGACACAGGGAATTGATTATATTTTCTCTACAACCTTGGGAATACAGTCTATTTTCATCTACTCATTAGTATTTTTTACTCTACCTCAACTTCACCTTTATGCCACCACTCTCTTCCTAACCTTTCCCTATTTAGTGCCTTGTTTCCCTTACACTTTTCCCACTTTAGATTTACCTTAATTCTTTCTTTTTACCCCCTGTTAAAATTTCACCCCACTTATATATCTAATCTCCAACCACCTACTCCAAGTCCATATATACCTCTAGCTTCTCTGATTTCACTATCTTAAAGTGTTTTTATCCCTGTCCTGTTGTTGTTTACTTAACTGTTAATTATATCGTTTTTAAGCAGGGTTATGAGATTGATTTGCTTATTCTTTTATTTTGGTTTGTCTTGTGGGGGGGTTATTTTTATTTTTGGTGTTGTTTCTTGTTTTGTTGTCCTCATTTGCATTGTTTTTTAGATAGGTTTTTGCTTCTGTGTTCCCTCACCTCCCTTGATATTAGTAGTTGTATGTAATTTGTATCAATGTCCAGGTATTTGCTGCGGTATTTGGTTCGGATTAGGGGCTGTCCTATAGGAGTTTTCACCCCACATTTATAATTTACTTCTTTTTTCTTCTTCTTCTTCCCCTTTTCCAATTATCATTTTGGCATTCCTGTCTTTCTTTTTTGTGAGTGTGGGGGGGGGGATTCTTTATTTTTGTGTGAGTGTGGGTGTTTGAGTGTCTGTGTGTGTGGGGGGGAGGTTCTCTTTCTTTTTTCTCACCTATCACTGAATTTGCCTTTCTCTGGCGATCACCTTTATTTGGAATTACCATTACTGTGACTACATTCCGGTTCAGTGCCTGGTGCGTTGCACCTGGTTGTGTTGTAATTTGTGCCTTTAAATCAACGCAGGAGAGTGAGAACTACATAACCAGATACACAGAGAAGAGAGACTATGGGAAGACAAAGAAACAGCCCACATATGAAAGATAAACAAGGCTCACCAGAAAAGAAGGTAAACAAAATGGAAGTTAATAACCTGTCAGAGAAACAATTCAGAGAAATGGTCATAAGGTGGCTGAAAAGAATGGAAGACAAATTTTGTAATATGAGTAAGAACCAAGAGGAAATGAGGAAGACCCAGGAAGAAATGATGAAGAGCCAAGAAGAAATGAAAAAGAGCCAAGAAGAAATGAAAAATAACATTGCTGAAGTAAAGACCTCAATAGAAAGTATTAAGAGTAGACTAGAAGAAGCAGAGGATCGCATCAGTAAGCTAGAAGACCAGGTAGGAAAAAATAACCAAGTAGAGCAGCTTCTAGAAAAAAAAGTTAAAAAGCAGGAGGAGAGCCTAAGGGAACTTTGGGACAACATAAAACAAAATAACATCCATATAACCGGGCTACCAGAAGGACAGTAAACTGAGCAAGGAATAGAAAACCTGTTGGAA
Source organism: Antrozous pallidus (assembly GCA_027563665.1). Classification (NCBI taxonomy): domain Eukaryota; kingdom Metazoa; phylum Chordata; class Mammalia; order Chiroptera; family Vespertilionidae; genus Antrozous; species Antrozous pallidus. The sequence continues at coordinate 54,178,355 of CM050509.1, forward strand.
GAAATAATGACAGAAAACTTCCCTGATATAGGAAAGAAAAAACCCACACAAATCCAAGAAGCTCACAGAGTCCCAAGCAAAATAAACCCCAAAAGACCTACGCCGAGACACACTATAATTAAATTGGCAAACACCAATGACAAAGTAAGAATCTTAAAAGCTGCCCGAGAGAGACAGAAAGTCACCTACAAAGGAACCCCCATCAGACTAACAAGTGATCTCTCAATAGAAACCTATCAGGCCAGAAGGCAGTGGAATGAAATTTAGAAAGCCATCCAAAGGAAGGGTCTGAATCCTGGAATACTGTACCCAGCAAGGCTCTCAATCAAAATTGAAGGTCAAATCAGGAGCTTCACAGATAAAAAAGGACTAAGGGAATTCGTCACCACCAAACCAGCAATGCAAGAAATGCTAAAGGATCTGCTGTAAAAAGAAATAGGAAGCGAAGAAGGAAAACAGGGGTAAAGAACAAAAATGGCAACATATAAGCACCTATCAATAATAACTTTAAATGTAAACGGTTTAAATGCTCCAATCAAAAGGCATATGGTAATAGACTGGATAAGAAAACACAACCCATGTATCTGCTGTCTACAAGAAACCCACCTCCGAAAAAAAAGACGCACACAGACTGAGGGTGAAAGGTTGGAAAAAAGTTATTCAGGCAAACGGAAATGAAAAAAAAAGCTGGGGTAGCCACACTTATCTCTGACAAATTAGATCTCAAAGTGAAGGACATAACAAGAGATAAAGAAGGCCACTTCATAATACTAAAGGGAGCAATCCAACAAGAAGAAATAACTCTGGTAAACATATACGCACCCAATACAGGAGCACCCAAATATATACAAAAACTCCTAGAGGACATCAAGGGAGAGATAAACAGCAATACAATCATAGTAGGAGACTTTAATACCCCACTGTCACCATTGGACAGATCCTCTAAACAAAAAATAAGTAAGGGAACATCAATCCTCAATGACTCATTAGACCAGATGGAATTAATTGACATCTTCAGATCATTTCACCCCAAAGCCACAGAATATACATTCTTTTCAAGTGCCCATGGGTCATTCTGAAAGATAGACCATGTGTTGGGTCATAGGCAAAGTCTCTCCAAATTCAAGAAGATAGAAATCATATCAAGCATATTCTCAGATCACAGTGGCATAAAGCTGGAAATCAACTACAATATTAACAATCCAAACAATAAAACACATGGAGACTAAACAGCATGCTATTAAACTATGACTGGGTTACTAGAGAGATCAAGGAAGAGATAGAAAACATCATGGAAACAAATGACAATGGTAGCACAACAATCCAAAATCTATGGGACACAGTGAAAGCAGTTCTGAGAGGGAAGTTCATAGCTCTACAATCCTACCGCAAAAAAACTAGAAACAGCGGCAATAAATTATCTAACCCAACAACTCAGTTAGAAAGAAAGCAACAAGAAAAGCCCAGTGTAAGCAGAAGGAAGGAAATAGTAAAGATCAGAGCAGAAAGAAATGACATAGAGACCAAAGAAACGATACAGAAGATCAACAAAACCAAGAGCTGGTTCTTTGAAAGGATTAACAAGATTGATGAACCTCTAGCCAGACTCACCAAGAAGCAAAGAGAGAGGACCCTAATAAATAAAATCAGGAATAAAAGAGGTGAAATAACAACAGACCCCACTGAAATACAAAGGATTGTTAAAAAATACTATGTACAACTCTACTCCAACAAACCAGACAACCTGGAGGAAATGGATATATTTCTAGAAAAATATAACCTCCCAAAACTCAATCAAGAAGAATCTAAACAACCCAATAGACCAACAACTGTGGAAGAAATTGAAGCAGTCATCATAAAGCTTCCAGCAAACAAAACCCCAGGGCCAGAGGGCTTCACAGGGGAGTTTTACCAAACATTCAAGAAAGAACTAAAACCTATACTCCTCAGACTATTCCAGAAAATTCAAGAGGATGGAACACTTCCAAACTCCTTCTATGAAGCTAGCATCACCCTAATACCAAAACAAGATAAAGATGACACAATGAAAGACAATTACAGGCCAATATCCCTCATGAATATAGATGCCAAAATCTTCAATAAAATTCTAGCAAATAGGATCCAGCAGTACATTAGAAAGATCATACACCACGACCAAGTAGGATTTATCCCAGGAATGCAAGGATGGTACAATGTCCGCAAATCAATAAATGTGACACATCACATAAACAAATTGAGAGATAAAAATCACATAGTCATATCGATTGATGCAGAAAAACCATTGGACAAAATCCAACATCCTTTCTTGATAAAAACTCTCAACAAGGTAGGAATAGAAGGATCATACCTCAACATAATAAAAGCCATATATGATAACCCACAGCAAACATCATACTCAATGGGCAAAAACTACAACCATTTCCCATAAGAAGAGGAATAAGACAGGGTTGCCCACTTTCACCACTCATGTTCAACATAGTACTGGAAGTATTAGCCATTGCAATTAGACAAGAAGAAGAAATAAAAGGCATCCAAATTGGAAAAGAAGTTAAGCTATACTTATTTTCAGATGACATTAAATTGTACATAAAAAACCCGAAAGACTCCATAAAAAAAGTTAGTAGACTTAATAAATGAGTTCAGCAACGTAGCAGGCTACAAAATTAATGTCAAGAAATATATGGCATTTCTATACACTAATAATGAACTTACAGAAAGAGAGACTAAAAAAGCAATCCCATTTACAATCACACCAAAAAAATTAAGATACCTAGGAATAAACTTATCTAAGGAGGTAAATGACCTACTCGTGGAAAACTACATGACACTGAAAAAAGAGATAGAGGAAGATAATAACAGGTGAAAGAACATACCATGTTCATGGATTGGGAGAACCAACATAATTAAAATGTCCATACTACCCAAAGAAATCTATAAATTTAATGCACTCCCCATTAAAAAACCAATGGCATATTTCACAGACCTAGAAATAAGAACTCTCCAAAAATTCATCTGGAACAAAAAAGGCCCCGAATAGCCACAGCAATCCTGAGAAAGAAGCACAAAGTCAGTGGGATTTCTATACCAGATTACAAGATCTAATACAAAGCTACTGTTCTCAAAACAGCCTGGTACTGGCACAAAAACAGACATATAGATCAATGGAATAGAATAGAGAATCCAGATATCAACCCAAACCACTATGCTCAATTTATATTTGACAAAGGGGGCATGAACATAAAATGGAGTCAAGACAGTCTCTTCAATAAATGGTATTGGGAAAATTGGACAGATACATGCAAAAAAATGAAACTAGAGCACCAACTTACACCATACCAAAAAAAAGTCAAAATGGATACAGGACTTAAACCTAAGACAGGAAACCATAAAAATATTAGAGGAATCTACAGGAAGAAAAGTATCAGACATATGCCAAAAGAACTTCTTTGATGATACTGCTCCTAGGGCAATGGAAGCTGAAGACAAAAGAAACAAATGGGACTACATCGAAATAAAACGCTTTGGCACAGCTAAAGAAACCATGAACAAAATAACAAGAAAACCCACTGTATGGGAGAACATATTTGCAAATGTTATCAGTGATACATGTTCAATCACAAGCATCTACAGGCAACTCACACAACTCAATAAAAGGAGGACAAATGATCCAATAAAAAAATGGGCAACAGACCTAAATAGAATCTTCACGAAAGAAGACAAAAGGAAGGCCCAGAGACATATGAAAACTTGCTCAAAGTCACTAATTATCTGAGAGATGCAAATCAAAACGACTATGCGGTACCATCTCACACCTGTCAGAATGGCTTACATCAACAAATCAACAACAAATGCTGGCAAGGATGCAGAGAAAAAGGAACTCTCGTGCACTGCTGGTGGGATTGTAGACTAGTGCAGCCACTGTGGAGAACAGTATGGAGTTTCCTCAAAAAACTAAAAATGGAGCTCCCATTCGACCCAGTGATCCCACTGCTAGGAATATATCCCCAGAAACTAGTAAGGCGAATTAGAAAGGATATATGTACCCCTATGTTCATAGCAGCACAATTTACCATAGCTAAGATTTGGAAACAGCCGAAGTGCCCATCTGCAGATGAGTGGATTAAAAAACTAGGGTACATTTACACAATAGCATACTACGCCTCGGAAAAAAAATAGGAGCTCCTACCATTTGTAACAACATGGATGGATTTGGAGAGCATTATGTTAAGTGAAATTAGCCAGGCAGAAAAAGACAAATATCACATGATCTCACTCATTTGAGGAATACAATCAATGACATAGACTGATGAACAAGAATGGATCCAGAGACTGAGAAAAGTCCATCAGAATGTCAAACTTCAGGGTAAGTGGCAGGTGGTTGGAGTAAGGGGAAAAGTTAATATATTTGACCTCTTGAACTAAGGTAAGTGATTTGTTTTTTTACATCCCTGACAAAATTTATATAAAGTTATAAAAAATGGCAGCTATGCGAAGGCATCCGAGCATTCTATATTGGCCCCTCTGGCCCTTTTGCCAAGAGGGACCCTCTTCTTATTATCCAAATACACACAGCTGATGCGTGAACTTTCAGTTCAAGCTGTGGCTGAAGTCTCTGGGCAGTTGGCATCATGGATCTATCTCTTGACCAGTGGCGTTAGCTGGGCCCTCTCTGGAGAAGAAACCTGGGTCACCCGAGATATGTGATCAGTACCGGGACCCCCCCCAGCAGGCGAGGGGACCCCATGGCAGTTGCTGGAAGTGGAAGCCACGGGGGCATAGACTACAAAGGAGACAGAACTGAACCTCACATCACCCTGTTTGGCCCCGGAGGATGGCTGGTTAGCCAGAGACGGGTAAGATTCCTCAGGGAAGGAACAACCTAAGACAGGCACAGTCGCAGAGGGGCCAACAGGAGAGAACTAAAAGATCAACAGAGGTGGGGCACAGACCCTCATCCACAAACCTTGCAGGGGCTTGAATTCTCACCCCGCCTGAGGAAGGTCTCCTACCCCCACGGCTGCTACGCCTCCCACGCACAACTCACACTGGGACCCAGGTGGTAGACAGAGACTTGGCCAGCAATAGCTGCACTATATCTAAATTTAATTTATTACAAGGAATGCTCAGGACCTACTCAAAAATGCAAATATTCTTTTCCACAAGTATTTACTGGGTAAACTAAGATGTCTGCTTGAGTATTAAAATTGAGAGTAAAATAGTAATCAAGTTTTCAGATTAATTTAAATTGGCCAAGTGAAATAAGTGAATATTCAAGAAAATCTAACAGTACTGGACAAAAAGCTTTTCCTAAAACATTAACTAAGTTATCTATTAGTAGTTCATCTCCCTGGAAAATTGCATAACATCCAAAGAACATAAAGTAGTAATATTTGTATGCAAAAATTAAAATTTAAAATTACCATGACTGCAAGATAAAATTTCCAAAAGCCCCTATTAACCAAAAAAAGGGTGGTGGGGGACAGTGAGGTAATATCATGTAAGGAAAAATATCCTATAAGTAAAATACATGTAGAAAATTCTTACTCCAGAAAAGAAAATTCCATTTGTAAAACCAGCTGCAGGACACCCATAAAAAAAACACACATGGTGTCAAAATAAGCCAAAGGGAAATCATTTAGGCAAAAATAAAAAGAATTCCAAGTCTATTTTGCAGAGAGGATCCCTTTGTTAACCTTTGGTCGAGAATGTGTTTGTGTGTTTGCAGAGAACAACTCCAAGACCATGTGGGTTCGTGCGACAGTGAGGAACTGACGGGCCAATTCCAGCCACGAGGACGGTCCAGAGATGGCAGACGCTGACGACACCTTGCCATGCTAGCAGTCGGCAGCTGTGTGTGGCTGCAGGCGGCCCAGGAACATACCAGAGAGGATGGATCTTGCATTGCCACAATTTGTCCACCATCTGGATACCATTGCTGACATGTACACATGAAGAATTATTTGACATTGAAACTGGGACTCAGAACAGTTGGACATTGAAAGTGACACTCAAACTTTTTTTGCTCTTATACGTTTGTTTTCAGTATGCAGACCAAGATATTTTTGAAGAAAAGAAACAGGGGAGAGTGATTGATATAGAGGCAGGGTGGCCTCGAACAGGCTGTCAAGCTACAGGGGGAAGGCTGGAGTGGAGGGGAGGCAGATGCTGGGGGAGATCAACCGAAGGACTTGTATGCATACATATGAGCATAACCAATGAATGAAAGACTCTGGGGTGGGGAGGGAGGCAGGTGGGGACATGTGCTGGGGGGTAGGGGAGCCTGGGGGGAGGATATTGGGGGGGGGAAACATATGTACTACTATTAAATATAAGTTATATTGTGAATAAAATTAAAAAATAAATTTTAAAAAATGGCAGCTAGTTTGAGATTGAATTGATGTGGCCTAGAGCTTTTCATATCCTATGGATACCAGTCCTAAGGCTAGGCCCTCCTTAACCTCCCGTGACACCATAATACCCTTTCATGATATTATTCTACAATGTCATTATAATTTTTTATATTTTACAACAGCATATTATACAATTATCCCAAATAAACTTACAAACTAATTCTTTGAATGTTTGGCAGCAACTTAAAAAAGGATAGGAAAGAAATTAATCCCTTTCAGAAGGAATTAAGGCACTGGGAAGGCATCTGAACATTCTATATTGGTCCTTCTTGCCCTTTCTGCCAAGAGAGACCTTCTTCTTACTATCCAAATACACACAGCTGATGCCTGAGTTTTCAGTTCAAGCTGTGGCTGAAGCCTCTGGGCAGCTGGCACCATGGATCTGTATCTTGACCAGTGGTGTGAGCTGGGCCCTCTCTGGAGAAGAAACCTGGGTCCCCCGAGATAATGTGATCAATACCGGGACCCCGCCAGCAGGCGAGGGGACCCCAAGGCAGGTACTGGACATGGAGGCCACAGGGGCATAGACTACAATGGAGACACAACTGAACCTCACATCACCCTGTTTGGCCCCGGAGGATGGCTGGTTAGCCAGAGACGGGCATGATTCCTCAGGGAAGGAGCAACCTAAGACAGGCACAGTCGTAGAGGGGCCAACAGGAGAGAGGTAAAAATTAAACAGAGGTGGGGCACAGAACCTCACCCTCAAACCTTGCAGGGATTTTGAATTCTCACCCCTCCTGAGGGAGGTCTTCTACCCCCATGGCTGCTTCGCCTCCCATGCACAACTCATACCAGGACCCAGGTGGCAGACAGAGACTCGGCCAGCAATAGCTGCTCTATATCTAAATTCAATCTATTACCAGGAATGCTCAAGACCTACTCAAAATTGCAAATATTCCTTTCCAATAGTATTTTCACAGTAAACTAAGATTTCTGCTTGAGTATTAAAATTGACAGGAAAATAGTAATCAGGTTTTCAGATTAATTTAAATTGGCCAAGTGAAATAATTGAATACTCAAGAAAATTTTAGTGTACTGGACAAAAAGCTTTTCCTAAAACATTAACTAAAAAATCTATTTGTAGTTCATCTCACTGTAAAATTGCCTAACATCCAAAGAACCTAAAGCAGTCATATTTGTGTGCAAAAATTAAAATTTAAAATTACCAAGACTGCAATATATAATTTCCAAAAGCCCCCATTAATCAAAAAAGGGGAGGGGACAGCGGGGTAATATCATGTAAGGAAAAAAATATCGAGTAAGTAAAATACATCTAGAAAATTCTTACTCCAGTGAAGTAAATTCCATTTGTAAAACCAACTGCAGGACACCCATGAAAAAACACACATGGTGTCAAAATAAGCCAAAGGAAAATCATTAGGCAAAAATTAAAAAGAATCCCAAGTCTATTTTGCAGAGAGGATCCCTTTGTTAACTTTTGGTGGAGAATGTGTTTGTGTGTTTTCAGAGAACAACTCCAAGACCATGTGGGTTCCTGTGACTGTGAGGAACTGACGGATCTGTTCCAGTCACTAGGATGGTTCAGAGATGGGGGACACTGACGACACCTTGCCATGCTAGCAGTTGGCAGCTGTGCATGTCTGCAGGCAGCCCAGGACCAAACCAGAGAGGATGGATCTTGCATTGCCACGATGTGGCCATCATCTGGATACCATTGCTGACATGTACACTTAAAGAATTATTTGACACTGAAACTGGGACTCAGAACAGTTGAACATTGAAACTGAGACTGAAACATTTTTTGTTCTTATACATTTATTTCTAGTATGCAGAGGCAAGATATTTTTGAAGAAAAGAAACAGGGGAGAGTGACTGATATAGAGGCATGGTGGCGTTGAACAGGCTGTGAAGCTACAGGGGGGAGGCTTGGGTGGATGGGAGTTGGATGCTGGGGGAGATCAACTGAAGGACTTGTATGCATGCCTATGAGCATAACCAATGAATGAAAGACACTGGGGAGGGGAGGGGAGAGGGTGGGGTTTTGTGGTGGGGGGTAGGGGAGGCTGGGGGCGGATAAAGGGGAGGGGAAAGGAAAACATGTACTACTATTAATTATAAGTTATACTGCAAAAAAAACAATAAAAATATATTTTTAAAAAACTGGGGTACATCTACACAATGGAATACTATGCTGTGGTAAAAAAGAAGGAGCTCTTACCATTTGCAAAAACATGGATGGAGCTGGAGAGCATTATGCTGAGTGAAATTAGCCAGGCAGAGAAAGATAAATATCATATGATCTTACTCATTTTTGGAATATAGTGAATGTTATAGAATGATGAACAAGATAGATCCAGGGACTGAGAAGTACTTTCAGAATGTCAAACCTCAGGATAAGTGGGGGGCTGTGGGAGTAAGCGGGAGAGATCAACAAAGGAACTTGTAACTGGGAAGATGGCGACAGGAAGGAAGGGAGGGAGGGAGAGAGTGTGAGAAAGTGAAGAACCCATAGAGGAGAGTGTAGCACGTGTGTTGTGTGTCTGTGAGTATGAACTACGAACAGTTAGACTCTGCAGGTCCTCCAAGGGGCTGCCAAACCGGGCATTCCTGGACGGTGGAGCCCCGCGAACAAGGTGGACACTCCCGGGAGGCCAGCTGGTGCGGTGGCGGAGATCACACCACCTTGAGAAACAGAACTGCCTGGACTGGGACCCTGCCCTCACCCAGTCACATCTCACATGCAAGCCAGGGACCTGCAGACACTAGGGACAGAGAATCACAGCCACAGCTTCAGACCAACAGACAACAGGAGTCCAGACTTCTTGGCAGCAGATTTCTGTCAGTCAAGGAGCCTATTGTGCTCCCTAAAGGATCGTGGATAGCTCCATAGTAACCAATAGACCCGCCCCTCACTTCAGCCACAACTCCCCTACCCCTACAGGGAACTGCATGCTTGGAGCTTGAAAACTTGCTTTCTCAGCTACCCCAGGGGAACTTGGGCTTGGGAGAATGATCTGTGCATAAGCACACACTTGTGGGGGAAGCACTCAGACAGTAATTGGAGCAAGGAACTTCAAAAGTTGCTTCCCATATATCCGAGGGGAACTTAGGCTTGGGAGAACGCTCCGTGCATGTGCGCAAACCTGTGGCCAAAGTGCCCAGACAACATTTGGAGTTGGGAACTTGAAAACTGGCTTTCCCAGCTATCCCAGAGGGTCTTAGGCTTGGGAACACACTCTGACCTCCTGGGCATGCCTGTGGTTGAAACTCCCAGACAGGAAATAGGGCCATGGAGCTTGAGAGCTCACTCAGGAGCCTCAGTACTGCTAAGGGAATTTGAAAGACTGGAGGTGGCCTCCAGCAATGCAATCGCAACAGGGTGACCAAACCCACAGGGCGTCTGTGCCACTTGACCTGGTTAGAGGGCAAATACTCAAGGAAGTCAGTCTTCCAAAGTGCAGGCACACCACAGAGCTATTGTGCAACCCAGGCCCCCATGGTGATCAAGACCCAAATTCTCCCAGCAAGAGGCAGCACTGAGCACCACTGACTTGACTCTGATTCTTACCTTATGTGCCTGGAATCCCTGACTCACAGCACATCTCCACTAAGAGCCAGTGACTCCAATTCTTGGTGCATGCACACATGGGGACCATGACCCTCAACGAGAAACCTCATTAGGCAACAGACTCTGATACTCAATTCTTGGTGCAGACAAAGGGAAATTTGGACTCCTGGTACAATTATCAACACATGCCAAAAGAATTGTGCAGGCAGGGTCCCTGATTCTAGGTGTGCACATGAGACCACAAAGAATGCTGGAAACACTGACCCTGGGGAAGTCCGGTTCCCACCAACCCACAGCACCCACACACCCTAGTGTCGGAGCACTTCAGTGATACTCAGGTGGTGTGAAGTTCTCACGGCACACAGCCCAGGTCCACGCAACTCAAAGTTTGAACCTTCTAGTGATAGAATAGGGAGGCGACACAATACCCAGAAGAAAGAAAATGAGGAGTTGCAAAGAAAGGAAATTAGTGAAACTGAACTTGCACCATGACTGAAAAAGAATTCAGAGTAATGGTCATGGAATTTATACATCAGATGCATAAGAAAATCAACAACCTATGAAAGAATCAGGAAGAAATGAAAAATGATATAGCTACAATAAAAAACACCATGGAAAGTTTCAACAGTAGACTAGAAGAAGCAGAGTACCAAATTAGTGAGTTATAGGATCAGAGACAGAAACAAGCTCAAACTGAACAGCAATTGGAGAAAAAAAATTGAAAACAAGAGGAAAGCCTAAGGGAGCTTTCGCACAACATGAAACAAAGTAACATACGAATAATAAGGCAGCCAGAAGGACAAGAAGAGCACCAAGGATTATAAAATCTATTTGAAAAAATAATGACCAAAAACTTCCCGGCTATGGGGAAGGAAAAACTTACACAAGTACAGAGAGTCCCAAGCATAATCAACCCCAAAAGACCCACACCAAGACACGTCATTGTTTCTATGGCAAATATCAACGACAAAGAGAGAATCTTAAAGGCAGCAAGAGAGAGACAGAGAGTTACCTACAAAGGAACCCCCATCATATAATCAAATGATTTCTTAACATAAACACATCAGGCTAGAATGGATTGGAAGGAGGTATATAAAGTGTTGCAAAGCAAAGAACTGAATCCAAGAATATTCTATCCAACAAGACTATCAATCAAAATTGAAGGGGAAATCAGGAGCTTCACAGACAAAAAGAGGCTAAGGGAGCTTGTCACCACCAAACCAGCAATACAAAAAATGCTAAAGGGAATACTGTAAAAAGAAGAAATAAACAGGAAAGAAGAAACAGTGACACAAAAATAGATGTGACTACATATCTTTCAGTAATAACTTCAAATGTAAACAAACTAAATGTCCCAATCAAAAGACACCGTGTGGCTGAATGGATAAAAAAACACAACCCATATATATGCTGTCTACAGTAGACCCACCTCAGAACAAGAGACTCACACAGATTGAAAGTGAAAGGATGGAAAAATATCTTTCAGGCAAATGGAAATGAAAAGAAAGCTGGGGTAGCAATACTTATATCTGACAAAATAGACCTTAAATTCCATAACAAGAGATAAGGAAGGCCACTATATAATACTAAAGAGATCGATACAAGAAGAGGATATAACCCTGATAAACATATAGGCACACGACGCAGGAGCACCCAAATACATAACAAAACACTTAGAAGATATCAAGGGAGAGATAGACAAAAATACAATAATCGTAGGGGAATTTAATACACCACTGACATCACTGGATAATTCCTCTAGACAAAAAACTGGCAATGACACAGCAATCCTAAATGATTCACTAGAACAGATGGACTTAACTGACATCTTCAGAATATTTCACCCAAATGCCACAGAATATACATTCTTCTCAAGTGCACATGGGACATATTCAAAAATAGACCACATATTGGGTCACAAGCAAAGTCTCCCAAAATTCATGAAGACTGAAATCATACCAAACATCTTCTCAGACCACAATGCCATAAAATTATAAATAAATTATGATAAAATCAATCCAAAAATCTCAAACACTTGTAAATTGAATAGCATGTTATTAAACAATGATTGGGTTAGCAGTGAAATCAAAGAAGAAATTGAAAGCATCCTGGAAACTAATGAAAACAAAAACACATCAATCCAAAAATATATGGGACACAATGAAAGCAGTCTTAAGACGGAAATTTATAGCTCTACAAGCCTACCTCAAAAATCAGGAAAAAACGGTACTAAATAAACTAACTCTACAACTCAAATAATTAGAAGGAGAGCAAGAAGAAAAGCCCAGAGAGAGCAGAAGGAAGGAGATAATAAAGATCAGAGCAGAAATAAATGACATAGAGACCAAAAAAAAACAATAACAAAAAACAAAAGATCAATGAAACCGAGAGCTGGTTCTTTGAAAGGATAAACAAGATTGATGAACCTCTAGCCAGACCCACCAAGAAGCAAAGAGAAAGGAAACAAATAAAATCAGAAATGAGAGAGGCAAAATAACAACAGTCTCCACAGAAATACAAAGAATTGTTAAATATATTGTGAACAATTCTATTCAAAAAAAAAAAACTAGACAACCTAAAGTAAATGGACATATTCCTAGAAAAATACAAAATTCCAAAACTCGATAGAGAAGATTCTAAAAATCTCAATAGGCTGATAACTATGGAAGAAATTGAGACAGTCATCAAAAAGTCCCAGCAAACAGAAGCATGGGGCCAGATGGCTTCACTGGGGAGTTTTAGCAAAGATTCAAGGAAGAACTAAAAATTATCCTCCTCAGACTATTCCAAAAAATTCAAGAGGAAGGAACACTCCCCAGCTCATTCTATGAAGCCAGCATCACCCTAATACCAAAACCAGATAAAGACAACACAATGAAAGAGAATTATACTCCAATATCCTTCATGAACTTAGATGCCAAAATCCTCAACAAAACTCTAGCAAATCAGATCCAGCAGTACATCAGAAAGATCATACACCATGACTAAGTAGGATTTATCCCAGGGATGCAAGGATGGTTCAATATCCGCAAATCAATAAATGTGATACATCGAATAAACAAACTGAGAGATAAAAATCACATAATCATATCAATTGATGCACAAAAAGCATTTGACAAAATCCAACATCCCTTCTTGATTAAAACACTCAACAAGGTGGGAATAGAAAGATGATACCTCAACATAATAAAAGCTGTATATGGAAAACCCTCAACAAACTTCATACTCAATGGACAAAAATTGAAACCATTTCCCCTAAGAACAGGAACAAGACAGGGATGCCCACTCTCACCACTCCTGTTCAACATAGTACTAGAAGTACTAGCCATTGTGATCAAACAAGAAGAAGAAATAAAAGGCATTCAAATTGGAAAAGAATAAGTAAAACTGTCCTTCTCTGCAGATGACATACAAAACCCTAAAGACTTCATCAATAAGTTACTAGACTTAATAAATGAATGCGACAATGTAGCAGGATACAAAATTAATACCAAGAAATCTATGGCATTCCTTTACACCAAGAGTGAACTTATAGAAAGAGAAACTAAAAAAGCAATCCCATATACCATCACACACAAAAATTAAGATACCTAGGAATAAACTTAACTAAGGAGGTAAAAGACCTGTATGCGAAAAACTACAGGACACTGAAAAAAGAGATAGAGGAAGACATAAACAGATGGAAGAACACACCGTGTTAATGGATTGGTAGAATCAACATCATCAAAATGTCCATACTACCCAAAGCAATCTACAGATTCAATGCATTCCCAATTAAAATACCAATGGCACATTTCACTTACCTACAATGAATTTTCTAAAAATTTATCTGGAACAAAAAAGACCCCAAATAGCAGCAGCAATCCTGAGAAAGAAGAACAAAGTAGGTGGGATCTCAATACCAGATTTCAAGCTCTACTACAAAGCTACTGTTCTCAAAACAGCCTGGTACTGGCACAAGAACAGACATATAGACCAATGGAATAGAATAGAAAACCCAGAATTCAACCTAAACCACTATGCCCAATTAATATTTGACAAAGGAGGCATGAACATAAAATGGAGTCAAGATAATCTCTTCAACAAATGGTGTTGGGAAAATTGGACAGATACATGCAAAAAAATGAAACCAGACCATCAACTTACACCATACACAAAAATAAACTCAAATGGATCAAAGTCTTAAACATAAGAAGGGAAACCATAAAAATTATAGAGGAATCCACAGGCAGATGATACGGCTACTAGAGCAATGGAAACCAAAGAGAAAATAAACAAATGGGACTACATCAAAGTAAAAAGATTTTTCACAGCAAAAGAAACCATCAACAAAACAACAAGAAATCCCATTGCATGGGAGAACATATTTGCCAATGTCACCACAGACAAGGGTTTAATCTCCAACATTTACATGGAACTCATACAACTTAACAAAAGGAAGATAAACAATCCAATCAAAATATGGGCAACAGACCTAAATAGACACTTTTAGAAGGAGGAAAGAAGGAAGGCTAAGAGACATATGAACACATGCTCAAAGTCACTAATTATTTGAGAGATGCAAATCAAAACAACAATGAGGTATCATCTCACTTCTGTCAGAATGGCAATCATCAACAAATCAACGAACGACAAGTGTTGGCAAGGATGCGGAGTAAAACAAACTCTTTTCCACTGCTGATGGAAATGCAGTCTGGTGTGGAGAACAGTATGGAGTTTCCTCAAAAAACTAAAAATGAAACTCCCATTTGACCCAGTGATCCCACTTTTAGGAATATATCCCAAGAAACTAGAAGTACGAATCAGAAAGGATTTATGCACCTCTATGTTTATTGCAGCACAATTCACCATAGCTAAGATTTGGCAACAGCCTAAGTGCCCATCTGCAGTTGATTGGATTTAAAAACTGTGGTATATCTACACAATGGAATACTATGCTGCAGTAAAAAAGGAGTTCTTACCATTTGCAACAGCATAGATGGAACTGGAAAGCATTATGCTAAGTGAAATAAACCAGTCAGAAAAAGACAAATACCACATGATCTCACTCATTTGTGGAATATAATGAACAATATAAACTGATGAATAGGGACAGATCCCGAGGCAGAGAAGCACTGACCAGAATGCTGGTCTTCAGTGGGAAGGTGTGAGCGGGACGGGGGGAGGAGGAGAGATCAACCAAAGTACTTGTATGCATGAATATAAGCCTAACCAATGTACATGAACACCAAGGGAGTGAGGCCATGAGTGGGGGGTGGGATAGGAGGGTTAATAAAGGGATAAAGACACATATGTAATACCTTAATCAATAAAGAAATTGTGGGAAAAATAAAGTTATAAGAATGTTTTTGAAAATTGTAAAAAAAAAAATCGGAGTCTTGTGTGCAAGCATAGTAGCCTAATCAATGGACACAGTCAATAGGGGGTGGGGCATCTTTGGGAGGTAGGGAGTAATGAGGGAATAAGGACACATGTAAAAAATAAAAATTATAAGAAAAAAATAATATTAAAAAAAGAAAGTATTAAGTCTAATCCATACTATTGGTCACCATAACCTTAAGAGAAAGGATTGTAACTGAAAGTCAATATATTTGACCTCTTGAACTAAAGTAAGTAATTTGTGTTTTTACCTCCTTGACAAAGTTTATATAAAATTACAAAAAATATTGGCAGCCAGTTTGAAATTGAATTGACATGGCCTAGAGCAAAGAATGTCCTTACATATTATTCTACAATGTCATTATAATTTTTGATATTTTACAACAGCATATAGTACAATTATTCCAAAGAAACTTACAAACTAAGTCTTTGAATGTTTGGCAGCAATTTAAAAAAGACCAAGAAAGGAATTAATCCCTTTCAGACAGAATTAAAGCACTGGAAAGGCACTTGAGCATTCTATATTGGCCCCTCTTGCACTTTTTGCCAAGAAGGACCCTCTTCTCACAATCCAATTGCACACAGCTGTTGCCTGAGTTTCGGTCCAAGCTGTGGCTGAAGCTTCTGGGTTGCTGGCACCATGGATCTGTTTCTCACACAATGGTGTGAGCTGGGCCCTCCCTAGAGAAGAAACCCAAGATATGTGATCAGTACAGGGACCCTGCCAGCAGGTGAGGGGATCTCATGGCAGGTGCTGGGTGTGACGGCCACGGGGGGCATATACTACCAAGGAGACAGAACTGAAGAAGGCAATAAAAGAAAAATGCATGATCTCACTCATTTATGGAAAATAAAGAACATTATAACCTGATGAATAAAAAGATCGATACAGAGGTAGTAAAGTACCCAACAGACTGTCAAATTACAGCGGGGAGTCTGGGGAGTGTTGGAGAGGGAGGGGAATAGGTCAACCAAAGGATTTGTATGCGTACATATAAGCACACCAATGGACACAAGACACTGGCTTGGTGGGATGAGGACATGCGACAGGTAAGGGAGGCTGGGGATAGGTCAATGGGGGAAAAAGGAGATATGTGTACTAATATACGTAATACTGTAAATAATTTAAAAAATAAAAATAAATAAAAGGTCATTCTCTCTGACCCCCTCCCAAAAAAAGAAAAATTCCAATTTTTTGAAAACTTTTTTTAAAAATATATTTTATTGATTTTTTACAGAGCGGAAGGGAGAGGGATAGAAAGTCAGAAACATCGATGAGAGAGAGACATTGATCAGCTGCCTCTTGCACGCCCCCTACTGGGGATATGCCCACAGCCAAGGTACATGCCCTTGCTGGAATCGAACCCAGGACCCTCAGTCTGCAGTCTGATGCTCTATCCACTGAGCCAAACAGGTCTTGGCGAAAAATTCCAATCTTTAAAGAATCAGTGAAATGTATGTAAAGTACCTAGCACTATGTCTTGCACACAGCAGAAAAAAAATAAGGGGAACCAACCTCCTTTGTCCTGTGGGGAATCAGATCAAAATATAACTCCTATGTATTTAATGTACTAGCTAAGTGCAAATGTATTGTTCAACATGACTAAGTTAAGAAATTTACTAATTTGTATCACTGAATGTGAATTTTTAGGACTTCAAAGATCCTAAAAAGAAAAAAACACAATCACAAATTTTAATTATGAATTAGAAGGCTATTGATTAAAACAATATCCAAGAAGGAATAAACGGTTCTGCAATGATGTAACTAAGTGGGGTTGATTGTAGAATAGAAGCTGTAAGGTTTTAGCATTATATTCACCAAAGCCTCAAAAGTGGAGAGCTCTGCCATGAATGTATGTTTATTAATAAAAAAATAATTACTGGTATTTATTAAGTGCTTATGATAAGCCAACCACAGGGATAATTACTCTACATAAAATATTTCTTGTAATTTTTACAACAATCTTGTAAGATACATTTTACAAGTTTCCTCAGGTCATCAAAGGCTATGATTTAAAAGAGTACTATTGAAAGTTTTTTACTATATTTCCTTGACATATCACTCCTCATTTTTGCATGATCTTTAGTCCTGAAAATCTCATCTCAATATTTGTCATTATTTCTAATAATAAAAGTTTATTATGTACCAGGTACTATTTCAAGTACTTCATATTCATTATATCTTGTAATCCTCATTATTGCCATAGGAAATTAATTTTCTTATGCCAAGGTCACAAATAAAGAAATTCTATGTCTCAAGATTCGATTTTAATAAAGGATTGAAAATACCACATTCCTCTAAATTTTTATGCAGCTAGCAAAACTATAAGATCTGAAAATAAAGAATATTTTTAAATAAAGCTATCTGATTATTTACAAACATGTAAGTAAAAAAATAATTCTAGCAAGAGACGAGATCAAAATTTGAACACATATGAGCTTGACTCCAAAGCACCTGCTGTTAACCACTATACTTTGTCTTTAAATATGTTTGTGTCTGTTAGAAAGGGAAGTGGAGTGGGAAGTGATGAAATCATATTGTTGATTGCCTGTCTTTAAAAGGTTCTGTACAAAAAAAGAGGAAGAATATAACATTGCCAAGAACAAAAACATAGCACAAACATGCACAAATAATATCAATGAAGCAAAATTTCTATATGAGCTGAAGCTAAAACACGTTAAAAACTGAAAAGGACCACTTTAATTTTTTTAATCTACATTTGAGACAAAAAGAACAAAAATTGGCAAGATAACTGCTTGGATCCATTAGTGTAGTATTACCAAGAGACAAAAAGTAAACAAAAGGAAAACTTCTATTTTTCTTTTTCCATCAAAGAGAATGACCTTCAACTTGAAAGGCTAGGGGAAATGTGGTTTAAAAGGGCATTCTAAAATAGACAAATAGTAAGAGAACCCTGTCACTTTACATAAAGTATGAATTCAAATGAATTCCATCTCAGTGTGACAAAAAAGTGTTACGGATGTACCAGTAAACACAGAACTATTCTGGAAATCTCTCAGTGCAATAAAATAAGCATATATGTACCAGGTACAGTACTGATCTATTTGTCAATATAAGATATGATTCAAACAAGCATACCTTCCCACTAAGACTCATAATGTGGTTGAGATATTTTCAAAACAAACTACAAAGCAATTTGTGGTGTGTGTGTATGTGTAAAATTTGATAGTTTTGAATTAGAAGAGAGTAATCAATTCCTTCTAAGAGATCTCAAGATGACTAATAGTGAATGTCTTATCTAATCTGGATTTTAAAAATTGGTAAAATCTCATCAGGAAAAATGGATTAAAAAGATACCTTAAGTTGATGAGAATGCCCCAGTCATGTCATGGGAGTATTGAAGAGAAAAAGTATAGGATTTACCTGGAGAAGTATAAATGGTGGAGTTTTTTGGAGAAAATCAAGAATGATAGATTATACAGGTCACTAGCGAGTAACATAGAAATTTATTTTATCACTGTATACCCAGCATGGTGCTTAGTAAAGATTAGTACCAAATAAAGGACAGAAATAAGATTTTAAATATAAGTAAATGTTGCCTTAATTTTCAAAACTGGTGAAAAATTAGATCTCAGAATAGTTAAAACAGATTGATTTTCAAATACTTAAAAAGAAAAATACTACTCATGCAGAACTGGCATGGATTTCTCAGGAGGTGATCCACCTAGATTTTCCTCACTTGTTTTTTTCTCAACTTTCTCATTTTTAAAAAAATTGCAAAGTTATAGAAAAGTTGAAAGAATAATTCACTGAACACACACGTGTTCACTTATATTTTCCAAATGTTAACGTTTTGCCACATATGCACTCTCATTCTCACTCTCGCCCTCCATATACACACATAATGCCAGTTCTTTAGAGATGGGAAATGGTAAGAGAGAGAGAGACTAATGTGAGAGAGAAAATTTGATTGACTGCCCCAACTAGGGATTAGAACCCAAAACCTGGGTATGTACCCTGATCAAGAATTGAACTGGTTGACTCTATAACTATGGTACATGGGACAGTGCTTCAACCAACTAAGCCATACAAGCCAGGGTGAGTGTTCGTGTGTGTGTGTGTGTGTGTGTGTGTGTGTGTGTGTGTGTGTGTGTGTGCATTAGAGGCCTGGTGCACAGAATTCGTGCACAGGGGGTGGGAAGGTCCCTCGGCCCAGCCCGCACCCTCTCCAATCTGGGACCCCTCAAGGGATGTCTGACTACTCGTTTAGGCCCAATTCTACTGGGATCGGGCCTAAACAAGCAGTTGGACATCCCTCTCACAATCCAGGACTGCTGGCTCCCAACTGCTCACCTGCCTGCTTTCCTGATTGACCCTAACTGCTTCAGCCTGACAGCCTGATCACCCCCTAACTAGTCCCCTGCCAGCCTGATTGATGCCTAACTGCTCCCCTGGCAGCCTGTTTCCCCTTAACTGCCCTCCCCTTCAGGCCTGGTCACATCTAACTGCCCTCCCCTGCAGGCCTTGTATCCCCCAACTGCTCTTCCCTGAAGGCCTGGGTCCCCCATAACTGCCATTCCCTGCAGGTCCAGTCACCCCCAACTTCCCTCCTCTGATGGCCTAGTCACCCCTAACTGCTCTCCCCTGCAGGCTTGATCGCCCCCAAATTCCCTCCCTTGCAGGCCTGGTCCCTCCCAACTGCCTTCCCCTGCTGGCCATCATGTGGTGGCTATCTTGTGTCCACATGGGGCAGCCATCTTGTGTGTTGGAGTGATGGTCAAGCTGCATATTACTCTTTTAATAGATAGGTTAGAGGCCTGGTGCATGGGTGGGGGCCAGCTGGTTTGCCCTGAAGGGTATCCTGGATTAGTGTGGAGGTTCCCTTGGGGCATGGGGTGGCCTGGATGAAGGGCCTGTGGTGGTTTTCAGGCCGGCCACACCCCGTGGTGACTCAAGTGGAGGCCCTGGAATCTGGGATTTATGTATCCTCTACAATTAAAACTTTGTAGCCTGGAGCGGAGCCAAGCCTTCTGCTTGCTCAGTGGCTATTGTCATTTTTGTTGGGATTCTATAATTGAAACTTTGTAGCATTGAGTAGAGGCCTGAGACAGAAAGGACAGGTGGAAAGCTTGGCTTCTTCCATTGCCAGAAAAACCCAAGCCTCCCTCCTGCTCTCTGTGGCCACAGCCAACTTGGTTGGGTTTATTTGCATATTCGCTCCTGATTAGCTGGTGGGCTTGGCTTGTACGTGTAGCAAAGGTATGGTCAATTTGCATAGTGCTCTTTTATTAGATAGGAGATATATACGTGTGTGTATATATATATATATATATATATATATATATATATATATATCTCTTCTGTTTTCATATATAATGTTTTCTTTTTTTCTAAACCATTTCAAAGTATGTTTCAGACATCATCACTTCCTTGAAAACTAATATTACTAAATTGGTATTAACAAATATAATGTAGCTAGGCTTTCTAAAGCATTTGGCAAAAATTTTTTTATAATTTCATGAATGAAATGGAAAACTTTGAGTACAAGATATGACTAGGTGAGTTCCTAGTTAGGAAGTTAAATTAACATACCAAAGAGTGTTGATTAATGGGTCAATTTTACCAGGACGATGGTCTATAACACTCAACTTTACTATACTTGGAGTAAATATTTTATCTCCTACTGAAAGTTTTCACTTGGATAATATCAAATTCAGCTCTTTCCAGCTATAGTTTATAGAAATCACATTTATGGTTTTTAAAAATGTCCTTGCCCATCCTCAGAGTTTCTCACTTATTGTGACTGGGGAAGGGCTCCAGGAAGCTGGCCGACAGCTATGACTGAGGATGATTAATTTATGGTAACTCTCATCCTGTTGAATCTCAGGTTATTCCTACCTGACTGCAGGTAATTTAGATTTTAAAACCTTTAAATACTTGTAACACAAACTATAGTGTACTTCAACATAAATGAAATAGATTTGCCAGTTTCTGGTCATCTAATTAAACCTGCAGCTATGGTTTCAATTAAGGCTTTAAAAAAATTCATAGTTGACGGACTGGGGAAAAAATGGCAGCGGAACAAAGGGATGCGATCTGAATCTGATTCCAGGGCAGAAGGAGGGAGCAGCTGAAGGTCACGCAGGGAGTGTTTGTTGGCAAAGTAGGGGGAGAGCTGTACTCCGGGAGAAGATAGGGGACTGCTGGACTGGCCTCCCCTGCTTGAGCAGCCCCAGTACTGCTGGGTTCTCTCGCTGAGCCACCAGCACGGAGGCAGACCACACCATCTTGAAGGAGAAAGATCTGAAAATATACAGCTGCAGTACCCACTGGATGGCTGACACCCCCAGAACACCGCTGCCCAGTTGGCGTGGATGGGCAGATTGTAAGGAGCTCTGCGCTATGGCATGGAAAGGTCAGATTACCCCTGGGGTTACTTTGGGTGAGAGACCAAAGGAGCTGGCAGAACCAGGAGATCTGTGCATTGGAACTCAGAGCCAGGAGATCTGTGCCTGAAATAAAATCTGTGGCTGTTGGAGCTGGTAAATGTGGGAGAGGGCCCTCAGAGCTGGTGGCAGAGGGAATCCCTGGAGGGCAATCCATTTGGACCTGACAGAGGAGGGAAACCCAAAACATTTTGGAAGGGTCCTAGCTGCTAAACCAGCAGTCACCAATAGAGAGGCAGCTCTGGAACAGCCCACCCCCACAAACCAGGATTGAATACCACAGGGAGAGAGAGATTTTAGTTCAGGCTAGAGAGGGCCAATAGACCCAGAGGTCAATCTGGAAACACTGCCACCCAGGGGCCGAATCACAAATTGACTCTTGTGTAACACAAGGAATTGATTTTATTTTCTCTTTATTCTACTTTGGGATTAGTGTTCTACAGTCTATTTTCATTTACCATTTAGTATCTTTTACTCTACCTCAACTTCACCTTTATACCACCACTCTCTTGCTAACCTTGCCCTATTTAGTGCCTTGTTTCCCTTACACTTTTCCAGCTTTAGATTTACCTTAATTCTTTCTTTTTACCCCCTGTTAAAATTTCACCTCACTTATATATCTAATCTCCAACCACCTACTCCAAGTCCATACATACCTCTTGCTTCTCTGACTTCACTATCCTAAATTGTTTTTATCTCTGTCCTATTGTTGTTGTTCTTCACTAGACTGTTGATTATATCAATATTTGAAGCAACTTTGTGAGATTGCTTTGCTTATTCTTTTAGTTTGGTTTGTTTTGTAGGGTTTTATTTTGTTTTATTTCTTGTTTTGTTGTCCTCATTTGCATTGTTTTTTACATAGATTTTTGCTTCTATGTTCCCTCACCTCCCTTGATATTGGTAGTTGTATGTAGTTTGTATCAATCTCGAGGTATTTGTTGCTGGTTTTTGTTGGAATTAGTGGCTGTCCTATAGGAGTTTTCACGCCGCCTTTATAGTTTACTCCCCCTTTCATTTTATTTTTTTAGTTCTTCCCCTTTTCCCAATATCATTTTGGATTTTTGTCATTCTTTTTGTTTGTGGGGTGGGGGGTTCTCTCTCTTTTTGTGTGTGTGTGAGTTTCTGTTTGTGTGTGGGGGGGTTCTATTTCTTTTTTCTCACCTATCTCCGAATATGCCTTTCTCAGGCAATCACCTTTATTTGGAATTACCAATACTGTTACTACATTCCTGTTAAGTGCCTGGTGCATTCCACCTGGTTCTGTTGTATTATGTGCCTTTAAATCAATGCAGGAGAATGAGAACTGCATAACCAGATAAACAGAAGGGAGAGACCATGCGGAGACAAAGAAAGAGCCCACATATGAAAGAAAAACAAGCCTCATCAGAAAAGGAGGTAAACAAAACGGAAGTTAGCAAACTGTCAGAGAAAGAATGCAGAGAAATGATCATAAGGTGGCTGAAAAGAATGGAAGACAAATTTGACAATATGAGTAAGAACCAAGAGGAATTGAAGAAGAACCAACAGAAATGAGGAAGACCCAGGAAGAAATGAGGAAGAGCCAAGAAGAAATGAAGAAGAGCCAAGAAGAAATGAAAAGTGACATTGCTGAAGTAAAGAACTCAATAGAAAGTATTAAGAGTAGACTAGAAGAAACAGAGGACCGCATCAGTGAGCTGGAAGACCAGGTAGGAAAAAATAACCAAGTAGAGCAGCTTCTAGAAAAAAAAATCAAAAATCAGGAGGAGAGCCTAAGGGAATTTTGGGACAACATGAAACAAAACAACATCCGTATAACTGGGCTTCCAGAAGGACAGGAAACTGAGAAAGGAATAGAAAACCTGTTGGAAGAAATAATGACAGAAAACTTCCCAGATATAGGAAAGAAAAAACCACACAAACCTAAGAAGCTCTCAGAGTCCCAAGCAAAATGAACCCCAAAAGACCTACACCAAGGCACATTATAATTAAATTGGCAAACATCAGTGACAAAGTACGAATCTTAAAAGCTGCCAGAGAGAGACAGAAAGTCACCTACAAAGGAGCCCCATTAGACAAACAAGTGATTTCTCAACAGAAACATATCATGCCAGAAGGCAATGGAATGAAATTTACAAAGTCATGTAAAGGAAGGTTTCTGAATCCTAGAATACTATACCCAGCAAGGCTGACAATCAAAAATTGAAGGTCAAATCAGGAGCTTAACAGCCAAAAATGACTAAGGGCATTCATTACCACCAAACCAGCAATGCAAGAAATGCTAAAGGGTCTGCTGTAAAAAGTAATAGAGGTGAAGAAGGAGCAGAGGGGTAAAGAACAAAAATGGTAACATATAAGTACCTATTAATAATAACTTTAAATGTAAATGGATTAAATGCTCCAATCAAAAGACATAGGGTAGGGGAAGAACCAAGATGGCGGCATAGGTAAAACACCTATCTTGCCGTCATACTCAGCAATTTTAATACTACAACTTAACGAAAGAATAAACACCTTCCAGAATCACCAGAAAACTGGCCGAGAGAAAATTCCACAAATAAAAGTGAAAAAAGACACTGTGACTCAAAGTAGTGGCGGCAGACAGCATTGAAAGATGGGCGCTGAGAGAGGTTTGGAGAGCGCGCCAGTGGAGAGGGCGGGCGGCTGAAAACCGTCCAGTTTTCTCGAACGGGGAGACAAAGACGTCCCACTGGACTGATTCTCCAGCTTTGGGTGAAGTCCAGGGAACCCACTATCATATGGGGTGAAAAATGGACAGTGGGAGAGCACACCAAAGCTCAGGCACTGCAAGGTCTCCCGGCTTGTGGAGAAGGCAGCTTGCGTGCGAACAGCTCAGCTGAGTGATGGGTTAGAGAGCGCTCTGGGACTTGTCTCTCATTGGGAAAACCGTCAGTTTGCTTTGTTTTACGACCCTGGGTGAGACATTGGGCATGCAGAGTCATTTGGGGAGAGTCTGAATTCCCCGACAGCTGGTGGAGCTTGGCAGCGGCTCTCTCTCAGAGGTGCTGGCGGCCATTGCCCCCGGTGCAGGGTCCCTGGGGCCACACAGGGCGGAGCTAACACTTTCTGCTTGGCCCGTAGACTCCGCCCATCCAACCTGAGCGCAGCTGAGCTTCACAGACAATTGGCCTCGAGGTCAACCCCTCGAAGTGCTAACAACTATTTACCTGAGCTTAATTTCAGCAAGACTGTGCAACCCATATCAACATGAGATAACACGGGAGGCAGAGCCACTGACCCTAGTAGGAAGTCTACCACACAAAGCTAATTGGCCAACTCAGGGAAGCAGCCACCATGCAGAGACATGGAAAGAAATCAGATGTGAAAGAAATGTAGGAAAAAATACGACTGGACATGGAATTCAAAACCACGGTTATAGGGTTTTTCAAGAGGCTCCAACAAAAGGTCGAGACCTATAAGGAAGTAAGCAAGACTGCAAAGGAAAATAATGAGTCCTACAAGGAAATGAAGGAGACCCTCAAGGATATAAAGGAGACTCTCAAGGATATGAAAAAGGACCAACCAGAAATTAAGCATATACTGAATGAAATAAAAAATATTATACAAAAACCTAAAGTGCTCTGGAGCACCCCAGAACCAAGTTCAAGATGTGAAATACAAAGAGGTAAAATCCACTCAGCTGAAAAAGCAAAAATCCAAAAGAATCCAAAAAATTGAAGATAGTGTAAGGGGCCTCTGGGACAACCTCAAGCATACCAACATCCGAATTATAGGGGTGCCAGAAAAAGAGAGAGAGCAAGACAATGAAAACCTATTTGAAGAAATAGTGACCAAAAACTTCCCACACCTGGTGAAAGAAATTGACTTAGGAGTCCAAGAAGCGCACCGAACCCTAATATATAGGAACCCTAAGAGGACCACACCAATGCACATCATAATTAAAATGCCAAGAGCAAAAGACAAAGAGAGAATATTAAAAGCAGCAAGAGAAAAACAGATGGTTACCTATAAGGGAGCACCCATATGATTGTCAGCGGATTGCTCAACAGAAACGATGCAGGCCAGACGGGAGTGGCAAGAAATATTCAAGGTGATGAACAGCAATAATCTACAACCAAGATAACTCTATCCAGCAAAGCTATCATGCAGAATAAAGTGCTTCGCAGATAAGAAAAAGCTAAAGGAGTTCATCATCACCAAACCAATATTATATGAAATGCTGAAAGATATTCTTTAAGAAGAGGAAGAAGAAGAAGATAAAAGTATAATTTAGGAACAACAAATACACATCTATCAACAAATGAATCTAAAAATCAAGTTAATTAATAAGCTCATGAACAGGATAAACTGGTGAATGTAACAGAATCACGGACATAGAGAGGGAATGGACTGACAATTCTTGGGGAGAAAGGGGGTGTGGGAAGTGCAACAAGAGACTGGACAAAAATCATGCAACTATTGGAGAGGACAGTGGAGGGGGGTGAGGGCGGAGGGTGGGATGGGTACCAGGTGGAGGGGAGCTATAGGATGAAAAAAAAGGGAACAATGTAATTAATAAACTGAACAATAAAGATATAAAAAAAGACATAGGGTAATAGACTGGATAAGAAAACACAGCCCATGTATCTGCTCTCTATTAGAAACCCACCTCCGAAAATAAAAGACGCACACAAACTGAGAATGAAAGGATGAAAAAAGGTTCTTCAGGCAAATAGAAATGAAAAAAAAGCTGGGGTAGCCATACTTATATCTGACAAATTAGATCTCAAAGTGAAGGACATAAGAAGAGATAAAGAAGGCCACTTCATAATACTAAAGGGAGCAATCCAACAAGAAGAAATAACTCTGGTAAACATATACGCACCCAATACAGGAGCAACCAAAAACATAAAAAAACTCCTAGAGGATATCAAGGGAGAGATAGACAGCCATACAATCATAGTAGGAGATTTTAATACCCTACTATCACCATTGGACATATCATCTAAACAAAAAATCAGTAAAGAAATATCAATCCACAATGACTCACTGGAAAACATGGAATTAATTGACATCTGCAGATCATTTCACCCCAAAGCCACAGAATATACATTTTTTTCAAGTGCCTATGGGTCATTCTCAAAGATAGACCATGTGTTGGGTCATAGGCAAAGTCTCTCCAAATTCAAGAAGGTAGAAATCATATCAAGCATATTCTCAGATCACAGTGGCATAAAGCTGGAAATCAACTACAATAAAAACAATCCAAAAAATAAAACACATGGAGACTAATCAGCATGCTATTAAACAATGACTGGGTTACCAGAGAGATCAAGGAAGAAATAGAAAACATCATAGAAACAAATGACAATAACAGCACAACAATCCAAAATTTTTGGGACACAGTGAAATCAGTTTTGAAGGGAAGTTCATAGCTCTACAATCCTACCACAAAAATCAAGAAACAGCGTCAATAAATGATCTAACCCAACAAATCAAAGAGTTAGAAAGGAAGCAACAAGAAAAGCCCAGTGTAAGCAGAAGGAAAGAAATAGTAAAGATCAGAGCAGAAATAAATGACATAGAGACCAAAGAAACAATACAGAAGATCAACAAAACCAAGAGCTGGTTCTTTGAAAGTATAAACAAGATTGATGAACCTCTACCTAGGCTCACCAAGAAGCAAAGAGAGAGGAAGCTAATAAATAAAATCAGAAATGAAAGAGGTGAAATAACAACAGACTCCATTGAAATACAAAGAATTGTTTTAAAAAAAATACTATGAGCAACTCTATTCCAACAAACTGGACAACCTGGAGGAAATGGATATATTTCTAGAAAAATATGACCTCCCAAAACTCAATCAGGAGGAATCTAAACAGCTCAATAGACCAGTAACGGTGGAAGATACTAACGCAGTCATCAAAAAGTCATCAAAGCTTCCAGCAAACAAAAGCCCAGGGCCAGATGGCTTCACAGGGGAGTTTTACCAAACATTCAAGGAAGAACTAAAACCTATCCTCCTCAGACTATTCCAGAAAATTCAAGAGGATTGAACACTTCCAAACTACTTCTATGAAGCTAGCATCACCCTAATACCAAAACCACATAAAGATGACACAATGACAGAGAATTACAGGGCAATATCCCTTTTGAATATCGATGCCAAAATCCTCAATAAAATTCTAGCAAATCGTATACAGCAGTACATCAGAAAGATCATACACCATGACCAGTAGGATGTATCCCAGGAATGCAAGGATGGTACAATGTCCGGAAATCAATAAATGTGACACATCACATAAACAAATTGAGATAAAAATCACATAGTCATATCAATTGATGCAGAAAAAGCATTTGACAAAATCCAACACCCTTTCTTGATAAAAACTCTCAACAAGGTAGGAATAGAAGGATCATACCTCAATATATTAAAAGCCATATATGATAAAGCCACAGCAAACATCATACTCAATGGGCAAAAACTACAACCATTTCCCCTAAGAACAGGAACAAGACAGGGTTGCCCACTCTCACCACTCCTTTTCAACATAGTACTGGAAGTATTAGCCATTGCAATTAGAAAAGAAGATGAAATAAAAGGAATCTGAACTGGAAAAGAAGAAGTAAAGTTATCCTTATTGGCAGATGACATGATATTGTACATAAAAAACCTGAAAGGCTCCATAAAAAAACTAACAGACGTAATACATGAGTTCAGCAATATAGCAGGCTACAAACTTAACGGCAAGAAATCTATGGCATTTCTGTACACTAATAGTGAATTTACAGAAAGAGAGACTAAAAAAATCCCATTTACCATCACACCAAAAAAATTAAGATAGCTAGGAATAAACTTAACTGAAGAGGTAAA
Source organism: Antrozous pallidus (assembly GCA_027563665.1). Lineage (NCBI taxonomy): Eukaryota > Metazoa > Chordata > Mammalia > Chiroptera > Vespertilionidae > Antrozous > Antrozous pallidus. The sequence continues at coordinate 54,206,898 of CM050509.1, forward strand.
AGACCTATTCACGGAAACTACAGGACACTAAAAAAAGAGATAGAGGAAGAAGTAAAGAATTGGAAGAACATACCATTTTCATGGATTGGGAGAATCAACATCATTAAAATGTCCATACTACCCAAAGCAATCTATAAATTTAATGCACTCCCCATTAAAATACCAATGGCATATTTCAAAGCCCTAGAAAGAACCCTCTAAAAATTCATCTGGAATTACAAAAGGCCCCGAATAGCCATACCAATCCTGAGAAACAAGCACAACGTCGGTGGGAATTCAATATCAGATTTCAAGCTGTATTACAAAGCTACTGTGCTCAAAACAGCCTGATACTGGCACAAAAACAGATATATAGACCAATGGAATAGAATAGAGAATCCAGATATTAACCCAAACCTCTATGCTCAATTAATATTTGACAAAGGAGGCATGAACATAAAATAGAGTCAAGACAGTATCTTCAATAAATGGTGTTGGGGTAAATTGGACAGATACAAGCGTAAAAAATGAAACTAGACCACCAATTTACACCATACACAAAAATAAACTCAAAATGCATGTAGGTCTAAACATAAGACAGGAAACCATAAAAATATTAGAAGAATCCACGAGAAGAAAAATCTCAGATATATGCCGAAAGAACTTCTTCGATGATACTGCTCCTAGGGCAATCTAAGCTAAAGAGAAAATAAACAAATGGGACTACATCGAAATAAAAAGCTTTTGCACAGCTAAAGAAACCATCAACAAAACAACAAGAAAACCCACAGTATGGGAGAACATATTTCCAAATGTTATCAGTGATAAAGGTTTAATCTCAAGTATCTACAGGCAACTCACACAACTCAATAAAAGGAGGACAAATGATCCAATAAAAAAAATGAGCAACAGTCCTAAATAGAATCTTTTCGAAAGAAGACAAAAGTAAGGCCCAGAGATGTGTAAAAACCTGCTCAAAGTCACTAATTATCGGATAGATGCAAATCAAAACAAGTATGCAGTACCATCTCATAACTGTCAGAATGGCTTACATCAACAAATCAACAATGACAAGTGCTGGCGAGGATACAGAGAAAAAGGAACTCTCCTGCACTGCTGGTGGGATTGTAGACTAGTGCAGCCACTGTGGAGAACATTATGAAGTTTTCTCAAAAAACTAAAAATGGAGCTCCCATTCTACCCAGTGACCCAACTTCCAGGAATACACCCCAAGAAACTAGAAACGCGAATTAAAAAGGTTATATGCATCCCTTTGTTCATAGCACAATTTACCATAGCTAAGATTTGGAAACAGCCTAAGTGTCCATCAGCAGATTAGTGGATTAAAAAACTGTGGTATATCTACACAATGGAATACTATGCTGTGGTAAAAAAGAATGAGCTCCTACCATTAGCAACAACAGGAATGGATTTGGAGATCATCATGCTAAGTGAAATTAGCCAGACAGAGAAAGATAAATATCGTATGATCTCACTCATTTATGTAATATAATGAATGACATAGACTGATGAACAAGATTGGATCCAGAGTCTGAGAAAAGTCCATCAGAATGTCAAACCTCAGAGTAAGTGGCAGGTAGTGAGAGTAAAGGGGAAAGTCAATATGTTTGAACTCTTGAACCAAGGTAAGTAATTTATGTTTTTACATCCCTGACAAAGCTTATATAAAATTATAAGAAAAATTGGCAGCTAGTTTGAGATTGAATTTATATGGCCTAGAGCTTGTCATCTCCTATGGACACCAGTCCTTAGGCTAGGCCCTGTTTAACCTCCTGGGACACCATAATACTCTTACATGATATTATTCTACATGTTATTATAATTTTTGATATTTGACAACAGCATATTATACAATTATCACAAATAAACTTACAAACTAGTTCTTTGAATATTGGGCAGCCATTTTAAAAGCAATAGGAAAGGAATTAATCGCTTTCAGAAGGAATTAAGGCACTGAGAAGCCACCGAGCATTCTATATTGGCTCCTCTTGCCCTTTTTGCGAAGAGGGACCCTCTTCTTACCATCCAAATACACACAGCTGTTGCCTGAGCTTTCAGTTCAAGCTGTGGTTGAAGCCTCTGGGCAGCTGTTTACCATGGATCTGTCTCTCACCCAGTGGTGTGACCTGGGTCCTCTCTGGAGAAGAAACCTGTGTCTCCCGAGATATGTGATCAGTACCAGGATCCTGCCAGCACGTGAGGGGACCCCAAGGCAGGTGCTGGACGTGGAGGCCCCGGGGGCATAGACTACAAAGGAGACTAAACCTAACATCACCCTGTTTGGCCCCGGAGGATGGCTGATTAGCCAGAGATGGGTAAGATTCCTCAGGGAAGGAACAACCTAAGACAGGCACAGTGCAGAGGGGCCAACAGGAGAGAACTAAAAGATCAACACAGGTAGAGCACAGTCCCTCACCCACAAACCTATCAGGGGCCTGAACTCTCACCCCTTCTGAGGGAGGTCTCCTGCCCCCACAGCTGCTTTGCCTCCCACAAACAACTCAGACTGGGACCCAGGTTATAAACAGAGACTCGGCCAGTGATAACTGCTCTATATCGAAATCCAATGTATAACCAGAAATGCTCAGGTCCTACTCAAGAATGCAAATAATCCTTTCCACTAATATTTACAGGGTAAACTAAGATTTCTGCTTGATTATTAAAATTGACAGTAAAATAGTAATCAAGTTTTCAGATTAATTTAAATTGGCCAAGTGAAATAAGTGAACTCTCAAGAAAATTTAAGTGTACTGGACAAAAAGATGTTCCTAAAACAATAACTAAAATATCTATTAGTAGTTCTTCTCACTGTAAAATGGCCTAACATCCCAAGAATCTAAAGCAGTCACCTTGTGTGCAAAAATTAAAATTTAAAATTACCAAGACTGCAATCTAAAATTTCCAATAACCCCCATTAATCAAAAAAGGAGGGGGGATAGTGGGGTAATATCATGTAAGGAAAAATATCCTTTAAGTAAAATACATCTATAAAATTCTTACTCCAGAAAAGTAACTTCCATTTGTAATAACCACAGCAGGACACCCATGAAAAACACACATGGTGTCAAAATAAGCCAAAGGAAATCATTTAGGCAAAAATAAAAAGAATCCCAAATCTAATTTGCAGAGAGGATCCCTTTGTTAACTTTTGGTTGAGAATGTGTTTGTGTGTTTTCAGAGAACAACTCCAAGACCATGTGGGTTCCTGCGACAGTGAGGATCTGACAGGTCTGTTCCAGTTATGAGGATGGTCCAGAGATGGGGGACACTGACGACATCTTGCCATGCTATCAGTTAGCAGCTGTGCATGGCTGCAGGCAGCCCAGGACCAAACCAGAGAGGATGGAACTTGCATTGCCATGAGTTGTCCACCAGCTGGATACCATGGCTGACATGTACTCATAAAGAACTATTTGACACTGAAACTGGGACTCAGAACAGTTGGACATTGAAACTAAGACTCAAACATTTTCTGTTTTTGTACGTGTATTTCTAGTATGCAGAGGCAAGATATTTTTGAAGAAAAGAAACATGGGAGAGTGATTGATATAGAGGGAGGGAGTCATTGAACAAGCTACAAGGGGAAGGCTGGGGAGGGTGGGGGGCGGGTGCTGGGGCAGATCAACCGAAGGACTTGTATGCATGCATGTGAGCATAGCCAGTGGATGCAAGACACTGGGGTGGAGGCCGGTGGGGACATGTGCTGGGTTGTAGGGGAGGCTGTCGGGAGGAAAATGGGGGGAAAAAGGAAAACATATGTACTACTATTAAATATAAGTTACACTGCAAAAAATAAAAATAAAAAATATTTTTAAAAATTCATAGTTGTGTTTGCTAGACAAAGTAGAGGTCGTCTTTCTACATCTTCCAATGGCTAAGATTTTATCCTGGAATGTGGTTAAACTGGGTCTTAAAACATACAAATTGTAATGTATAAGCTTTTCTTCTGAATGTTAGTATCAGATTTTTGAAAGAGATCTATATTTTAGAAAATAAATCCCCATATTTTCATGGCTTTTAAGGATTTTACTTTCTAGATATAAAATGAAAATATGTTAGTAGAGGACCAGGCACTAAGCTTACTCCTGGAGTACACCGAGAAACATCATATGTTCATACAGTAAGAACCCTTTCTTTCCTTTAATGTCATGATCTCCTTAATAAAATAAATATAATATAATGTAGTGTTTTTGTCTTCTAAGAACCATACTGTTTTTTAAGGATCTGACTACACTTTGAAAATCCTTTCATCTCTATGAACTCTTTGCAAATTGTAAGATAATAATCAAATGACTTCAATATTGTGTTGGGTGGAGGGTTGTCAAGACCTTGCACATGGACTCTCTGTGGACTGGGAAGTTAATTTCCCTATAAATCCATCACCTAAAGCCGGCTGTATAAATCAGAATGGGACAAGAAAAAAATTGCATCAAACTCTTTTAAAAGACAGTTTATGGAATAAATCTGGGACAAATTGCACACATTATCTGTATGCATTGGATCAGTATTATTGGATTACAACTTGTCCTTCCCTGCCAGAATAAAGAAAAATAGACAGAGTGGGAATAAATTGTGTAAACAAAACAAAATCTTAAATCTATTATGCTCTTGAGAAAGGGAAGTGATGTTAACAGGAATATGCAAAAGGTAGTTTTTTGCTTATAGATAACTTTATAATAATGTTTATAAAAATTTAAGAAAACTATCACTCCAACTTCTAAGTCCTATGATAATAACTAATACTTTTCAAATGCTTACTATTTGCCAGACACTCATAATTATTTTAGATCAGGGGTTTTTAACCTTGGCTGCAAATTAAAATCATCTGGGGAGCTATAAAACTCCAGATGAACAGGCCTCACTGAATAGCAATTAAATTAGAATATCTGGGCATGGTACCAGTTCAAGAATTAGTAGGGTTTTTTTGTTTGTTTGTTTTTTAAATATATTTTATTGATTTTTTTACAGAGAGGAAGGAATTATCTCAAGGAAGCAATAATCTGAAATAATTAAGGATCTGAGTTCAGACTACAGATATACTACAGTCAGGTTTAAGTATGATGACCAAGCATCCCAGTTTGCCAAGGAATAAGAGATTTCCTGGGTTATAATAATCTTGGTATTAAACTTCAGAAAGTCTCAGACAAACAGGTATAAATTGGTCATCTTAAATCCTAGGTTCACTATTATGACTTTGGGCAAGTTATGAGACCTCTCATTTTCTTCATTTGTAAAATAGAGATAATACTTTGCTTCACAAGGTAATTGATGTGAGGCTAAAAAGAGTTAACGCATATAGAGCACAATGCTCAATATATGTTAATAATAGTAGAAGGGTAGTAATATAAGAGAGAGAGATGTTCTTGTGAAATTCTGAAGATGTTAGTGTCAATGTAAGAAATGTCCAAACCTATAGAGAATTTTTATAAGTTTACTTGAGCCGAAATGACAACAATTACTGGAAGCAAAATCTCAACAGATTGAGAAAATGCTCTAGAGAATGGCAGTTTTTTCAGCTTATTTTTATATATTAGAATGTAAAGAGGATTATATGAAATCCATTGGTGGAAGACTAAGAGGGCAGGAGAAAGAGAAGCAAGGAAACCTCTGGGGTTGGGAGACACACTTCTTTTACACTGGTGGATAGCAGAGAGTTAATACTTAACATTTACATTACATAGAGATGGTATGCAGGGGAACAAGATAGTAATGCAGGGTTCTGTGACCTAGTGCTCTTGTACCAGTGGTTGTACCTTGAGGGATGTGGGAAAAAAAGACTACTCTGACATTTTAAAAGTATGTTATCTTGTTAAACCCGGAACGCAAGCCGCACTCACGGAGCACCAAGAGACGATCTCATGTAAAAACAAAGGGTTTATTCACAGCATGCTGGGGCCCGCAGCATACTCCAAACACAGAGCAGTGGCCGTGAGCCCCGAGCCTTTGTTACACGACCGTTTTATAGACCGCGCACGGGAAGGGGGATGGTGTTCTGGGTTGTCCTATCCTGATTGGCTGGACAGGAGCAGGAACCTACTTACAGGATGTGAAGTCAGGAGGCGGGCTAGTAGGAAGCGGGCTAACGGCAAGAGGGGGAGAAGCTGTTTTGGCCTTATTTGGCCATCCTCCTGCACATTCCTGTTGGCTTACCTAATGGGGGTTGGGGACGGACTAGTTCCTTTGTTTTGTTAGGAACGTGGTCACTTAAAATGGAGGAGGCTGGAACGGATCTCAAAATGGAGGAGGCTGGAACGGATTGGATTGCCCTTTCAATCTTAGATGCAAAAAAGGCAATAGAAAGGCTCACTTACAGTAAAGATTGATTTTTGTCAGGGAAGCTACACCTAGAACGTGACTACCCACTATGACCCACTTTCAGTTAGGAATTTTTATGTTCAGATCATATTAAGTGGTTACATTCAGTCTCTGAGTAACCATGGAGACTGTCAGGTTTAGAATGTGGCCCCATTTTCATCCACGTTAATTACCTACAAAATTAATACAAGAGAATACTGTGACTTGGCTACTAAAATATAAAAAAAAAACAATGTAACATTAAGGCTACATTAATAGGGCTACATATAATATTCAGGATGAAATATCCTGTTCTACTATTTTAATCAGCCAGCATCCAGAATATTCTGATTCATTCCAATGTCCAATAGAGACAACAAGGATGGCAACTGATTTTTAAAGTCATATGACTGGAGGCATAAATAAATACATAAAACTGGGGTTTTTAACTTGGAGAAGACAAGAATTAGAGGAAAATTAGAAGATACATTTAACTTCATGGGAGAACTTTCATGATAATTGCAATGGATAACTGCAGAGCCAGATCATTTTCTGAAATCATCTAAAAGAGGGCAGCAGAAATACTGAGGTGTTTAGACATAGAAAATGTAAGACTCAGGAAACAGAAGAACCACAGAGATGTGAGATGTTTTCTGCTGCCACATTTACTTAGAAACAATGGTCAATTTTGAGTGCAGGTAGAAGGCTGCAAATCCATTGCAAATTTTGGTGCAATGCCCAGAAGAGAGATACTGCAAGAGAACATAGAAATCGGTATGGCTTTTGTCAGAGATTTGGAGAGGGGAGCTCAATTATGCAGTCAACTTCATCCTCAAAATATGGGCTGCATATGGGGATGCATGGGATAGGATGCTAAAATCATAAGCAGAATACCTCTGAAAATCAGAGCAGTTTCTCCAGCAATCATATAAGACAAGATTCGCGTTCCAAAGATACACTATGCGAAACACCAAGATTGCGGCATAGGTAAACACCTATTGTTCTGCCCCACGCAACGATCTAAGAACTACAACATAACAGCAGAACAGACAGCACCCAGAATCGCCAGAAAGCTGGCTGAATGAAAACTCCACTAATAGGAGTAAAGGTGGGACACTGAGACTCAGGAGCGGCGGGAGCACAGTCTTTCAGATGGAAACAGGTTAGGAGCCATCCTGGTCGCGCACGCGAGCGGGGGCTGGAGCAGGAACCCCAGCTGGATTTCTCCAACGGGGAGGGCGGAGACGTCCCACTACACGGATTCCCCTGCACCAGGCGAGGTCTGAGATCCAGGGTACGTGGAGATGTCCCACTGCACAGATTCCCCAGTGCCAGGCGAGGTCCGAGATCCGGGGGACACACCCTGGAAGCGGGGCGCAGAAGAGGCTCCTAGTCTGCGAGAAACCCGGAGGCGGCGAAAAGAAGTTTCCACGCAAGGGTCGTGCAAACCCGCGACTTGCCCCCTGGAAACTTATCTCCTGGTTCCGGAAACCATCTATTTTACAACAATGGACTAGACTTTTTGTGTGCAGACACATTTGGGGAAAGGCAGAGTTGTCTGGCAAGGGGAAGAGACTAGCGGCTTTCTCTTGGAGGTGTCTGCAGCCATCCCCATCCAACAGAGACCCGCGAGCACGAGCACTGCATAGGACGCAGCTCAGAGACTCCGCCCATCCAACGTGAACACAGTCTTCCTTCACAGCCAATTGGCCTGGAGGTCAAACCCTCCTAGGGCTAACAACAACAAGCTGGGTTTAAATTCAAAAATACTGAATACAACCCATAAAGGATTGCAGTAAGAGTACCCACCTCAGGTAACTGGGGAGGCTGAGCCACTGTCCCTTTGAGGATATCTACCAAATAAAGCAGCCACCATGCAGAGATATGGAAAGAAATCAGGTGTGAAAGAAATGGAGGAGAAAAGACGACAAGACATAGAGTTCAAAACCATGGTTATAAGGCTTTTCAAGAGGCTCCTAGAAAAGGCTGATGAACTTAATGAGAATTACCAGGAAATAAACAATGCCAACCAGGAAATGAATGAGACTTACAAGGAAATGAATGAGACCTACAAGGAAATGAATGAGACCCTCAAGGAAATGAACAAGACCTCTAAGGATACGAACCAGACCCTCACGGATAAAAAAAAAGGACCAACTAGAAATCAAGCATACACAGACTGAAATAAAAAATATTACGCAAAGTCCTAAAAGCAGACCAGAGGGCCACAAGAACCAAGTCAAAGATTTGAAATACAAAGAAGCAAAATCCACTCAGCTGGAAAAGCAAGAAACAAAAAGAACTCAGATAATTGAAGATAGCGTAAGGGGCCTCTGGGACAACCTCAACCAAGCCAACATCCGAATTATTGGGGTGCCAGAAAAAGAGAGAGAGCAAGTTAATGAAAACCTACTTGAAGAAATAGTGACTGAAAACTTCCCCCACCTGGTGAAAGAAACTGACTTAAAAGCCCAAGAAGTACACTGAACCCCAAATTATAGGAATCTAAAGAGGACCACACCAAGACATATCATAATTAAAATGCCAAGAGCAAAAGATAAAGAGAGAATATTAAAAGCAGCAAGAGAAAAACAGTTGGTTACCTACAGCGGAGCCCCCATACGATTGTGAGCAGATTTCTCAACAGAAACGATGTAGGCCAGATGCGAGTGGCAAGAAATATTCAAAATAATGAAGAGCAAGAATCTACAACCAAGATTACTCTATCCAGCAAAGCTATCATTCAGAATTGAGGATCAGATAAAGTGCTTTGCAGATAAGAAAAAGGTAAAGGAGTTCATCACCACCAAACCAGTATTATATGAAATGCTGAAATATATTCTTTAAGAAGAGGAAGAAGAAAAAGGTAAAAATATAAATTATGAACAACAAATACACATCTATCAACAAATGAACATAAAAATCAAGTGAATTGATAGGCTGATGAACAAGATAAACTGGTGAATATGACAGAAACATGGACATAGAGAGGGAATGGATTTACAATTCTGGGGAGAAAAGGGTTGTGGGAAGTACAGCAAGAGATTGGACAAAAATCTTGCAACAATGGGAGAGGACATTGGGGAGGGGGAGGTGAGGGTGGAGGGTGGGATAGGTACAGGGTGGAGGGGAGATATAGGGGGATAAAAAAGGGGAAACAATGTAATTAATAAACTGAACAATTAAGAAAAAAAGATACACTATGCAATCACTAACCCAAAGAAATCTGGTACAGCTATATTAATATCAGACAAGTATATTGGAAATTTTCATAATATAAAAATGATCAATCCACAAGTAAAATATAAAAATTGTAAATCTGTGAGCACCCCATGTAATGAAGAATTAATTAACTTTATCTAAATAGAGTTCTCGCCATTTCCCATGGCTATTGGGAGGTAATCTCTAGTTCCCTGGAATATTCTTCCTTATAGGAGTGCCTTTGTTTGCCTCTGAGCTTTGGTCACCCGACAACCTAACAGCGTGATTTATGATGGGGGATAGGAGCCACACCATATCAGTTCTGACCTCTGGAGGAAGTAAAGACGAAAGGTATTACCCTGAAATGGTGGAAGGGGCTGGAAAGTGAAGGCCAGCCATACAGATAGTACATGATCAAGCCCCTGGTTGGCAACATTCTCTGAGGAAGATGAAAGATTCACATTTGGAACCCTCTCAGACTTCACCTTTTGCATCTCTTCCTTTGGCTGATTCTAGTTTGTATCTCTTTGCTATAACAAAACTGCAATTATAAGTATAGTGTTTTCCTGAGTTCTGTGACTTGTTCTAGTGAAATATTGAACCTTGAGAATGATTAGGGGAACCACCAAATTTTTAGCCCTGGATTCCCTGAACTTGTGGCTAATGGCTGAAGTTGGGGTAACATTTGGGGACTGTTCCCTCAAATTGTCCATGTTTGCCTAATTCTTTACAAACCCTATATAAGAGAATTTTGATTTACAAAAAGCAGCCTCTCTAGAGTAGAATTCTCTGAGTGCTATCTTCAACAATATCATGATTTTATGTGCCATGTTGCCCCTGGCAGCTTTTTGCCTGCCTTGAGTCTTTCCTGCATCAGAGGATACCCCAGTCCATCCGAGACTGGGGCAGCCTGATGGCAATCCTGATGGTGGTCCTGATCACTGCTATCCTGATGAAGGTGCACCTGGATGCCCTGCTCTTCTTCATCATCACAAAGATTAAGATCATGCTCATTAATTCATTCGGTGCCATCCTGCAGGGCAGCCTTTTGGTCTGGCCTGTCAGCTACATGGCCCCATCGTGAGTGGCCAGAGCCTGACAGGCACCTTATTTTCCTTTGCCTCAGTGACCATGATCTGCACCATCACTAGTGGCTTGGAGCCATCAGAAAGTTCCTTTGGCTATTTTACCAGAACTTGTGGGGTCATCATTTTGACGATTATCTGTTACCGGGGCCTGCCCCAGCTGGAATAGCATTTCTACTACCAGCAGCTCAAGCTCAAAGGGCCTAGACAGCAGGAGACCAAGTTGGACCTCATTAGTAAAGGAGAGACGCCAAGAGTATGCAAAGGAGTTTGAAGTTTCAGTCTCCAACTCTCAGCCCACCAACAAAAGCCACTCAATCTAAGCCATCCTCAAATATATCTTAGTCTTGGCTCTCTCCATCGGCTTCATCTTCACAGCCACTATTGGGGAGTTTTCTGCCATTACCTCTGAGGTCAAGTCCACCATTGCAGGCACTAGCACCTGGGAAGACTACTTTATCCCTATGTCCTGATTCTTGACTTTCAATGTCTTTGGGTGGGCCGGACCCTTACAGCCGTATCTATGTTGCCTGGGAAGAACAACCACTGGCTGCCAAGCTGTGCTGGTCTGGATGATCTTTGTGTCCATGCTACTGCTGTATAATGTCCAGCCCCAGGGATATCTGGCCATGGTCTTTGAGTATGATGTCTGGGTCACTTTCTTCCTAGCTAACTCACCAGTTTCTGCATGTGCTTCGGGCCAAAGAAAGTGAAGCTGGCTGAAACGGAAACAGCTGAAGCCATCATGGCCTTCTCTCTGTCTCTGGGCCTGATGCTGGAGGCTGTCTTCTCTTTCCTGTTCCAGGCAATTGTGAGACCATGGACAGACAGAGGGCTGCACTGGCTGCCTGTTCCTATCCCTTCCTTCTCCTTCAGGTATGGACAGGAATGGGCTGGAGGTTTTCTCCTCTAAGTGACTTCATCTTCCTTGTGGCATGTGCTGGGCCTGGGTGTCCAGGCCCTAGAAGCCCCTGGGTGAATAAGAGGTGACATTGTGTGCCTGAGAGTCAGAGTCCAGGGAGGAGTTGCAACCTTTGCATATGTTCAAATTCCCCCACACTTGGCTCTGACTAATCCCTGCTTGAGCAGGGCAGCAGAGGCTCCTAGACTCAGAATTAGTGTCTCTTTATCTGTATCTGTATGCTCATCTGCCTGTACCAGGGGTGGCTAGAGGCCAGTGATACCAAATTTTTGGGCTGGAACCCGAATTCTTTGTATGCTGGAATTGAAGAATGAATCCACAGACAGAAAGTGGTATAGCATAGGTGGAGATTTCCTGAAGAACAAGTACAGACTCCCACGTGGGGAGAGGGAAGGAGTCCCACAGAACTGACTCCCAGGTGGGGAGGGGAAAGAGTCCCACAGAATGGACTCCCATGAAAGGAGCGGGGAAAGGGTCTCACTGAGTTCCCTTTCCCTATGGTTTATATAGGCTGTAGATCTTGGTGCCTTGATATCCCCTCAGATTGATCACTATTCCCTTAGACTGGTTACTATAGTAACTCATGGGCTCAAAGGTAGAACCTCACTTAGGACTTGTGAAGTTCTCCCCACTCCTTCCTTATTGTTTTCCTATTCCCTTTGGGCTTTCTTCTTCTCCTTCTGAATGAAGGGCTTTCTTCTCTTTGTTCTGTAAATATAGACCTCTCTTGGCTACTTCCAGTTCCCTTGTCCTATGTAAATATACCCGTTGCTCTTCCCTGTCTTATGGAGAAGTAACTGCACTTGGCTTCCTTGTGTTATGGAAATGTACCTTCTCCCAGTTTGTGGCCCTGTGTTTTTTCCATGGACACCAATTCTAAAAAATCCCTAAGCCTGCCTATGTTCCCCAAAAATTCCTGCTTCACCAGGACTGTCTATAGTAGGGTCCAGTCTGATATTTCCACCACCGCTTTCCCCATGTGTCTCCTCCTCCAACATCTCTGTCCCACCTCTGCTCCCCCTGCCTTGTTCCCACCTATCATGCACCATGTACAGTTGCCATTTTACTGCCTTTTCTATACTCAACCGAAACCAGGTGCCTTCAGAAGCTCTTTGACTAAATTTTTTATTCAAAAAAATACATAAAGCATTTTTGTCATCAAAGAAAGTTCTCTCATGTTCATGTCTCTTTGCAGTCATTCCACACACATTGGCAGGTACTAATCTTATTTTATATAAACACGAGAGTCTCGATGCACGAAATTTGTGCAAAAGTAGGCCTCCCTTCCTCCAGCTATGGCACTGGCTTCCCTCTATCACCCAGGACCTGGGCTTCCTTCACAGCCCCAGCTTTGTCTGAAAGGATGTCCAATCTAATTAGCATATTATGCTTTTATTATTATAAATAATTAGTTTTCTTATTTGAGAACTTCAAGTAAATGAAATCACTTTATTTTAGGTAGGCTTCTTTGCTTAATATGACATTTCTAGGGACTCCATAGTGTTGCATGATTAATAATTCATTTCTTTGTATTGCTTCAGGATATTCCATTGTATGGATATACTATTTACCTATTGATGGAAATTTGTTTACCCATTTACCTATTGATGGAAATTTAAGTTGTTTCCAGTTTGAAACTATTATGAAAAAAACTGCCATCAACATTTGCACACAAATTTTTGTGTGAATATATGTTTTCATTTCTCTTGGGTAAACAACTAGGAATAGAATTGCCAAGTCATATGGCAGGTATATGTTTAATATTATAAGAAGCTGCCAAACTATTTTACAGTGTTTGTTCCATTGTACATTTTCACCAGCAGAGTATGAGTGCTCCAATTGCCCTATATCCTGGACAATATTTGATATTATCACATTTTTCATTTTTTCCATTTTACTGGAACAAAGGTAGATGATAAGAATGATGTGTATGAAGGGTTATCTCATTGTGGCATTAATCTTCATTTTATTGATGACTAACAATGTTCAACATCCTTTCATCTGCAGTGGAATTCATGCATTTACATGTTTGGAGAGTCGGCAAATCATCTCTGAAAGAATCTGACTTTAGAATCAAAATTCCGTGTTTGAATCTCAGATATGCCATTTGCAGTTGTTTCATCTTGGGCCAGTATTCAACCAGTCTAAGTCATAATCAATTTATCTATAAACTGGGAATAATGCTGTCTCACAGGTAGATCTCACAGGTACATAATATATGTGAGGTCTGGCCCAATGCCTCTTACATGGTAGATCTTAATAAATGCTAATTATGATCATTACTATAAAAATTGGTTTAGAGCCCTTACTAGTTTTCCTTCCTAGGATATAGTCAAAGTTGCAAGCCTTATTGTAATCATGTTATTGGAGCTCGGGGATTTGCTCTAAACTCTCCCATTCCTTGATTTCCTCCACAGTTTTCAAACTTCAAGTTGTTAGTGATTTTTCCCATTTCTGTCCTACTGCCTCACTGTTACCCTTCATACACATCATCCTTATCATCTACCTTTGTTCCAGTAGAATGGAAAAAATGAAAAATCTGATAATATCAAATGTTATCCAGGATATAGAGCAATCGAGCACTCATACTCTGATGGTGGAAATGTATAATGCAATAGAAGTTCCATAAAGGAAGTAATAATACATCTATCTGTATTATATACTTATATATCCTTGGCAACTAGAACAATGCAAGTAATACTTGCTGAATGAAGAAAGGAATAAATATCTACATTCTCCCTCTCTGTCTCACTTCTATGCATTGATGCAGACATTAATTGATCTACCTGGTTTTCCATTTTAATTTCTCCAAGAGGCATAAGATTTTTTCTTTTGTAATTGTCCATGGATAAATCCTGTCTCACCATCACCCAGCCTAGAAACTCTAAACACTGCACCCTGGCCTAAATCAACCTTCTAGGTCTGTGATGGCGAACTTATGACACGTGTGTCAGCACTGACACACGTAGCCATTTTCGATGACATGTGGCCGCATGCGGTCGCATACAGAGAAGTATGTTTTTTTTCTCAAAGTGACACACCACCCGAGTTATGCTCGGTTTTTTGGCGAATTTTGACACACCAAGCTCAAAAGGTTGCCCATCACTGTTCTAGGTTAATGTTTAACTGAAAGAAGGCAAAATCTGTAGCCACAATTCTCTGATCACCCAGTTCACAGTGGCTTTTGCTCATTCTTATCACAAGCTGTAGTAAACTCACAAGCATTATTGACTCAAGTGCAATATAGCATTGTGTCAAGGAAGAAGAAGGAAGGAAGGAAGGAAGGAAGGAAGGAAGGAAGGAAGGAAGGAAGGAAGGAAGGAAGGAAGGGAGGGAGGGAGGGAGGGAGGGAGGGAGGGAGGGAGGGAGGGAGGGAGGGAGGGAGGGAAGGAAGGGAGCAAGGAAGGGGGAGGGGAGGGGAGGGGAGGGGGAGGGGAGGGAAAGAAAAGAAAGAGAAAGAAAGGAAAGGAAGGAAGGAAGGAAGGAAGGAAGGAAGGAAGGAAGGAAGGAAGGAAGGAAGGAAGGAAGGAAGGAAGAAAAGGAAATATGGGCTATAGCATAAGATGAACCTTTGATAGAGATTAAACTTGACCACTTATTTGCTCTGTGGCTCTTGACAAATTTGCTATGTGACTCTTGGCAAGTGATTTAATTCCTTTAAGCATCAAACGTCTCCTCTTTAATGTAGGTAAAATATTTAGGTAATGCATATAAATATCACAGCATAGTTCCCAGCTCTTAAGTAAACTTTCAATAAGTGTCAGTGATGACTTCTCTGAGGAAGAAGTGTTTGAGCTGAGATTTGAAAGATAAATAGGAGTTGGCAAAGAAAAGAGTGGGAATAGAGTACTCACTACAGGCAGAGGAAACATTATGAGCAATAAGTGTTGGGTAACTTCACCAGTGTATGCTTCTACTAGTGCAAAGTAACCTTTGGCAACAGGTAATTGTATTTAAAATCCTAATAGTTTTTATAAATCAAGATAACAATACCCATAGGAGTATCTGGCAACTTTGTAAAACAGGAAGCCCTATACACCTGAACCAATACAAATTAAAACTATTAGACACTAACAATGTCAGCAGAAAGCAGTCCCATGAGACTATCTCAAAAGAGCTGACTTTGGGGTACTTTCAAGGTAAAGCTATTCATTGCAAATTGTCTCTATTGCTTCTAAGTACTTATCCTCTTTTGGCCAGAGCCTCACAATTACTTACCGGAAAAAACACACCCTCCATTTATATCAGAAATCTGTTACAAGTGCAAACAATACCTCCCAGCAGAGACCAACATACATTCTTGCCAGCTTTAGGCCAGGGCTCCTGGGATGTTGATGATAGATTCTCACATATAAAGGTCAAAGAGTTTCTCTAAATCATTTATTGATGCCAGAGCCTGCACATTTACTAAACAGACCTATTCCATTGGCCTAATTTCAGGGCCAAGGCCCTAGAGCAGTATATAGATCTGCCTGGTTTTCCATTTTGATTTAGGTAATGCATATAAATAGCTCTTATTAACAATTGATATCAACTGTTTCTTATCAACTGCTACCATGCTGTAGGAAGGTCATCTCTAGATATATTATCTAGATTATAATAAAGCTACTATTTTAGAATAATAGCACTACTTACCTCCCATACATTTTTAGTAGTCTTCATAAAATTAAATCTTTATAACCTTGCCAGTATCTTACAAGGTTAGCAAGTGGAAAATGGTTTTCCATATGAACTTTGATCATTTGAATGCCTCATTTTGCCATTTGGTCTGTGCAAAAAGAGAAATTAATCAAAACATTCTTATACAACATCCTTCCTCAAGCAGTAGTTTCACCAAAGAAATTAACTCCTGAAGATTTTACAGAGTTTAACACTCTGAAGATGGGAAGCACCTAGCCCAGTGTACTCAAAATAGGTTTGCAAAATGAATGAGTAAATATAAGGATAAATGAATACATATATGAATGGATGGATAGATAAATAGAAACAAAGGAAATATATTACACTATAACTATAACATGGAATTTTTAAGTTATTTGTAAAGTATATTTCATTATTTTTCAGCATGTGCTATTCATTGCAGATACTTTATATGTATTATCTCATTTAATCCTCACAACCACCAAATAAACTACATGTTAGTACAGGTTGTGTCGCTAAGGAAAATAAGGCTCAGAGAGCTAAAGTAATTTTCTCACAGTCACACAGAAAAGTGGCAGAACTTATGATCCTAGGCATTCAGGCTCCAGATTTTAATTTCTTAACCTCTAGTACAACTCTCCCCCCTCGTGCATAATACATTTGCAAAAATGTATTATTTTAGTAAGAAGAGAGAGTACATGTAAATATAACCACAAGGTAGGATGAAAGAGGTACTCAAATTTAGTGGGAAATACAGAAGCAAAGATTTAAACATAAAGTTATTCCTATAATGAGAAAAGGTACTCAGTGCTTTGCAGGGGTTCAGACTTTTGGGATTCCCTATGAAGCTGGATTCAAATTCCAACTCTGGAACTAACTTAGCTTTGCAACCTTGAAAAAATTAAAAAATCTTCTCTGGCCGGGCCAGCATGGCTCAGTGGTTGAGCGTCACCTATGAACCAGGAGGTTATGGTTTGATTCCAGGTCAGGGCACATGCATGGGTTGTAGACTCGATCTTCAATAGGGGGCGTGAAAGAGGCAGCTGATCCATGATTCTTTCTCCTCATTGATGTTTATCTCTTTTTCTCCCTCTCCCTTTCTCTCGGAAATCAATAAAAATGTGGGGGGTTTTTTTTTTATCTCTCTGGGTTTCAGTTTCTTCAACTGTAAAACAGGTAACACCAGAACCCACATTAAAAAGCAGTTGAATAGCTAAGATTTGGAAACAGCCGAAGTGCCCATCAGCAGATGAGTGGATTAAAAAACTATGGTACATTTACACAATGGAATACTACGCCGCGGAAAAAAAGAAGGAGCTCCTACCATTTGTAACAACATGGATGGATTTGGAAAGCATTATGCTAAGTGAAATTAGCCAGGCAGAGAAAGACAAATATCACATGATCTCACTCATTTGAGGAATACAATCAATGACATAGACTGATGAACAAGAAAGGATCCAGAGACTGAGAAAAGTCCATCAGAATGTCAAACCTCAGGGTAAGTGGCAGGTGGTGGGAGTAAGTGGAAAAGTCAATATACTTGAACTCTTGAACTGAGGTAAGTGATTTGTGTTTTTACATCCCTGAAAAAGTTTATATAAAGTTATAAAAAAATGGCAGCTAGTCTGACATTGAATTGACATGGCCTAGAACTTATCATATCCTATGGAGACCAGTCCTTAGGCTAGGCCCTGCTTAACCTCCCATGACACCATAATACCCTTACATGATATTATTCTACAATGTCATTATAATATTTGATATCTGACAACAGCATATTATACAATTATCCCAAATAAACTTACAAACTAATTCTTTGAATGGTGGGCAGCAACTTAAAAAAGGATAGGAAAGAAATTAATCCCTTTCAGAAGGAATTAAGGCACTGGGAAGGCATCCGAGCATTCTATATTGGCCCTTCTTGCCCTTTCTGCCAAGAGAGACCTTCTTGTTACTATTCGAATACACACAGCTGATGCCTGAGTTTTCAGTTCCAGCTGTGGCTGAAGCCTCTGGGCAGCTGGCACCATGGATCTGTATCTCGAACAATGGTGTGAGCTGGGCCCTCTCTGGAGAAGAAACCTGGGTCCCCCGAGATATGTGATCAGTACCGGGACCCCGCCAGCAAGCGAGGGGACCCCAAGGCAGGTACTGGACATGGAGGCCACAGGGGGGCATAGACTACAAAGGAGACAGAACTGAACCTCACATCACCCTGTTTGGCCCCGGAGGATGGCTGGTTAGCCAGAGACGGGTAAGATTCCTCAGGGAAGGAACAACCTAAGACAGGCACAGTTGCAGAGGGGCCAACAGGAGAGAACTAAAAGGTCAACAGAGGTGGGGCACAGACCCTCATCCACAAACCTTGCAGGGGTTTGAATTCTCACCCCTCCTGAGGGAGGTCTCCTCCCCGCATGGCTGCTTCGCCTCCCACACACAACTCATACGGGGACCCAGGTGGCAGACAGAGACTCGGCCAGCAATAGCTGCTCTATATCTAAATTCAGTCTATTACCAGGAATGCTCAGGACCTACTCAAAATTGCAAATATTCCTTTCCACTAGTATTTACAGGGTAAACTAAGATTTCTGCTTGAGTATTAAAATTGACAGGAAAATAGCAATCAAGTTTTCAGATTAATTTAAATTGGCCAAGTGAAATATGTGAATACTCAAGAAAATTATAGTGTACTGGACAAAAAGCTTTTCCTAAAACATTAACTAAAAAATCTATTAGTAGTTCATCTTACTGTAAAATTGCCTAACATCCAAAGAACCTAAAGCAGTCATATTTGTGTGCAAAAATTAAAATTTAAAATTACCAAGACTGCAATATAAAATTTCCAAAAGTCCCCATTAATCAAAAAAGGGGAGGGGACAGCGGGGTAATATCATGTAAGGGAAAAAAAATATCGAGTAAGTAAAATACATCTAGAAAATTCTTACTACAGTAAAGTAAATTCCATTTGTAAAAACAATTGCAGGTCACCCATGAAAAAACACACATGGTGTCAAAATAAGCCAAAGGAAAATTCATTTAGGCAAAAATTAAAAAGAATCCCAAGTCTATTTTGCATAGAGGATCCCTTTGTTAATTTTTGGTCGAGAATGTGTTTGTGTGTTTTCAGAGAACAACTCCAAGACCATGTGGGTTCCTGCGACGGTGAGGAACTGATGGATCTGTTCCAGTCACGAGGATGGTCCAGAGATGGGGGACACTGACGACACCTTGCCATGCTAGCAGTCGGCAGCTGTGCATGTCTGCAGGCAGCCCAGGACCAAACCAGAGAGGATGGATCTTGCATTGACATGATGTGTCCACCATCTGGATACCATTGCTAACTTATACACATAAAGAATTATTTGACACTGAAACTGGGACTCAGAACAGTTCGACATTGAAACTGAGACTGAAACATTTTTTGTTCTTATACATTTATTTCTAGTATGCTGAGGCAAGATATTTTTTAAGAAAAGAAACAGGGGAGAATGATAGATATAGAGGCAGGTGGCCTTGAACAGGCTGTCAAGCTACAGGGGAAGGTTTGGGTGGATGGGAGGCGGATACGGGGGGAGATCAACTGAAGGACTTGTATGCATGCATATGAGCATAACCAATGAATGAAAGACACTGGGGCGGGGAGGGGGGAAGGTGGGGATATGTGCTGGGGGGGTAGGGTAGGCTGGGGGGAGGATAAGGGGGAGGGGGAAAGGAAAACATGTACTCAAAAAATCAATAAAAAAAATTAAAAAATAAAAATACTCAAAAAAAAAAAGCAGTTGAGAGGATTAAATGATATAAATAAAGCCCTAGACAGGGCATAGCAAGAACTCAATCATGTTAGCTACTATCATATTGTTATTATTATCATTATTGTTGACATTCTAATTTGTCAATTGTACAGTAAAATTGGAAATGGCAAATTATTTTGACATTTTAACATTTTAAGATATTCTATACAATAAAAGCTAATATGCAAATTGAATCCTCAGGAGTTCTACTGACCAGGAATTCCACCACTCACTATGATGTGTACTGACCACCAGGGGATGGCACAGAACCAAGGAAGGCCCTGACTGGCCCTGATCACTGGCCAGCCTAAGGACCCTACTGTGCACAAATTCCGTGTACCGGGCCAACAGTCTATAATATTTGTTATGATGTTGAAATATCCTAGAAAATCAAAATTAATTCAACCTCAAAGAAGACAAAAAAGCATATTCATCAAGATGATCTAATAAGGATGGGAATATTTAAACTCATAAGTAAATGAACTAACGATATATGTTACTTCAGAAAACCAAAAAAAAAAAAAAGTGGCAGTATAAAATTGAGAAGCACATTTATCTAAAATACATTGAGCCCAGCCAGCATAGCTTAGTAGTTGAGCATCAACTGTCAATTGCTGACTTGATCCCCAGTGGGGAGCATGCAGGAGGCAGACAATCAATGATTCCCTTTTCATTGATATTTCTATCTCTTTCCCTCTCTCTTCCTCTCTGAAATTAATAAAATATATTTTTTAAAAATAATAACAAATTACACTTATATTTTAAGGAGCTCTCATTCCTTAAAATTCTATCTTCTTATTGCCAAGGACTATAAAGTCCTGATTAATGAGAAGGCTAGTATGTAAGGTATCATCTACAATAATATGCACAGATGCAGACATACCAATAAAACTTACAAGATAACTTCTCAGCTAGGAATTGTCATAAACAGGAATGCCCATTGTGTCTAGGCAAGTGCTGCTATATTCTTTTGTATGTGTTAAATACTTTGTTTCTATAAATTTTTTAAAAATCATCTGTAAAGCAGGTACCATTTGGTCCCCATTGGCAGATGAGGAAACTAACTTCATTAAGATGAAATAACTTGTCTAATGCCACACAGTTTTTTTAGTGATGGAGCCACTAGGTCACATGACTTCAGAGAGCTTGGTCAGTCAGTTATCCCCAATACATTTTTCTTGATCCCTGTGGACCCCCATCCACCCACCTACCTCACTTCAAAATGCGTCTCTAAGTTACCAAAGTTATCTTTGTATTTAGTTCACTGGATTCTAATTGTGTGGATCTGTGTGTTTCCTTAGATGACATGAGTTCCTTGAAGTAAGGAGCATGTTTTTCAAATCTGAGGACACAAAAGAAGCACACAAAAATAAGTGGCTATTACTTGTGGTCCCAAAACACATCTATTGTCCTAGCTTTGCTTACCCTCCAAACTACTGACCCTCTCAGCTCAGGACCCTAGTAAAATAGTGAGTTCCCTTTCTGAATTGATTTTTAACTGTCCTGTCAGGTCAATATTATAAGTTACCTCAAAATCTCTTGGGAAATAAATGTGGGTTTATTTATAAATGAATGCATGTGTATGTGACAGTTTAATAAAATCTGAGGAAAGTAAAGTTTAAAAGTTAAAAGGATCCATGGGGGAATGGGAGCAGCTGGTTTACTTCTCCCTTTTTGCAGATGAAAGAAGTACAGTCTGTACCAAACTTGAAAACTGGTTCCTGAAAATGTTTTGTGTTTGGTTCTTTACTTGATTTTATTGTTCTGGGTCTTAAGGCTCACATATATTAATTACAATGAGTTTAGAATTACAAAAACAGCAGTGTGCTGTAGTATAATTTTCACTGATCTTAACCTCCACTCTGGCATTTCATTAAAATGCAGGTTGCTGGTTACATGGCAAGTTTAGCTTGAGATTTTCAATTATGTAATATCTAACAATGAAAACCAAGGAGAAACACAGTTCAACAGAAAAGTCATGGATTTTTTCCACTTATATTGTTTCAGGTGCCACAGAAAATCAGCAAATCCATGACACACCAGGCAGTAAGGCAATATGTGTCAGGCAGGCAGCCAAAGACAGACAACAGAATCCAGAGCCAGAGACAGAAATGGGTGGAGGACAGGTCATGAGCAGATCAAGCAGCCTCTTAGGAGCAAGTGTGAGCACGATCAGGATAAGCAGTGAGTCATGGTCAAATAGGCAAATTGGAAGCCCTAATGTAGGATCCTGAGGAAAAGGGTGGGGAGAGGAGAAGAAGGGGAGGAGGGAGACTAAAGGGTTAGGGGGTAGGGAGAGATGCTGAAAGCCAAAAGCAGAACAGGAACAAATTACAAATGGAGAATGCAGTCACATTGCGTCAGAATCAAGTGGACTTTGGCAGCTAAGGCAGGTCCCTGTTCCAGCTTCAGCTGTTCTCCTTCCCCTCCTGCCACGTGAATTTGGCCTGGGGGCTTGCAGCAGAGGCAATGGAAACAGCTGGCTCAGTAAGAGTGTGGGGGTGAGAAGCTGAAAACAGTTTCTGCAAAGAAAGAGTATGTTTTGTTTATAAAGGAAATTAGAAATGTGCTGAAGAAGGTATTTGAATATGAGTGAGGTATTTGTGTATTTCAATACCCAAAAGAAAAATTACTCAATAGCAAGAATGGTTAAGCTTTAAAAGATTTAACAGAACACAAGCACACACTTCAGTAAATGAGTTAATGAACCACATAGCTAAACATGCATGGCATTTTCAATTCATGCCTCAGTCTAGAAGACTCCTGATCATCTCCCACTCTTTTTAAAGGGCAGAGAGCTGTTTAACAACCATTCAGTGTGCCAGGCAGCAAACAGGCTCTCAACTATTAATGGCAAAGCTGCCAGAAGCCAGACATACCTGGGAACAGATGAAAGGTTTCGTTTGTTCACCTTCAACGTTACACTAGTTCCCACTCAGAATCTCTGAGCACATTACTGGAAATTTTTAAAACACACAGTTATTGGTGCAAAGAGGTTTCTGAAAACATACAAAGCACACATTCAACAAGAAAGTTCACCTGAAAATCCTGTGAAGGCAAACCTGGATTGGAACATTACAGCATGCCTGTTCTTTTTACAAAGACCAAAGCAAGTTCAAAGACTCAGAGATTTTCTTGAAAATGATAAAAACATTGTGCCAAATGAGGTTTCACCTTGCATGCCAAATCCAACTCACTGGCAGTTGCTTCTTGAAGCCCCATATATCTGATCTAATTAGTGATGATTGCCAAAGCCTAGAGAGGAGGGAGTAGATATTCACCATCATTTAAAAATATATCTTATTTTGTATCTTTATTGTTCAGTTTATTAATTACATTTTCCCCCAATAGCTCCCCTCCACCCAGTACCCATTCCACTCTCCGCCCTTACCTGCCCCCCTCTGTCCTCTCCCATAGTTGCATGATTTTTGTCCAGTCTCTTGCTGTACTTCCCACACCCTTTTTCTCACCAAGCATTATCAGTCCATTCCCTCTCTATGTCCATGATTCTGTTCTGGTCCCCATTTTATCCTGATTATCAGGTTGTTAATTCACTTGATTTTTAGATTCATTTGTTGATAGATGTGTACTTGTTGTTCATAATGTATATTTTTACCTTCTTCTTCTTCCTCTTCTTAAACAATACCTTTCAGCATTTCATATAGTATTGGTTTGGCGGTGATGGACTCCTTTAGCTTTTTCTTATCTGCGAAGCACTTTATCTGACCTTCAATTCTGAATGAGAGCTTTGTTGGATAGAGCAATCTTGGTTGTAGATTCTTGCTATTCATCACTTTGAATATTTCCTGCCACTCCCGTCTGGCCTGCATTGTTTCTGTTGAGAAATCCGCTTATAATCGTATGGGTGCTCCCTTATAGGTAACTAACTGTTTTTCTCTTGCTGCTTTTAATATTCTCTATCTTTTGCTCTTGGCATTTTAATTATGATGTGCCTTGATGTGGTCCTCTTTAGATTCCTATATTTTGGGGTTCTGTGCACTTCTTGGGTTTTCAAATCAATTTCTTTCACCAGGTCGGGGAAGTTTTCAGTCACTATTTCTTCTAGTAGGTTTTCATTATCTTGCTCTCTCTCTTTTTCTGGCACCCCAATAATTCTGATGTTGGTATGCTTGAGATTGTCCCAGAGGCTCCTTATACTATCTTCAATTTTTTGGACTCTTTTGGCTTCTTGCTTTTCCAGCTGAGTGGATTTTGCTTTTTTGTATTTCAAATCTTTGACTTGGTTTTTGCAGTCGTCTGGACTACTTTTAGGGCTTTGTATAATATTTTCGTTTCAGTCAGTGTATGCTTAATTTCTAGTTGGTCTTTTTTCATATCCTTGTAGGCGTTGTTCATTTCTTTGTAAGTGTTATTTATTTCAGCATAGTTCTCATTAAGTTTCTCGGCCTTTTCTAGTAGCCTCTTCATAAACCTAATTACTGTGGTTTTGAATTCTATGTCTAGTCGTCTTTTTTCCTCCATTTCTTTCACAGCTGAGTTCTTTCCTTTTCTCTGCATTGTGGTTGCTTTCCCGAGTTGGTCCCTTATCGGTGTGTGATAGGTATCCTCTAAGGAACAGTGGCTCAGCTTCCTTATGCAGCACACGGCGTCAGCCTTAGGTCTGCCCTTCCTGGTGCACCGCTTCAGGTCTATGTGGCTCACGGGTCTCAGTGTTGGGTCGCAATGTAAATCCACCGCTGGTCTCCCCGTTGTCAGACAACTCTGCCTCTCCCCAAATGAGTCTGCACAGCCAAAGTCTCACTCAGGGTTGTAAAACAAAGCAGTATGGTGGTCTCCGAGCAAATGAGCAAGTCAAGCATTCTCTGCCTAGTTGCGCACTCCAGGAACTGCTGCTCCAATTTACTCATGCACTCTCCCTAAACACACAGACCACAGCCGCGCCTGGGATCCTCCTTTCCCCGACCTGGGAGCTCGCCTGGAACTGGGGGGTCGGTGCTGTGGGAGGCCTCCACCCTCCCTGCTGGAGAAAACCAGCCGAGCTTGTTGTCTGCCGCCCGTCCCTCACCACTCCGAACCTCAAAGCTGCGCACCGCTGCTCCTCCTGAGTCACCACTGCGTCCCAATTCTACTTTTATGTGTGGAATTTTCCCTCAGGCAGCTCTCCGGTGATTCTGGACGTTGTTTGCTCCATTGTTAAGTTGTAGTTTCAGAATTGTTGCGTGGACAGCAAGATAAGTGCTCACCTATGCCGCCATCTTAGTTGTCTCTTTTTCTAAAAATATATCTTATTTTGAGTCCTAGGCCATCTCGGCATAATATTTTCTTCCCTAGAGGTGCAAACTGGCCATTTTGGGGCTGGGTTCACATTGAAGATATGTTTTGGCCCTCACAGTAATTTTAAAAATTAGTTGCCAATATGTGAAAATGGGAGATTTGACATTTTTAAAAATTGAAAGTTTCTCTTAAAAGTGGAAATTTCTAAAAATTTTATGCCTCTCTTTCTAAATGGCCACTGTCACCTGAAGCTGAGTAAGAACTGCCTCCTTTAAATGAGATGTCCTCTCTCAATTTCCTTCTTTTACTCGTTTACATTGCCTGTGTGGCCTCTGTAGGATATGTGTTTGTGACTCCCTACTCTATGCATCTGTATTACTTAATCAGACTCCTCAAAATGAATGAGGACTTTAAGATTCACTGTTTGCTTTTCCATTCCAATTCTGTCATTAACCAGAATGACTAACTCATAACACCCTAGTTTTTTGTGTTTTTTGTTAATAACTTCATATTAAACAGATGTTTCTGCCTTTATTTCCAATAAGTCTACCATTTCTTCTTAACCAGATGTTTAGTCCTTTTCCCCTTTCCATATTTTCCAAATCTATTAGCCACTTTCTGGGTCTACTTTGCTCTCATGGACCATCATGCCACTGCCTCACTAACAAGTATTTTCATTTCTTTTGCTCTTTTGTCCTCTCACACCTGCTCATTAAACCTCATCCCTGCATCAATCTAATCATCCAACTTATCCAGGGTGATGAACACTCTTAGATTAAATCACACTACAAATTCATGATGTCTAATGTCAATGAGCCTTAAGTCCCTAAGTGCCACCCTCTCCTCTTTCCCTCAATGGCCACTTTAAAGAGTAGCTACTCTGCTCAAACTACATGGTCTACTTCCTCTTGCCTCACTTTCAGAGGCAACTTTGCTTTCTACTCTCTTAGAAAAATCAAGGCCCTCACATGAGAGAAGTTCCTTGGCTTGCTCCCCTACAACCTAAGAACTTACTTAAATTTCCATGGATTCAGACCTCATATCTCAGTGGGAGAACTGTCCTTCCTCCATTTCAGATTAATTCTTCCCACTGAGTGCCAATCCCCTTAACATTAGCTCATCCTCCTAGTCTCAAGACCAAATTTATTTGATCTTTTATACCCCTTCTCTCTTATCTATACTAATAAAAGGGTAATACGCAAAATGGTCACTATGCTCTCATAGTAACAACTGAACAGCAGGCTGTGTCAGGTGACAAGGCTGGCAGAGAGGTTAGCAAGGGACAACCAAATGACTGAACAACAGGCTGTGTGAGTTGGCCAGGCCAGCAGAGGGGGGCAGTGATGGGCAACCAAGCCAGCTGCAGGGAGGGGGTAGTTAGGGGCGAACAGGCCGGCGGGGGGGGGGTGGCAGTTGGGGCAACTAGGCTGGCAAGGGGAGCAGTGAGGGGTGACCAGTAAGGCAGAGGGGGGCAGTGTGGGGCAACCAGACCAGTGGGGAGGGGAGTTAGGAGTGACCAGACTGGCAGGGGGGTGGTTAGGGGGTGATCAGGCTAGCAGGCAGGCGTGCAGTTGTGAGCCAGCAGTCCCTGATTATGAGAGGGATGTCTAACTGGATCAGGCCTAAACCAGCAGTCAGACATCCCCCAAGGGGTCCTGGATTGGAGAGGGTGCAGGTTTGGCTGAGGGAACCTCCCTCCCCACCGTGTATGAATTTCATGCACCAAGCCTCCAGTCCCTAATAATTTTCTGTGCCTACTTATTCTTTTCTCTCAAAATATAAACTTGTCTTCCAACTAAAAACAATTCTCCCTCAATCTAAAGTACCCTTCTGGTAGCAATCCTAATTTACTGTTTGCTGACTCTTACCACAAATTTCTTGAAGAGCAGACTCCACTTCCTTGCTTTCCATTTACTACTCCATCTACTGATTTTTGGTTTATATCATCATCACTTGACTAATACTTTTTTAAAGCTCACTAAAAACCTCTGACTTCCAAATTCAGTATGATTTTTTTCCCTTATCTTGTTTGGTATTGTAGGGGTACAGAATGAGTTGCCCCAAAGATGTGCCTCTGTTGCTTGCAGATTACTTTCAGCTAAAGGCAACAGACACCTTGAAGGCTCAAGAGAAACTTCTGCCTCGCCTTGAACTACCTAGAAGAATTTAAATTCACGGCCTTGCTCATAACAAGAGATTATCAGATAACATTTTAACCTATCTGTAGGGTAGGACATATTTATAATTTTTTATTATCCTGCAATGACCTTCCTCTCCTCTGAAGTGTCTTACCACCTCCTTAATTCAGAATACCATATACTATACCTCGTTTTCCCTTTCTATCTCTGAACCTCTCCTGTGTTGGGGGTTCCTATGCCGATGCATCTAATTAAATTTGGTTATTTTCTCTTGTTAATCTGTCTCATGTAGATTTAATTATTAGACTAGCATAAAGAATTTAGGAGGGTAGAGGAAAGTGCCTTCCTCCCCAAAATGTCTGCAACATGTGCCCAGGGTTGAATGTTCCCTCAGCCTCCAAACTCTCCTCCCTTGGCAACCATGGTTTTGCTCCTATCTTTATGGTTGTATCCTTTAATACATTTAAAAGCACTGCTTTTGCTAATCAACTATATGTTGTCATTATTCAAGACTCCAATATTAGCTCTATCTTCTCTTTATACTATACACTTTCCCTATGATTCCATGCACTTATATAAAACCTCAATTATTACCTACTAGTGATTCGGTACATGAATTCATGCACATTGAAAGGAAATTAATTAGATGTTGGCTGGCAAGGTAGGACGGGGTGAGACAGGCCAAACACACTCTAGAGCTAACCTCACATGGAGCCTCCCCACTATCTGTGGAATGAGCAGGGTCAATCCAACAGGTGGTGACTCTTGGCCTGGCCTGTGGGAATTGGGCCAAAACCAGCTCTCTGACATCCCCCAAGAGGTCCCGGAGCATGAGAGGGCACTCTGTAAAGTTGCTGTCATACAGGGTGTGGAACGCAAACACAAGTGTGCAGTAACCAGGTTCAGGGCCGACAGTGCCCCAGCAACAACCTAACCCAAGGCCAAAGGTGGAATCATATGGGCCCAAGCGGAATGGAATCAAGCTCCCTCCTCTCTGCTTTCAGGGTGCATCAACCGAGAACCACTGCTGCCAAGTCACTACATCTTGGCAGCTCCTGTGTTGAATGTCTGCCCCCTACTGGTCAGTGCATGTCATAGTAACTGGTCAGACAGTCAGAGGGACACTTAGCATATTTGCCTTTTTTTATTTCTTCATTGATTAAGGTGTTACATATGTGTCCTTCACCCATTACCTCCCCCAACCCCCACTCATGCCCTTACCCACCTGGTACCTATGTCCATTGGTTAGGCCCATATGTATGCATACAAGTCCTTTGGTTGATCTCTCCCCCTTATGCCCACCATCCCCTAGTTCCCTCCAAGGTTTGATGGTCTGATGCATGTTTCTCTGTATCTGGATCTGTTTTTCTTCATCAGCTTATGTTGTTCATTATATTCCACAGATGAGTGAGATCATAGGAAACTTATATTTCTCTGACTGGCTTATTTCACTTAGCATAAGGTTCTCCAGTTCTATCCATGTTGTTGCAATTGGTAGGGATTCCTTCTTTTTTAGTGCAACAAAGTATTCCATTGTGCAGATGTACCACAGTTTTTTAATCCACTCATCTGCTGATGGGCACTTTGGCTGTTCCCAAATCTTAGCTATGGTCACATGCTGCTATGAACATAGGGGTACATATATCCTTTCTAACTGATGTTTCTAGCTTCTTGTGATATATTCCTAGAAGTGGTATTACTGGGTCAAATGGGAGTTTCATTTTTAGTTTTTTGAAGAAACTCCATACTGTTCACCACAGTAGACGCATCAATCTGCATTCCCACTGGCAGTGTACCAGGGTTCCTTTTTCTCCGCATCCTCACCAACATTTGTCATTTATTGATTTGTTGATGATAGCCATTCTGACAGGTATGAAATGTTTCTGCATTGTCGTTTTGATTTGCATCTCTCAGATAATTAGTGACTTTGAGCATGTTTTCACATGTCTATTCACCTTCCTTCATTCTTGTTTCAAAAAGTGTCTATTTAACTCCCTTGCCCATTTCTTGATTGGATTGTTTATCTTCCTTTTGTTCAGTTGTATCAGTTCCCTGTAAATGTTGGAGATTAAACCTTTATCAGTGATAACATTGGCAAGTATGTCATCCTGTGCAGTGGTCTTTCTTCTTGTTTTGTTGATGGTTTCTTTTGCTGTGCAAAAGTTTTTTATTTTGATGTAGTACCATTTCTTTATTTTCTCTTTAGTTTCCATTGCCCTAGGAGCAGTATCAGTGAAGAAGTTCCTTCAGCATATGTCTGAGATTTTGCTGCCTGTGGATTCCTCTTGTATTTTTATGGTTTCCCATCATATATTTAGGTCCTTGATCCATTTTGAGTTTATTTTTCTGTATGGTATAAGTTGGTGATCTAGTTTCATTGTTTTGCATGTATCTGTTCAATTTTCCCAACACCATTTATTGAAGAAAATGTCTTGACTCCATTTTATGTTCATACCTCCTTTGTCAAATATTAATTGGGCATAGTGCTTTGAGTCGATTTCTGGATTCTGAATTCTATTCTATTGATCCATATGTTTGTTCCTATGCCAGTACTAGACTGTTTTCAGAACAGTGGCTTTATAATATAGCTTGATATCTGGTATTAAGATCCCACCTACTTTGTTCTTCTTTCTCAGGATTGCTGCTGCTATTCGGGGTCTTTTTTTATTCCAGATCAATTTTTGGAAAGTTCTTTCTAGGTCTGTGAAATATGCCATTGGTATTTTAATAGGGATTGCATTGAATCTATAGATTGCCTTAGGTAGAATAGATATTTTAATGAGGTTGATTCTACCTATCCATGAACACAGTATGTTCTTCTATCTGTTTATATCTTCCTCTATTTCTTTTTTCACTGTCCTGTAGTTTTTTGCATATAGGTCTTTTACCTCTTTAGTTAAGTTTATTCCTACGTATCTTAATTTTTTTGGTACGATGGTAAATGGGATTGCTTTTTAGTCTCGCTGTAAGTTCACTGTTGGTGTATAGAAATGCCATAGATTCCTTGCCATTAATTTTATATCTGGCTACATTGCCGAATTCAATTACTAATAATTTTTAAGTCTAATAATTTTTTGATGGAGTCTTTAGGGTGTTCTATGAATAGTATCATGTCATCTGTGAATAAGTACAGTTTTACTTCTTTTCCAATTTGGATGCCTTTTAGTTCTTATTCTTGTCTGATAGTAATGGCTACTATATCCAATACTATGTTGAGCAGGAGTGGTTAGAGAGGGCATCCCTGTCTTGTTTCTGTTCTTAGGAGAAATGGTTTGTTTTTGTACATTGAGTGTGATGCTGGCTGTGGGCTTATCATATATGGCTTTTATGATGTTGAAGTATGACCTTTCTATTCCCACCTTGCCAAGACTTTTTATCAAGAAAGGGTGTTGGATTTTGTCAAATGCTTTCTCTGTGTCAACTGATATGACTATGTGATTTCCCCCATCAATTTGTTTATGTTTTGTATCACGTTTATTGATTTGCAGATATTGTACAATCCTTGCATCCCTGGTATAAATCCTACTTGGTCATGGTGTATGATCTTTCTGATGTACTGCTGGATGTGATTTGCTAGGATTTTGTTGAGGATCTTGGCATCTATGTTCATGAGGGATATTGGCCTGTAATTCTCTTTCATTGGGTTGTCTTATCTGGTTTTGGTATTAGGGTGATGCTGGATTCATAGAAGGAGCTAGAAAGTGTTCCTACCTCTTGAATTTTGTGGAATTGTCTGAGGATAGGTTTTAGTTCTTCCTTGAATGTTTGGTATAACTCTCCTGTGAAGTCGTCTGGGCCAGGGCTTTTTTTTTTCTTTTCTTTTTTTTCTGGAAGCTTTTTAATGACTGCTTCCATTTCTTTCACAGTTATTGGCCTATTGAGATTTTTAGAATCTTCCTGAGTTTTGGAAGGTTGTATTTTTCTAGAATATGTTCATTTCTTCCAGGTTGTCTAGTTTGTTGCAATAGAGTTGTTCATAATATTTTTTTAACAATCCTTTGTATTTCTGTAGGGTCTGTTGTTATTTTGCCACTATCATTTCTGATTTTATTTGAGTACTCTCTCTGCTTCTTGGTGAGCCTAGCTAGAGGTTCATCAATCTTATTTTTCCTTTCAAACAACCAACTCTTGGTTTCATTGATCTTTTGTAATGTTTTGTTTGGGGTTGGTTTTTTGTTTTTTTTTTTTTTTTTTGGTCTCTATGTTATTTATTTCTGCTCTAATCTTTATTATATCCTTCCTTCTGCTCACTCTGGGCTTTTCTTGTTGCTCTCTTTCTAGTTCTTTGAGTTGTAGCATTAGATGATTTACAACCATTTTTTCTAGTTTTTTTAAGGTAGGCCTGTAGTGCTATAAACTTCCCTCTCAGGACTGCTTTTACTGTGTCCCATAGGTTTTGGATTGTTGTGTTTTTACTGTCATTAGTTTGCAGGATGTTTTAAATTTCTTCTTCAATTTCATTGGTAACTCAATCAATATTTAATAATATGCTATTCAGCTTCCATGTGTGTGTTTTGGATTGTTTTTATTGTTTATTTCTAATATTATGCCATTGTGGTCTGAAAAGATTCTTGGTATGATTTCAATCTTCTTGAATTTGGGGAGAGGTTGCTTGTACCCAGTATATGGTCTATTTTTTAAAATGTCCCATATATACTTGAGAAGAACGTAGTTTGGGATAAAATATTATGAAGATGTCAAATAATTCCATCTGATCTTTTGCTGATTTTTTGTCTAGAGGATTTATCCAGTAATGTCAGTGGTGTATTAAAGTCCCCTACTATGATTGTATTGTTATCTATCTCTCTCTTGATATCTTTCAGGAAATTTTTTTATGTATTTGGGTGCTAGTGCACTGGGTGCATATATGTTTACCAGGGTTATATCCTCTTGTTGTATCGATCTTTTAGTATTATGAAGTGGCCCTCCTTATCTCTTATTATGGCCTTCACTTTGAGGTCCATTTTGTCAAATATTAGTATTGCTACCCTAGCTTTTTTTTTATTTCAATTTTCTTGAAGGATATTTTTCCATCCCTTCACTTTCAGTCTGTGTGAGTCCCTTGTTCTGAGGTGGGTCTCTTGTAGACACCATATATATGGATCATTTTTTTTTATCCATTCAGTCCCGCGATGTCTTTTGATTGGAGCATTTAGTCCCTTTACATTTAAAGTTATTATTGAAAGGTACTTATTTGTAGCCATTTTTATTTTTTGAGGCTGGGTTCCTTCTTACCTTTTTGTTTCTTCTTTTTTACAGCATTTCCTTTAGCATTTCTTACATTACTGGCTTGGTAGTGATAAACTCCCCTAGCCTCTTTATGTCTGCGAAGCTCCTGATTTCCCCTTCAATTTTGATTGAGAGTCTTTCTGGATAGAGAATTCTTGGATTTAGTCCCTTGCTTTGCATCATTTTGTATATCTCCTTCCATTCTTTTCTGGCCTGATGTGTTTCTGTCAAGAAATCATTTGATAATCTTATGGGAGCTTCTTTGTACATAACTCTCTGACTCTCTATTGCTGCCTTTAAGATTCTCTCTTTGTCGATAACATTTGCCATTGTAATTATGGGGTGTCTTGGTGTAGGTCTTTTGGAATTCATCTTGCTTGGGACTCTTTTTACTTGAATAACTTTTTCTTCCCCATATCAGGGAAGTTTTATGTCATTATTTCTTTGAAAAATTTTCTAATCCTTGCTGCTCTTCTTGTCCTTGTGGCATCCCTACTATGTGTATACTATGTTGTTTTGCATTGTCCCAAAGCTCCCTTAGGCTCTCCTCCTGCTTTTTAATTTTTTTCTCTAGTTGCTGTTCAGATTGGGCTTGTTTCTACACTGATATTCTAACTGGATGATTTGGTCCTTTGCTTCTTCTAGTCTACTATTGAAACCTTCCATGCTGTTTTTTATTGTAGCTATATCATTTTTTATTTCTTACTGATTCTTGCATAGGTATTTGATTTTTTCATCCATGCTGTGTATGAACTATATGACCATTACTCTGAATTCTTTTTCTGTCATTTTGCATGCTTCTATTTCACTTATTTCCCTACTTGGTGATTCCTCCTTTTAGGTCCTCTGGGGATTGCTTCATTGTCTCCCATTCTGACTATCACTAGAAGGTTCATATGTCGAGTTGTGGGGGCCGGGGTTGTATGCAGTGGGAGTTTTGGACACCAAGTGTCACTGAAGCGCTCTGATGCCAAGACCTGTGGTTGCTGTGGGTTTCTGGGAACCATGCTCACCCTGGGTCAGAGTCACAGGCACTTAGTATGGCCTCATGTGTACACCTAGAATCAAGGACCCTGCCTGTGCCATGGTGAAACAGAGAACCCACTGGCAAGTGCCAAAAATCGAAGTCCCCTATTGAGTGTCAGGAGTCAGAGGCTACCTGTGTCCATGCCAAGAATTGAGTATCAGAGTCTCTATTTCTTGGTGCTACCTCACACTGAGAATCAGGTCTCTTTGTGCACATACGCCAAGAAATGGAGTCACTGGCACTTACTGTGAATGTACTGAGAATCAGGGAATCTCAGGCACACATAATGAGGAATGGAGTCTAGTCACTGGTAGTCAATGCTGCCTCTTGTGTGGAGATTCAGGGTCCCTAATCTTCCCAGGAGACGGGGTTGCTCAGTCGCACTGTGTAGGCAGGAGGTCCACTTCTGCCCTGTGGTAAACAGCCTTCTGTGTGTGCTTGCCCTGAATCAAAGTCAGGTGGCACTGCTCCTTAGTGTGGGTGTGGAGTCTGGTCACATGGGTGTGCACTGTGGAAAACAAACTCCCTTTGTCCATGTACCCAGGCTCAAATTCAGTGCTGCCTTCCTGTGTGGGCACAGGGTCTGGTCATGGGAAACAAACTCCCTGGGTTTGCACCCCCAGGCTCAAATTCAGTGCTGTCTCCCTGCATGGGTGTAGGATCTGGTCATAGAAAACAATATCCCAAAGATCATGCACCTATGCTCAAATTCAGGACTGCCTTCCTGCCTCGGCGTGGAGACAAGTTGCGGGGAAAAAATTCCCCGAATTCACAAGTTTGGGCACAATTTCAGTACTGTCTCCCTGCTCTGCATGGGTGCAGGATCTGGTCGCAGATGACCACCTCCCTAGGGATGTGTGGCTGCTCAAATTCTGCTCAGTCTCCATACCTTGGCATGGGGATGAGTCACAGGAAACAAATTCCCTGAGTTCACAAGTCCAGGATCAAGTTCAGTGCTGTCTCCCTGCGCTGCGTGGGTGCGGGATCTGGTCACAGAAGACTATATCCCTAGGGGTGAGCGGCTAGGATTGAATTCCGCTCAGTCTCCTTGCCTGGGCATGGAGACAAGTTGCAGGAAACAAACTTCCTATGTCTGACACCAATACTCAAAGTCAGGCAGAGTCACCACTGCTTTGTGTGTGAAGAAAGCCTTATTGTGCAGCTGGGATCTAGTAGTTTCTATGTCACTGCCATTGGGGCAGCGGGGGAGGGGAATCGGCTTTGTGACTCACAGAAATCTGTGGCCAAGTGCCTGGAGTCCTGGTGTCCCTGGGTCTGCAGTAGAGTAATCTTGGTTGTAGGCTCTTGTTATTCATCACTTTGAATATTTCTTGCCATTCCCATCTGGCCTGCATAGTTTCTGTTGAGAAATCAGCTAACAATCATATGGGTGCTCCCAAGTAGGTAATTAAGTGTTTTTCTCTTGCTGCTTTTAATATTCTCTTTGTCTTTTGACCTTGGCATTTTAATTATGATGTGCCTTGGTGTGGTCCTCTTTGGATTCCTCTTGTTTGGGGTTCTGTGCACTTCCTGGACTTGTAAGTCTATTTCTTTCACCAGGTGGGGAAAGTTTTCAGTCACTATTTCTTCAAATAGGTTTTCGACATCCTGCTCTCTCTATTTTTCTGGTACCCCCATAATTCTAATGTTGGTATGCTTAAAGTTGTCCCTGAGGCTTCTTACACTATCCTCAAATTTTTTAATTCTTTTTGCTTTTCCGGTTGCTTGTTTTGGGCCTCTTGGTATTTCAAATCTTGGACTTGATTCTTGCATTCCTCTAGTTTGCTGTTGGGTCTCTGTAAAATATTTTTTATTTCAGTCAGTGTATGTTTAATTTCTAGTTCTTTTTTTATATCCTTGAGGGTCTTGCTGAATTTATTGGCCTTTTCTAGGAACCTCTTTAAAAACCTTATAACCGTGGTTTTGAAATCTGTATCCAGTCGTTTGTTTTCCTCCATTTCTTTCTTTTGTGATCTGTTTCTTTCTCTCTGCATTTTCACTGCTTCCCAGAGTTGGTAGGGTAACTTTGTGTGCTAGGTGTCTCGGCCTCCCCTGTTACCTGAGGTGGACATTCTTGGTGCACCCTCGAGTTTCACCAGCTGCCAAACAGTCCAGTCTCTCCCCCCAATGAATCCAGACTCCCAGATCTCCACCCAGAACTGGGGCTCCATGCAGTCAGAACTGGGTTTCAGCGCCATCTGGAGCTCCTGTCTCCCTCCTGCCAGATTAAGCCAGTGGCACAGTCAACAGTCTGCCCTCTCTGTGCGTACTCGTGGACGCACCTCTGGAGCTTCGCCTTTGGCTGTTCCCCTGAGATTTTGTCTCACAATCCATATTCCCCCCATAAGGGCCTGAGTCTCATGGGTCTCACTCAGAAGCAGGGTTCAGTTCAGTCGGAATGGAGTTCAGCACAGTCTGGAGCTTTTGTCTCCTTCCCACTAGAGCACATCAGCCAGATACTCAAAGGCCCCGTCCTCTCCGACTCATCCTATCCACGCGCATGTGTCTCTGTATCTCAGGCTTTGCAGCTCCTCTGATTATCCGTGTGCATTTCTGTTTCCTTCTAGTTGTAGAATTTCCAGTCAGCCAGCTTTCCCATGGTTCTGGATGATGTCCGTTTTGTCTTTTAGTTGTATTCTTGAAATTGTGTGAGGCAGCAGCCTAGCTGTTTACTTATGCCACCATCTTGGTTTTCTCACTTGAGTCATTACTTAACTAACCTTCACTTCATGACTCTCCTCCCCATGTTACTTAAAATGGAACATGGCTCTGAGCAGGTCTGTCTAGGCCCAGCTAATGGTGTTTGGGTTTCCTGTAGGAAAAGTTTCGTGTAGGAAAAGTTTCACCACAATCCAGGTGAATTTTAGAGGATGTTTATGAAAGCTGGGGACAGTAAAGAAGGAAGGGCTGGGGAAATGAGCCTAGGCTGGTCTGCTTTGGCTCACTAAGAAGTCAGAGAAAGGGGGCCTTTGGGGACAGGTTCAGGGGCTTTGTCTGGGACAAACTGTTGCTGCCCATTGCTGCCCTGGTTGCAAGCCTTGTGGGGTCCCTTAGAGTTTAGGAGATGCAATCCTGTGGGGGAAGAGGTGGGGAGAAACTCCAATGTGTTCCTGGGAAGGAGAGGAGGTGCTGAGTTGTCTCAAGTCTTGTGCTTCTTTCTTGCAGGCCAGAATCTTAGGGGGTGGCGGGTCTCAGAGGAAAGTTTCAACAGAATAGTCATCAATTTTCTAGGTGTGTTCCTTCAGAGTCGTGGTCTCTACTGATTGGTCAGTGTCAAGGCAGGGGGTCCTTAGTCATTGCAGCAGGTTCTGGTGTCACTCACCTGGTTTTGTGCTTTTTTGGATCTGAAGCTTAAATACAACTGAAGCCTAGATATTATTTTTAGGGAGGTGACTTTCTACATCTGCTGTATATTGATGTCAGTTTGTTCAGCTATCTGTCTGTTTCCCTATTCCACTTGTCCTGGCTTACTGGCCTGTCTCACATGTGCCCTTTATGCACCAGCTATACTGAACTTCCTGCACTTTCCTGAATGTATTGCACTGTTTCATATCTGTATTTTCATTCATGCTGTTACTTCTGCCTAGAATTAGTCCACATTCCTTTTTTTTCTCATCTGCTTGGCAAACTCAACCTTTCCTTCAAGACTTAAACATAAGCTCCTCCAGGAAGTTTGCCCTGACTCTTGAAGGAGAAAATAACTGGCCACCCCAAAATATGTCTCTTTGGCAAAAGGATTACTGTAAAATGGTTGTTGTTGTTTTTTAATCCTCACCCGAGGATATTTTTTCCATTGATTTTTAGAGTGGAAGAAAGAGGGAGAGACAGAAAGAAACACCAATGTGAGAGAGACACATCAGTTGGTTGCCTCCTGCATGCGCTGAGCAGAGCCAGTAGCCTGCAACTGAGGTTCATGCCCTTGACCAGAATCATATCAGGGACCCTTCAGTCTTCAGACTGGTGATGCTCTATCCACTGAGGAAAATTGCTAGGGCTAAGCTGGGTATTTTTAAGAAACAGCAGACCTGACCTAAGAAAGGCTCTGAAAACTGAGTAAAGTTATCCTTTTTAAAGACATTTATGTGTAAAAGAACTCTTCCTTTCTAAGGGATTCTCCCTCTCTGTGTCAGGAAGAAAAGACCAAATCTCTTGAAACTCTGACCAATGGAGAAGTAAATGGCCTAAATCTGCATAACAATCTTATCCCTGTTTATTGTGCTTTTCCTAGTAACCTCCCATAATTGATAGGCCCCCCAAAATCTTTTATCTTTAGCTGGAGATGGTATTTAAGGTGGTGGCTTGCTTCATTGCAGGGAGTTACTCAGTTTTCCTAGCTCTCTCTCAAGTATACAGGAGGTATGCTTGTTATTAAACTTTTGTTTTTCTCTTGTTACTCTGGCTTTTATTACAAGGGAAGGAGGGTTTCAGGCAAGAACCTAGAAAGGTAGAGGGAAATTTATGTCTTCTCTTCTATAGTCTCCTTTTTTGCATTGCCAGTACTCTTGTTTGCCTTTATCATAGCACCTTATCACACTGACTTATGATTATTGACTTACTTTTATGATTCTTTTATCAGGTGGTAAAATCCCAAAGGCAGGGATTGATTGGTTAGCTATTTCTGTATGTTTAGTGCCTGTACATTATTAAATACATAGTAGATACTTAATTAGTATTTGATAAATAAAATTTGAAACAGATTAATGGAAAGTGAATTAGGGACTAGAAAAGACTAAAATTTCATATTGCTATGACTTCTTTTGTACACTGACTTCAAATTTATATTTTAATTAAGAGATTTTATTTCGGTTATGTACCTATGAAAAGTCATTGACAATTTACAAGAATTCATACCACTCATCATCTTTGTGTTACTTTATCCTGAGTAAGTTCATTGAAGTGTTGCCTGACTAGATATACTTGTGGCTTCTGTTAGGGTAAGAAGGTTGCATTATGTCACCAAAGATTTCTTTTTCATTTACCAAACTTCTACTGTCTTACAAAGAATGCCTATGCAAATAGTACACCTGGCCACCATGCATTTGGGGCTCTTCTTCCATGGCTCTGCCTGTCTTGCCTCATCTTGCTCATACTTGCTGTGGTTTATTACTGCTACTTTAATAGAATGAGCCAACCAGGCTCCCCAAACAAGGTAAGAAAACTTTCCAAGAAGAACAAAATAATTGTTAAGTCACAGGCTTTGCAGATCAAAATTGCTTAAAGCCTGCTTTTGTGCCTAAAACAATTTTAAATAGTTGTGATTCTGCTCCTTTTACTAAAGGCTCCCCATACCCTACCTCCAAAATCAACAACTTCTTGCCAATGAATAACCTAATTCAGACCTCTACAGTGTTTTTCAATGAATGGGTCAAGAGGTACACTCTGCTCCCTTCCTGCTTAATTCTAGGCCAGTGTGCTCGGTCCAGTTATGCTGCAGGCCCTCCCCAGGAGGAGAAGGTGGTGTCTGTATGTGAGGGATGTTTACCACTACTATAAAGCCAGTAAGGATTATGATAAAGGGACTCTGGACTATTCATACTCTGAACTATCATAATATAGATGAGCCTAATCAACCCACAGTAAGTATGAGCTACATGTCACACACTGACAAAAATTCACCCTTTGATTCAACCTTTCAAAATGTTGTAGCTTATTATTTTTGCGTGAACCTGGATGTGGTTGGCCTTCCTATGTGTATTATGTGTTCCTAACTGTAGCACAAGTATTTTCAGAAAGCTTTCTTCTCTGTTCAAGAAAAGACTGGCATCTTGGTGTCAAAATAGTCATATCTGTAATTTCCATCAACCACATGAACACTTTTGCTAGTACTTTTGAAAGCCAGTACATTCATCCACCTAATTCCCCTTCACAATCTCTGATCAGACCACATTGTGTTAATGTACTTTTTACTCTGGAATATTTCATGTCCTCAAGACTTTAAGAGTTGCATCTCAGCAAAAATTCCCTATTGACATATCTTTATATTGATACCTTAAATGATCTTTTTAAATGAATCAAATGGATCCCTCTAGTAACCATGAAATCTTCCTTTGTGCATTTTCAAATCTCTTTTCCAAAACTCTTTATTTAATCTCTATTCAGATAGAATATATCCCAACAATTCATCAAAATTCTCAAATATTGCCAGTAGCTTCCCAAAACCAATCAATTACATTGAAGCCATAGGGAAAACATTTTTTTACAACTATCTGTAAGTATTCTCAGTTTTCCTGAATATATTTAAGTCTAGGCAATTCAAACTGAGACATGCAACCTATTAAAATGCAATGCTTTTCATTTTAAATTTAGGCCATGACCAAATCACCAATCTTGCTAATTAGATTTTCTGTGGTTTGATTAAGCTAGAGAGTTTAAATTTTAATACTAACTAATTGTCAGAATTCATTCCTTTTTAAAATGGATCACAGAATTAATCCTCCTTTTTAACTTACTGGTTGTCAATTTCTTTTTGTATAAAGAGAGATATTAATTTTTTTCTTTCTTTGCAATAACTAACCCTTAACTTTGCTAAGATTTGCATTTCCCTGCAGGTTCTTCTATCATGATAATGTGTGGCTGCATCCTCTAAATTCTCCTCATTCTCAAAAGGAGGAGGGAGGGTCCCAGGGCTCATCATAAAGATGATGCTCCTTGTGTGCTGGCAATATTTCTTTTCCTTCTTTCTCATGTTTTTCATAAAGATTCTCAGGCACCGGCCGCATAGCTGGCGGCGCCAAAAGCTCCATGGGTGGAGGCTTATCCTCCGGGGGAGCTAGTTTCTCTAAGCTGGAGCAAGATGGATTTTTATCCCTCAAAGATAACTTCCCTAAACTAGGACAAGAAGGATTTTTCTCTCTCAGCCTTCCTTCCCCTTTTCTCTCCTCATAAGAAGGATCAAGGCAGTCCCCAACAAGATTCCACAAAGAAAAAATTTCAGGCACCTTCCCCGGACCATGATCAGAATAGTCCTGCAGTTTTTTTCCAACCTTAGTACAAGTCTCAAGATTCACAGTTCCTTCTTCAGGAAACAAAGAACAGACATCTATGACAAAAGCTAAAAAAAACATTCAAGCTGCTTATATCCTACTCTAGTTCCTCTTGCTTTAAGCATATTTTTAAGCACGTACACAAACCATTCTTTACTTTTACCTTGTCCCATAGTATTTTACTCCTGACTATACCTTCAACCAATTCGCTGCCCCACACTTCTTCATCCGACGCGCGCCCCTTCAACCTGCAGCAGCCTTCACTGAGTCCCCTGTGTCAGGATCCTGTCTGGGCGCCACTCAATGCCGGGGCCAGCCGGCATCAGTCGAGCAGTCCCTGAAAGGGGGGTGAGGCTTACGGAAAGATAGAGATAGAAAGATGGATAGAAATAAAGAAGAAACAAAAGATATGGGATCAGGAGGTCTGCAAAGCCCTCTTTAGGACTGCGGCCTCATTCCCTTTTAAATAATTATATTGGTGTGAGAAATTTCAATCTGAACAAAAAATTAGTTCTGAAAACCCCCATTTTATATTTTCCCATCAAATAAAAATCACATGTCTCCTCTTCAAGCAGAAGTAACTGAAGTGGACTCTCAAGTCATCTGACCTCCAAGTTTACCTAAGCAGAGATAAGGGCTTTTCAAAGCTTCAGTACCTGGAACTTAGTCTGTGCATTTATTGGCTGGGCTATGTCAATGGAGAGAAGGCATAGGAGAGGGATTGTCCCAAGATGCTCCATGTCAACCACTGGTTCTGGCTCAGGACTTTATCAATACCTTGCTGCCTTTCTGAGTGGCAAATGAAGAAAAATAGGACATCCACAGCCATGGCTTTCATTCAATTCTACCTGCCAATGCTGGCATGTTTGGTATTAAGTCCTAGGAAGCTATGGCCCAAGTGCAGTTGACTAGATTCAGTTGACTGTGACAGATATTTTAGAAATTCTACATTTCTTATAAGATTTGCTGGGTTGCCCAGCTGGTGTTGTTCAGTGATTGAACATCAACCTTGAATCAGGAGGTCACAATTAAATTCTAGATCAGGGCACATGCCCGGGTTGTGGGCTCAATTCCCAGTGTGAGGCATGCAGGAGGCAAACCATCAATGATTCTCTTTCATCACTGATGTTTCTCTCTCTCTCTCTCTCTCTCTCTCTCTCTCTCTCTCTCTCTCTCTCTCTCTCTCTCCCCCTCTCCATTCCTCTCTGAAATCAATACAAATATATATTTTTTAAAAAGATTTGATGTAAAAGCAAAACAGCCCCCCATCATTTTATTTTGATAACATGGAAGGGTGGGGGGCATAGAAAACTTACACTACCTGAATAGGTTCTTTTGGCTGGTTTAA
Organism: Antrozous pallidus; assembly: GCA_027563665.1. Lineage (NCBI taxonomy): Eukaryota > Metazoa > Chordata > Mammalia > Chiroptera > Vespertilionidae > Antrozous > Antrozous pallidus. The sequence goes on from CM050509.1 coordinate 54,248,795, forward strand.
TAATTAAGTCTATATGAGACATTTTAGATTAACAAGAGAAAATAACTAAATTTAGCTATCCTATCTAATAAAAGAGTAATATGCAAATAAATCGTGCCTCTGCTACACCAAGCCACGCCCACCAGCCAATCAGGAGAAGGTATGCAAATTAAGTCAACCAAGATGGCTGTGGCCATGGAGAGAGCAGGAAACTTGGGTGTCCCCGGTGTTGGAGGAATCCAAGCTTTCTGCACTCCCTGGCCAGCCCAGGCCTCCACACAAGGCTACAAAGTTTCAATTATAGAAGATAAATAAATCCCAGATAGCAGAACCTCTGCTTGGGTCACACTGAGGGGCGTGGCTGGCCTGCAAACCACCACAGACCTCTCGCCCAGGCTGCCCCACACCCCAAGGGAACCCCCACCCTGATCTGGGACACTCTTCAGGGCAAACCAGCTGACCCCCACCTATGCACCAGGACTCTATCCTATCTAATAAAAGAGTAATATGCAAATTGACCATCACTCCAACACACAAGGTTGCTGCCTCCAAGTGGTCAAAGATGGCCTCCCCCATGTGGACACAAGATGGCCACCATAAGATGGCCAGTAGCGGGGCGGAAGTTGGGAGGGACAAGGCCTGCAAGGAAGGGCAGTTGTGGGCAATCAGGCCATCAGGGGAACGCAGTTGGGAGGGATCAGGCCAGAAGAAGAGGGAAGTTGGGGGTGACCAGGCCTGCAGGGAGGACAGGGAGGGGCAAACATGTTCATAGGGGAGCAGTTAGCCATCAATCAGGCTAGCAGGGAAGTGGTTAGGGGGTGATCAGGCTGGCAGGCAGAAGCAGTTAGGGGCAATCGGGAAGCCAGGCAGGTGAGTAGTTGGCAGCCAGCAGTCCTGGATTGTGAGAGGGATGTCTGACTGCCCGTTTAGGCCTGACCCTGGTAAGATCAGGCCTAAATGGGCAGTCGGACATCCCTCAAGGTGTCCCAGATTGGAGAGGGTGCAGGCTGGGCTGAGGGACATACCCCCCATGAACAAATTTTGTGCCCCAGGCTTCTAGTATACATATATATGGGAACCCCACATACATGAGAGAATCAGAGACCCCCACATACATGAGAGATTCACAAACAGAAAAAATGAGGTATATATGACATTTTGAGCTAAGGATGAGTTAAGATTCCTTGGAACTTCTGAGAGAAGGAAAGTCATTTGCAAGACAGTAAGAAGAACAAAAGTTTAGTCATTAGAAACTTGCCATGCCCTATAGATAGATCATAAAACATTATTTCTGGCCCTCGCTTAGTTGGTTGGAATGTCATTCTGTATACCAAATAAGGTTGCAGATTCAATTCCCAGTCAGAGTACATAACCTCAGCTGGAGCATATGGGAAGATCTGAGCAATGCTTTTTTCCTTCTCTCTCTTTTTCTCTCTCTCTCTCCCTGTCATTTCTTCTCTCTCTAAAAATCAATGAAAACATATCCTCGAGTGAGGATAAAAAAAAACATTATTTCTAGTGGTAACTCTTATTATGGGGAAGGCCCTGCATTTAAATTCTTCTAGGTCAGTGGTCAGCAAACTCATTAGTCAACAGAGCGGTAAACGGCGGCTCATGAGCCCCTTATGCCAACCACTGTAACCTAGGTAGTTAAGGAGGAATGTGGCAGAAGTTTCTCTTGAGCCTGCAGGGTCTTTGTTGCCTTTAGCTCAAAATAATTTGCATGCTGCTGAGGCACATCTTGGGGGTGACTTGTTCTAAACTCCTGTAATAATGTTTTGTTGGATAAGAAAACAAACTATTTGAAAACTATCAATGAGTAATTTGGTAATTTTTATAAGTAACCAGAGGCCTGGTGTACGAAATTCATGCACAGGAGGGGGGTAGTGTCCCTCAGCCCAGACTGCACCCTCTCTAATCTGGGACCCCTTGAGGGATGTCCAACTGCGCATTTAGGTCTGATCGTACTGGGATCAGGCCTAAATGGGCAGTCAGACATCCCCCTCACAATCCAGGATTGCTAGCTCCCAACTGCTCACCTGCCTGCCTTCCTGATTGCCCCTAACTGCTTCTGCCTGCCAGCCTGATCACCCCCTAAACATTCCTCTGCCAGCCTGATTGATGTCTAATTACTCCCTTGCCAGCCTGTTTGCCCCTAACTGCCTGGGTCCCCCTGTAGGCTTGGGTCCCCCTCAACTGCCCCTTCCTGCAGGCCAGGTCACTCACAATTTCCCTCCTCTGCTGGCCTGGTCACCCCTAACTGCCCTCCCTGCAGGTTTAATCCCCCCAACAGTCCTCCCCTGCTGGCCATCTTGTGGTAGCCATCTTGTGTCCACATGGGGGCAGGATATTTGACAACATGGGGCCAGCCATCTTGTGTTTTGGAATGATGATCAATCTGCAAATTACTCTTTTATTAGATAGGATAGAGGCGTGGTGCACGGGTGGGGGTAAGCTGGTTTGCCCTGAAGGGTGTCCCAGATCAGGGTGGGGGTTCCCTTGGGGTGTGGGGCAGCCTGGGGGAGGGGTCTGTGGTGGTTTGCAGGCCAGCCACACCCCTGAGTGATCCAAGTGGAGGCCCTGAGATCTGGGATTTATATATCTTCTACAATTGAAACTTTGTAGCCTGGAATGAAGCCAAGCCTTCTGCTTGCTCCGTGGCGACAGCCATTTCTGTTGGGTTTATTTAAATTCTATAATTGAAACTTTGTAGCCTGAAATAGAGGCCTAGACGCTAGGGCTGCAGAAGCTTGGCTTTCTCCATTGCCCAGGCAACCCTAGCCTAGGCTCTCTCCAGCTCCGTGGCTGCCGCCATTTCTATTATGATTATGTATCTTCTATAAAATTTTATAGCATTAAGTGGAGGCCTAGGCCAACAAGGGCAGGCAGAGAGCTTGGCTTTCTCCATTGTGGGGAAACCCGAGCCACCCTCCTGCTCTCAGTGGCTGCAGCCATCTTGGTTGGGGTTTGTTTGCGTATTTTCTCCTGATTGGCTGGTGGACGGGGCTGGTGGGCAGGGCTGGTGGGTGTAGCAGAGGTGCAATCAATTTGCATATTACTATTTTATTAGACAGGATGGCTCCTACAACTCAGTTATATCACACAGTATATACATCTGGAGCAGCATACATTTAAATGAACTCAAAGTGAAATGGTATATAATTTAACCCTGGCTTTATTTTTGTGCTGCTAAATACCAGTCCTTGAATAATTGTATAAATCATTACTCAGGAGAGGTATTTCTCTGTAGTCAACTATTAAAACAATTTCCAGAGAGGCATGAAAGCATATGTTGTTTTCATAATATCCCAGGAAGGAGAGATAGAATCATACTGAGAAGAGGGAATCAGAGCATAGAAAAGTCAGGCTGGGCCATGAACATACTAGTAGTCAACAAATATAGGACTGGATATAATGCTCCTCAAAAAAGGAAAGGCATGGTAATGTAAGAGGCTCTGAGGTTGGAGCAAATCATATTCTAATCTCACTTATATTTCCTATGCACATCCAGGTTAAATTGATGAGTTAAATATCAAGGCCAATGCAAGGCAAAGGTGATATCACAATGTTTACCCTAAAGAAATATAGAGGGCAGTAGTAATGACTAGTAGTATAACAGATGGGGGTTGGAGGGTAGAAGAATCTGCATCTGTCATAAGCACTCCCAGATGATCCAAATGATCCAGATGGAAGGGTTTCACAGATCATGCTTTAATTAGTACTGCTTCAGAGAATATTTAAACCATAATAATCAAAGAATCTTAGAGCTAGAAGTCCCCCAGAGGCCATCAAATTATTTCCAGCAGTCAGAGCCAAACAAAAAAATGGTGTGGGCCACCTTTGGGAGGCAGTAAACAGCATATCACTGAAGGTACTCCAACAGAAACTCAATAACTATTTAGCAAGAATATTGTAGTGGAATTTCAAAAGCCACATGGGGAAGTTAGTCTGGGTGATCTTTAGGTCAGTTTCAAGTCTGAGATTATATTATCTCTAGTTCTGGGAAAAGACAGAAATCCCATTCCCAGAAGTAGAAATAATACTAAGATGTGTTCCAGCTTATCAGATCATGGGGTGATGTTTTAAAAAATTAAGTACAAAAAGAAATAAAGCCAAATGTTCTGAGAAACAAAGTTATGTACTGATGTCCACAGAGAGAAAGAATCTAGAAGGAAGAGATTGCTTGGTCTAACTTAAAGGAGCAAGAGAAGAGAAGCTACTATGGAAGAGTACTTTATGACCTTTATCTGACAAGCTAAGAGCTTGATACTAGTCTTTCTTAATTTCATCATGGGACAGAATTTAGAAAATAGGAGGGCAGTATTAATAAGACAAAGAAAACCTCAAAGAGAGAAGGTATTAGCCAATATACATCTGATAAGGGGTTAATATCCAAATTTTATAAAGGGCTCATGCAACTCAAAAACAAAAAACAGAGACAGCTGGGTTTTGAGAGAAGGAGGGGGACTTCTGGATTAGCCTGCCCTGACCAAGCAGCCCTGGTGTGGCTGGGTTCTCTCGCGGAGCCACCAGCTCAGAGGCGGACTGCACCATCCTGAAGGCGCATGAAAATATACAGCTGCAATACCCACTGGATGGCTGAGACCCCCAGAACACTAGTACCTAGTTGGCGCAGAAATGGATTCTGAGGAGCCCTATGCTGTGCCACTGAAAGGACAGATTTCACCTGGGGTTGGGGGACCTTGCAGAGCAGGGAGATGCGCGCCTCAAAAAAAAAAAAAACTTCAGTAGCTTTTGAAGCTGATAAACGTGGAAGAGGGCACTCGGAGATGGTGGCAGAGGGGAGTCCTAGAAAGAACCCCATTTGGACCTGACAGAGAATGCCAGCCTAACAAATTTGGGAGGGTGCTGGCTGCCAAACCCAAGGGGGAAAAGGGTTTCACGTAGACATACAAGCAGAATTTGAGTTTGCGCGCTTGAGTTCTTTCCTAATCCGAGTATCTCAGTGCAAAACAAGGAAAATGGGATCCCCTGGTGGGGGATAACATGGAGACCGAAGGAGTGAGCTGTGTTTCTGGAGGCTGGGGATCAGAATAGGTGGTCACCATTAGAGAGGCAGCTCTGGGGCAGCCCATTCCCACAAATCAGTATTGAATAACACAGAGATGGCGGGATTTTAGTACAGGCTGGAGAGGACCAATAGACCCGGAGGTCAATCCAGAAACACTGCCACCCAGGAGCAGAATCACAAATTGACTTTTGTGTAACAACAATTAAGGAATCAATTTTATTTCTACTACTATTTAAACCTTTTTTAAGTGCCATTTTATTTCATCTTTATTGTACTTTGGGATTAGTGTTATCCAGTCTATTTCCATCTACCCTTTAGTATCGTTTTACTATACCTCTACTTCACCCTTATACAATCACTCTCTTGCTAACCTTTCCCTAGTTAGTGTCTCGTTCCTCTTACACTTTTTCTGCTTTAGATTTTCTTTATTCTCTCTTTATACCACATGTTAAAAGTTAACCCCACTTTTATATCAAATCTCCAACCACCTGCTAAAAGTCCATACACACCTCTCGCTTCTCTGATTTCACTATCCTAAATTGTTTTTCTCTCTGTCCTGCTGATGTTATTTACCTGACTGTTGAACATATAGATATTTTCTGCATGTTTGTGAGATAGTTTGCTTATTCTTTTCTTTTAATTTGTTTTGTGGGGGAGGTGGGAATTGTTTTTTGTTTTGATGTTGTTTGCATTGACTTTTTGATAAATTTATGCTTCTGTGTTCCCTCACCCCCCTTGATAATAGTTGTTGTATGTAGTTTGTATCAATCTCCAGGTACTAGTTGCTGGCTTTTGCTAGGATTAGTGGCTGTCCTATAGGACTTTTCAACCCATATTTATACTTTATTCGCCTTTTCTTACTTTTTACTTCATCCCCTTTCCCAATTTCATTTTGGCATTCCCTCTTTTCTTCCCTTTCTATCTTTCATTCATTCTTTCTTTCTTTCTTCCTTTCTTTTGTGGGTGTGATTTTTATCTTGCTCTCTTCTTTCTCACCTATCACCTAATTTAGCTTCCTCTGGCAATCACCTTTAATTTGGAGTTACCAATACCGTGAATACATTCTTCTTCAGTGCCTGGTGTGTTGCACGTGGTTGTGTTGTAGTTTGAGCCTTTAAATCAACACAGGAGAGTGAGTACTTAATAACGAGACACACAGAGAAGAGAAACCATGGGGAGACAAAGAAACAGCCCACATATGAAAGAAAAACAAGCATCACCACAAAAGGAGGTAAATGAAATGGAAGCAAGCAACCTGTCAGAGAAATAATTCAGAGAAATAGTCATAAGGTGGCTGAAAAGAATGGAAGACAAATTTCACAATATGAGTAAGAACCAAGAGGAATTGAAGAAGAACCAAGAGGAAATGTAAAAGACCCAAGAAGAAATGAACAAGAGAAAGGAATAAATGAAGAAGAGCCAAGAAAAAATTAAAAAGACCCAAGAAGAAATGAAAGGTGAGATTGCTGAGGTAAAGAATTCCATGGAAAGTATCAAGAGTAGACTAGAAGAAGCATAGGACTGCATCAGTGAGCTAGAAGATAAGGTAGGAAAAAATACCCAAATAGAGAATCTTTAAGAAAAAAATTTAAAATTAGGAGGAGACCCTAAGGAAAATTTGGGACAACATGAAACAAAACAACATCCGCATAATGGGGCTTCCAAAGGGACAGGAAACTGAGCAAGGAATAGAAAACCTCTTGGAAGAAATAATGACAGAAAACTTCTGTGATATAGGGGAAAAAAGATCCACACAAATCAAGAAGCTTACAGAGTCCCAAGCAAAATAAACCCCAAAAGACCTATACCAAGGCACATTATAATTAAATTGGCAAACATCAACGACAAAGTGAGAATCTTAAAATCCGCCAGAGAGAGGCAGAAAGTCACCTATAAAGGAACCCACATCAGAATAACAAGTGATTTCACAACAGAAACTTATCAAGACAGAAGGGATTGGAATGAAATATATAGTCATGCAAAAAAAAAAGGGTACTAATGTTAGAATAGTGTACCCAGCAAGGCTATCAATCAAAATTGAATATCAAATCAGGAGTTTCAAGGACAAAAAAAGACTAAGGGAATACATTATTGCCAAACCAGCAATGCAAGAAATACTGAAGGGTCTACTGTAAAAAGAAATAGGAAACAAAAAAGGGACACAGGGGTAAAGAACAAAAATGGTGACAAATAAGTACCTATCAATAATAACTTTATATGTAAATGGTTTAAATACTCCAATAAGAAACATAGGGTAACAGACTAGATAAGAAAACACAACCCATATATCTGCTGTCTACAAGAAATCCATCTCCAAAAAAAGATGCACACAGACTGAGGGTGAAAGGATGGCAAAAGGTTCTTCAGGCAAATGGTAATGGAAAAAAAGCTGGGGTGGCAATACTTATATCCGACAAATTAGATCTCAAAGTGAAGGACATAACAAGAGATAAATAAGGCCACTTTAAAATACTAAAGGGAGAGAGTCAATTAAGATGGCGGCAAAGGCAAAACACCTATCTTGCCGTCATAATCAGCAATTTTAATACTACAACTTAACGAAAGAACAAACACCTTCCAGAATCACCAGAAAGCTCGCCGAGTGAAAATTCCACAAATAAAAGTGAAGATAAGACACTGGGACTCGGAGGAGCGGCGGCGAACAGCGTTGAAAGATTCGCGCGGAGAGAGGTTTGGAGTGCATGCCGCGGAGAGGGCGGGCGGCTGAAAACCGGCCAGTTTTCTCGATCGGGGAGACAAAGGCATCCCACTGGACTGATTCTCCAGCTCTGGGCGAAGTCCAGAGAACCCACTATCACACGGGGTGAAAACTGGACAGTGGGAGGGCACGCCGAAGCTCGGGTGCTGCCGGGTCTCCTGGCTTGTGGAGAAGGCAGCTTGCGCGAACATATCGGCTGCGTGACGGCGCAGAGAGTGCACCGCGACTTGCCTCTCATTCGGAAAACCGTCAGACTGCTTGGTTTTACGACCCTGGGTGAGACATTGTGCATGCAGACTCATTTTGGGAAAGTCTGAATTCCCCGGCAACCGGCAGCTGGTGGAGCTCCGCAGCGGCTCTCTTTCAGAGGTGCTGGCGGCCATTGCCCCCGGCACAGAGTCCCTGGGGCCACATAGGGAGGAATTAACGCTGCCTGCTTGGCCCGGAGATTCCGCCCACCCAACCTGGGCACAGCTGAGCTTCACAGACAATTGGCCTGGAGATCAACCCTCCAAGTGCTAACAACGATTAACTGAGCTTAACTTCAGCAAGACTGTGCAGCCCATATCCACCTCAGGTAACTGGTGAGGCTGAGCCACTATCCCTAGTAGGAAGTCTACCACACAAAGCTAATTGACCAACTCAGGGAAGCAGCCACCATGCAGCAACATGGAAAGAAATCAGATGTGAAAGAAATGGATGAAAAAAAAAACGACTGGACATGGAATTCAGAACCACGGTTATAGGGTTTTTTAAGAGGCTCCAACAAAAGATCGAGGCCTATAAGAAAATAAGCAAGACCACAAAGGAAATGAATGAGTCCTACAAGAAAATGAACAACACCCTCAAGGATATAAATGAGAGCTGCAAAGAAATTATCAAGACCAACGTGGAAATGATCAAGACCAACGTGGAAATGAATGAGTCCTACAAGGAAATGAAAGAAACCCTCAAGGATATAAACCAGACTCTCAAGGATATGAAAAAGGACCAACCAGAAATTAAGCATACACTGACTGAAACAAAAAATATTATACAAAGACCTGAAAGTGCCCTGGAGCACCCCAAGAACCAAGTTAAAGATCTGAAATACAAAGAGGTAAAATCCACTCAGCTGAAAAAGCAAGAAACCAAAAGAATCCAAAAAATTGAAGATAGTGTAAGGGGCCTCTGGGACAACCTCAAGCATACCAACATCCGAATTATAGGGGTTCCAGAAAAAGCGAGAGGGCAAGACAATGAAAACCTTTTTGAAGAAATAGTGACTGACAACTTCCCACACCTGGTGAAAGAAATTGACTTAGGAATCCAAGAAGTGCACCGAACCCCAATATATAGGAACCCTAAGAGGACCACACGGAGGCACATCATAATTAAAATGCCAAGAGCAAAGGACAAAGAGAGAATATTAAAAGCAGCAAGAGAGAAACAGTTGGTTACCTGTAAGGGAGCACCCATACGACTGTCACCAGATTTCTCAACAGAAACTATGCAGGCCAGACGGGAGTGGCAAGAAATATTCAAAGTGATGAACAGCAAGAATCTACAACCAAGATTACTCTATCCAGCAAAGATATCATTCAGAATTGAAGGTCAGATGAAGTGCTTCGCAGATAAGAAAAAGCTAAAGGAGTTCATCACCACCAAACCAACATTATATGAAATGCTGAAAGATATTCTTTAAGAAGAGGAAGAAGAAAAAGGTAAAAGTGCAAACTAGCAACAACAAATACACATCTATCAACAAATGAACATAAAAATCAAGTGAATTGATAGGCTGTTGAACAGGATAGACTGGTGAATATAACAGAGACATGGAAATAGAGAGGGAATGGACTGACAATTCTTGGGGAGAAAAGGGTTGTGGGAAGTGCAGCAAGAGACTGGACAAAAATCTAGCAACAATGGGAGAGGACAGTGGGGAGGGGGAGGTGAGGGTGGAGGGTGGGATAGGTACAGGGTGGAGGGGAGCTATATGGGGATAAAAAGGGGAAACAATGTAATTAATAAACTGAACAATAAAGATAAAAAAATAAAAATAAATAAAAATTGGACTCCAGATATAAAATAAATAAATAAATAAATAAAATAAAATACTAAAGGGAACAATCATACAAGGAGAAATAACTCCAGTAACCATATACACACCTAATACAGGAGCACCCAAATACATTTAAAAAACTCCTTGAGGATATCAAAGGAGAGATTGACAGCAATACAATCATAGTAGGAAGTTTTGATACCACACTATCACCATTGGACAAGTCGTCTAAACAAAAAATGGCCAAAGAAACATCAATCTTAAGTGACTCAATACACCAGATAGAATTAATTGACATCTTCAGCTCATTTCAGCCCAAACCACAGAATATACATTCTTTTCAAGTGCCCATGGATCATTTTCAAAGATAGACCATGTGTTGGGTCATAGGCAAATTCTCTCCAAATACAAGAAGGTAGAAATGATATCAAGCATATTCTCAGATCACAGTGGAATAAAGCTGGAAATCAACTATAATAAAAACAATCCAAACAAATCAAACACATGGAGACTAAACAGCATGATATGAAACAATGACGGAGTTACAAGAGAGATCAAGGAAGAAATAGAAAACATCACAGCAACAAATGAAAACAATAGCACAACAATCCAAAATCTATGGGACACAACGAAAGCAGTTTTGAGAGGGAAGTTCATAGGTCTATAATTCCTACTACAAAAAAACAAGAAACAGCGGCAATAAATTATCTAATCAAACAACTCAAAGAGTTAGAAAGAAAGCAACAAGAAAAGCCCAGTGTAAGCAGAAGGAAGGAAATATTAAAGATCAGAGAAGAGATAAATGACATAGACACCAAAGAAACAATACAGAAGATCAACAAAACCAAGAGCTGGGTCTTTGAAAGGATAAACAACATTGATGAACCTCTAGCCAGGCTCACCAAGAAGCAAATAGAGAGGACACTAATAAATAAAATCAGAAGTGAAAGGGATGAAATAACACCAAAACCCATCGAAATACAATGGATCATTAAAAAATACTATGAACTGGGAGAACCAAGATGGCGGCATAGGTAACACACCTATCTTGCCGTCATGCACAGTAATTTTGAAACTACAACTTAACAAAAGAACAAACACCATCCAGAATCACCGGAAAGCTGACTGAGTGAAAATTCCACAAATAAAAGTGAAGATAAGACACTGTGACGTGAAGAAGCGGCAGCGGACAGCATTGAAGATACACGCGGAGAGAGGTTTGGAGTGCGCGCCAGCAGATAGGGCGGGAGGCTGAAAACTGGCCAGTTTTCTCGATCAGGGGAGACAAAGACATCCCACTGGGCTGATTCTCCAGCTCTGGGGGAAGTCCAGGGAACCCACTATCACACAGGGGAAAAATTGGACAGTGAGAGGGCACGCTGAAGCTCGGGTGCTGCAGGGTTCTGCCGGCTTGTGGAGAAGGCAAGCTTGTGCAGAGTGCGTATGAACTTGGGAACAGCGCAGCTGCCTGACCGTGCAAAGAGCACTTGTGCCTTGCTCTTTCATTCGAAAAACAGTCAGACTGCTTTGTTTTATGGCCCTGGGTGAGACATCAGGTGTGTAGACTCATTTGGGGAGAGTATGAATTGTCCGGCAACCAGTGGAGCTCGGCAGCAGCTCTCACTCAGAGGTGCTGGTGTCCATTGCCCCTGGCACAGAGTCCCTGGGGCCCATAGGGTGAAGCTAACGCTGTCAGCTTAGAACGGAAACTCCGCCTATCCAACCTGAGCAAAGATGAACTTTACAGACCGTTGGCCTTGAGCTCAACTCCTCCAAATAAAAGTGAAGATAAGACACTGTGACGCGGAGAAGCTTAACTTCAGCACGACTGTGCAACCCATATCCACCTCAGGTAACTGGGGAGGCTGAGCCACTGTCCCTTGTAGGATGTCTACCACACAAAGCTAATTGACCATCTCAGGGAAGCAGCCACCATGCAGAGACATGGAAAGAAATCAGATGTGAAAGAAATGGAGGGGAAAAAACAACTGGACATGGAATTCAAAACCATGGTTACAGGGCTTCTCAAGAGGCTCCTAGGAAAGGTAGAGACCTATAAGGAAATAAGCAAGACCTACAAGAAAATGAAAGAGACCTTCAATGATATGAACAAGACCTGCAAGGAAATGAACAAGACCAAGGTGGAAATGAATGAGTCGTACAAGGAAAGGAATGAGACCTACAAGGATATGAAGGAGACTCTCAAGGATATGAAAAAGGACCAACCAGAAATTAAGCATACACTGACTGAAATAAAAAATATTATTTACAAAGACCTAAAAGTACTCTAGAGCACCCCAAGAACCAAGTTAAAGATTTGAAATACAAAGAGGTAAAATACACTCAGCTGAAAAAGCAAGAAAACAAAAGAATCCAAAAAATTGAAGATAGTGTAAGGGGCCTCCTGGACAACCTCAAGCATACCAACATCCGAATTATAGGGGTGCAAGAAAAAGAGAGAGAGCAAGACAATGAAAACCTATTTGAAGAAATAGTGACCGAAAACTTCCCACACCTGGTGAAAGAAATTGACTTAGGAGTCCAAGAAGCGCATTGAACCCCAATATATAGGAACCCTAAGAGGACCACACTGAGGCACATCATAATTAAAATGCCAAGAGCAAAAGACAAAGAGAGAATATTAAAAGCAGCAAGAGAAAAACAGTTAGTTACCTATAAGGGAGAACCCATACGATTGTCAGCGGATTTCTCAACAGAAATGATGCAGGCCAGACGGGAGTGGCAAGAAATATACAAAGTGATGAATAGCAAGAATCTACAACCAAGATTACTCTATCCAGCAAAGCTATCATTCAGAATTGAAGGTCAGATAAAGTGTGTCGCCGATAAGAAAAAGCTAAAGGAGTTCATCACCACCACACCAATATTATATGAAATGCTGAAAGATATTCTTTAAGAAGAGGAAGAAGAAAAAGATTAAAGTGTAAATTATGAACAACAAATACACATCTATCAAAAAATGAATCTAAAAATCAAGGGAATTAATAAGCTGATGAACAGGATAAACTGGTGAATGTAACAGAATCACGGACATAGAGAGAAAATGGACTGACAATTCTTGGGGAGAAAAGGGGTGTGGGAAGTGCAGCGAGAGACTGGACAGAAAAAAAAAGATGGCGGCGGGACAGAAGGACGCGTAATCCTTTGTGTACCGGGGTAGACAGAGTGAGCAGCTGAGGCTCGTGCGGGGAGTGTTTGTTGGCAACTGGGGGGACTGCAGGGCTTTGGGAGAAAGAGGGCGACTGCTTACATTAGCCTCCCTCAACGGAGCAGCTCTGTGGGGTGGGGTTCTCTCCCGGAGCCTGGCTCAGAGGTGGCTGCGCCATCTTAAAGGGGAAGAGCCTGAAGATTTTACAGTTGTGGTACCCACTGGGTGTCTGAGACCCCCACCTCCCCCCCCCCCCAACATCGGTTCCTAGTTGGTGAAGAAGCAGATTCCGAGGAAACCTGTGCTCAGCCACAGAAAGGTCAGGTTTCTCCGGGGGTTAAGGGAGCTGGTAACACAGGGAGTTTCTCAACTGGGGGGGAAAAAGAGGAAAAGTCTGTGAATGTTGGAGCCGGCAAACGTGGAAGAGGGTCCTCAGAGCTGGTGACAGGGGGATACATAGAGGGCAACCCATTTGGACCTGAAGGAGAAGGCCAGCCTGGCAGTTTTGGGAAAGAGCGGGCTGCCAAACCCAAGGGGAGAAAGGGTTTCCTACAAACATATGAGCAGGACGTGAGTTCCCGCGCCTGCGTTTGTCCTCTCTAAATCCAAATTTCTCAGCACTGAATGAGGAACGGGGGATCCCCTGGTGGGGGATAACCTGGGAGACCACAGGGGCGAGCTGTTTTTCTGACACTGGGGATCAGAACAGGTCCTCAAAATTAGAGAGACAGCTCTGGGGTAGCCTATTTCCACAAATCAGTAGTAAATAACCATAGACATAGCCGGATTTTAGATCAGGCTAGAGAGGACCAGTAGACCCGGAGGTCAATTCAGAAACACTGCCACCTAGGGACTGAATCACAAATTGACTCTTGTGTAACACAAATTAAGGAATCAATTTTATTTCTACTACTATTTAAACTTTTTAAGTGCCATTTTATTCCATCTTTATTCTATTCAGAAATTAGTGTTATATAGTCTTTTTTCATCTACCCTTTAGTATCTCTTTACACTACTTCAACTTCACCCTTAGGCCAGCACTCTCTTGCGAACCTTTCCCTAGTTAGTGTCTTATTCCCCTTACACTTTTTCTGGTTTAGATTTTCCTTATTCTTTCTTTTTACCCCCTGTTAAAATTTTACCCCACTTTTATATCCAAGCTCCAACCACCTGCTCCAAGTCCATACACATCTAATGCTTCTCAGACTTCACTATCCTAAAATGTTTTTCTCTCGGTCCTGCTGATGTTATTTACATTTTATGCATATTTGTGAGATTGGTTTGGTTATTCTTTTTTTTTAATTTGTTTTGTGGGGCAGGGGTTTGCATTGTTTTGTGTTTTGGTGATGTTTACATTGTTTTTTGATAGATTTAAACTTCTGTGTTCCCTAACCTCCCTTGATATTAGTTGTTGTATGTAGTTTGTATCAATCTCCAGGTAGGTACTCGTTGCTGGCTTTTGCTGGGATTAGTGGCAGTCCTCTGGGAGTTTCCAACCCATATTTATAGTTTACTCCCTTTTCCTTTCTTTTTACTCCTTCCCCTTTTCCCAATTTTATTTTGGCATTCCCTTTTTTTTTCTTTCTTTCTTTCTTTCTTTCTTTCTTTCTTTCTTTCTTCCTTTATTTTGTGTGTGTGAGTGTGTTTTCTCTTACTCTCTTTCACCTATCACCTAATTTACCTTCCTCTGGCAACACTTTTAACTTGGAGTTACCAATACTGTGAATACATTCTTCTTCAGTGCCTGGTGTGCTGCACCTGGTTGTGTTGTAGTCTGAGCCTTTAAATCAACACAGGAGAGTGAGAAATACATAACAAGACACACAGAGAAGAAAGACCATGGGGAGAAAAAGAAATAGCCCACCAATGAAAGAAAAACAAGCCTCACCAGAAAAAGAGGTAAACAAAATGGAAGCAAGCAACCTGTCAGAGAGAGAGTTCAGAGAAATGGTCATAGGGTAGATGAAGAGAACAGAAGCCAATATGAGTAAGAACCATGAGGAATTGAGGAGGAATCAAGAGGAAATGAAGAAGACCCAAGAGGCAATGAAAAGTGACATTGCTGAGGTAAAGAATACCATAGAAAGTATCAGGAGTAGACTAGATGAAGCAGAGGACCACATCAGTGAGCTGGAAGACAAGGTAGGAAAAAACATCCAAGTAGAGCAGCTTCTAGAAAAAAAAAATTTTAAAGCAGGAGGAGAGTCTAAGGGAACTTTGGGACATGAAACAAAACAACATCCGCATAATAGGGCTTCCAAAGGGACAGGAAACTGAGCAAGGAATAGAAAACCTGTTGGAAGAAATAATGACAGAAAACTTCCCTGATATAGGAAAGAAAAAACCCACGCAAATCCAAGAAGCTCACAGAGTTCCAAGCAAATTAAACCCCAAAAGACCTACACCAAGGCATGTTATAATTAAATTGGCAAACATCAACGACAAAGTGAGAATCCTAAAAGCTGCCAGAGACAGACAGAAAGTCACCTACAAAGGAACCCCCATCAGATTAGCAAGTGATTTCTCAACAGAAACTTATCAGGCCAGAAGGGATTGGAATGAAATATACAAAGTCATGCAAAGAAAGGGTCTGAATCCTAGAATACTGTACCCAGAAAGGCTATCAATCAAAATTGAAGGTCAAATCAGGAGTTTCGCAGATAAAAAAGGTCTAAGGGAATACATAACCACCAAACCAGCAATGCAAGAAATGCTAAAGGGTCTGCTGTGAAAAGCAATAGGAAGCCATGAAAGAACATAGGGGCAAAGAACAAAAATGGCTACAAATAACTATCTATCAATAATAACTTTAAATGTAAGTGGTTTAAATGCTCCAATCAAAAGACATAGGGTAATAGACTGGATAAGAAAACACGACCCATATATCTGCTGTCTACAAGAAACCCACCTCCAAAAAAAAGATGCACACAGACTGAGGGTGAAAGGATGGAAAAAGGTTCTTCAGGCGAATGGAAATGGAATAAAAGCTGGGGTAGCAATACTTATATCCGACAAATTAGATCTCAAAGTGAAGGATGTAACAAGAGATAAAGAAGGCCACTACATAATACTAAAGGGAGCAATCCAACAAGTAGAAATAACTCTGGTAAACATATACTCACCCAATACAGGAGCACCCAAATACATACTAAAACTCCTAGAGGATATCAAGGGAGAGATAGACAGCAATACAATCATAGTAGGAGACTTTAATACCCCACTATCACCATTGGACAAAACCTATAAACAAAAAATCAGTAAAGAAACATCAACTCTCAATGAATTACTAGACCAGAAGGAATTAATTGACATCTTCAGATCATTTCACCCCAAAGCCACAGAATATACATTCTTTTCAAGTGCCCCTGGGTCATTCTCAAAGATAGACCATGTGTTGGGTCATAGGCAAAGATATAAAGAGCTTTAGGTTATTTTATCAATAAATAAATGTCAAGTAATCCTAACTCTGAATCTCTGCCCAAGTGATTACCAGCTACGCTAAGATCTGTATTTTTCTTTATCCACTCTTTGGGATGGCTTTTGCTGAATCCAAGCTTTTCCATGTCAACAGCCTGCCTTGAGTAAACCTATATGTCATTGCTGATTCTGAATATCACAGTGCTAAAAACTTCACTACAGAATGAACAGTAGAAAATCATTCTTTTAAAGTTATATTCTATTTCCAGTCAAGATAATAAAGTACGTAATTGTGGTACTCGAATCCTTCCACAATCACATCAAAATTAGACTAACCACCATTCAGAATCTCCTGAAATCTAGCTAAACAGAACTCCTACAACTATGGATTTAAAGAAGAAGCCACATTGAAACTGATAAGAGAAAGAGATGTGGAATGAGCTGGTCCCACACACACTGAAAGAAAAAAAAATCAGGGGAGGAAAAGATGGCGGCGGGTCAGAAGGACGCGTAATCATTTGTGTCCCGGGGTAGACGGGGTGAGCAGCTGAGGGTCGCGGGGGGGAGTGTTTGTTGGTGAGTGGGGGGACAGTAGGGCTTTGGGAGAAGGAAGGGGACTGCCAGATTAGCCGCCCTTAACGGAGCGGCTCCGGTGCGGCTCGGTTCTCTCCCGGAGCCTGGCTCAGAGGCGGCTGCGCCATCTTAAAGGGGAAGAGCCTGAAGATTTTACAGTTGCGGTACCCACTGGGCATCTGAGACGCCCACCTCCCCCCCAACATCAGTTCCTAGTTGGTGAAGAAGCGGACTCCGAGGAAACCTGAGCTCAGCCGCGGGAAGGTCAGGTTTCTCCGGGGGTTGAGGGAGCTGGTAACACAGGGAGATTCGCACCTGGCGAAAAAAGAGGAAAAGTCTGTGGCTGTTGGAGCCGGCAAACGTGGAAGAGGGTCCTCGGAGCTGGTGACAGGAGGGGGGATACATAGAGGGCGACACATTTGGACCTGAAGGAGAGGGCCAGCCTGGCAGTTTTGGGAGGGAGCGGGCTGCCAAACCCAAGGGGAGAAAGGGTTTCGCGCAAACATACCAGCAGGACGTGAGTTCGCGCGCCTGCGTTTGTCCTCTCTAAATCCGAATTTCTCAGCACTGAACGAGGAACGGGGGATCCCCTGGTGGGGGAGAACCTGGGAGACCACAGGGGCGAGCTCTTTTTCTGACGCTGGGGATCAGAACAGGTCCTCACCATTAGAGAGGCAGCTCTGGGGTAGCCTATTTCCACAAATCAGTAGTAAATACCATAGACATAGCGGGATTTTAGATCAGGCTAGAAAGGACCAATAGACCCGGAGGTCAGTTCAGAAACACTGCCACCTAGGGGCTGAATCATAAATTGTCTCTTGTGTAACACAAATTAAGGAATCAATTTTGTTCTACTACTATTTAAAATTTTTAAGTGCCATTTTATTCCATCTTTATTCTACTCAGACATTAGTGATATATAGTCTTTTTTCATCTACCCTTTAGTATCTCTTTAACCTACTTCAGCTTCCCCCTTATGCCAGAACTCTCTTGCTAACCTTTCCTTAGTTAGTGTCTTATTCCCCTTACACTTTTTCTGGTTTAGATTTTCCTTATTCTCTCTTTTTAGCCCCTGTTAAAATTTCACCCCACTTTTATATCCAATCTCCAACCACCTGCTCCAAGTCCATACACATCTAATGCTTCTCTGACTTCACTATCCTAAAATGTTTTTCTCTCGGTCCTGCTGATGTTGTTTATATTTTATGCACATTTGTGAAATTGGTTTGGTTATTCTTTCCTTTTAATTTGTTTTGTGGAGCGGGAGTTGGCATTGTTTTGTGTATTGGTGACGTTTATATTGTTTTTTGATAGACTTAAGCTTCTGTGTTCCCTAACCTCCCTTGATATTAGTTGTTGTATGTAGTTTCTATCAGTCTCCAGGTACTAGTTGCTGGCTTTTGCTGGGATTAGTGGTGGTCCTCTGGGAGGTTCCAACCCATATTTATAGTTTACTCCCTTTTCCTTTCTTTTTACTCCTCCCCCTTTTCCCAACTTTATTTTGGCATTCCCTTTCTTTCTTTCTTCCTTTCTTTCTTTCTTTCTTTCTTTCTTTTTCTTTCTTCCTTTCTTCCTTTCTTTCTTTCTTTTTGTCTTTCTTTATTTTGTGTGTGCGAGTGTGTTTTCTCTCACTCTCTTACCCCACCTATCACCTAATTTACCTTCCTTTGGCAATCACTTTTAATTTGGAGTTACCAATTCTGTGAATACATACTTCTTCTGTGCCTGGTGTGCTGCACTTGGTTGTGTTGTAGTCTGAGGCTTTAAATCAACACAGGAGAGTGAGAACTACATAACAAGACACACAGAGAAGAAAGACTATGGGGAGACAAAGAAATAGCCCACCAATGAAAGAAAAGCAAGCCTCACCAGAAAAAGAGGTAACTGAAATGGAAGCAAACAACCTGTCAGAGAGAGAGTTCAGAGAAATGGTCATAGGGTGGATGAAGAGAACAGAAGCCAAAACAAGTAAGAACCATGAGGAATTGAAGAGGAATCAAGAGGAAATGAAGAAGAGCCAGGAAGAAATGAATAAGAAATATGAAGAAATGAAGAAGACTTATGAAGATATGAAGACGAATTATGAAGAAATGAAGAAAAATTATGAAGAAATGAAGAAGACCCAAGAAGAAATGAAAAGTGACATTGCTGAGGTAAAGAACTCCATAGAAAGTATCAGGAGTAGACTAGATGAAGCAGAGGACCGCATCAGTGAGCTGGAAGACAAGGTAGGAAAAAACACCCAAGTAGAGCAGCTTCTAGAAAAAAAAATTAAAAAGCAGGAGGAGAGCCTAAGGGAACTTTGGGACAACATGAAACAAAACAACATACGTATAATAGGGCTTCCAGAGGGACAGGAAACTGAGCAAGGAATAGAAAACCTGTTGGAAGAAATAATGACAGAAAACTTCCCTGATATAGGAAAGAAAAAACCCACACAAATCCAAGAAGCTCACAGAGTTCCAAGCAAATTAAACCCCAAAAGACCTACACCAAGGCATGTTATAATTAAATTGGCAAACATCAACGACAAAGTGAGAATCCTAAAAGCTGCCAGAGACAGACAGAAAGTCACCTACAAAGGAACCCCCATCAGATTAGCAAGTGATTTCTCAACAGAAACTTATCAGGCCAGAAGGGATTGGAATGAAATATACAAAGTTATGCAAAGAAAGGGTCTGAATCCTAGAATACTGTACCCAGCAAGGCTATCAATAAAAATTGAAGGTCAAATCAGGAGCTTCACAGACAAAAAAGGTCTAAGGGAATACATTACCACCAAACCAGCAATGCAAGAAATGCTCAAGGGTCTGCTGTGAAAAGCAATAGGAAGCCGTAAAAGAACATAGGGGCAAAGAACAAAAATGGCTATAAATAACTATCTATCAATAATTACTTTAAATGTAAATGGTTTAAATGCTCCAATCAAAAGACATAGGGTAATAGACTGGATAAGAAAACACGACCCATATATCTGCTGCCTACAAGAAACCCACCTCCAAAAAAAAGATGCACACAGACTGAGGGTGAAAGGATGGAAAAAGGTTCTTCAGGCGAATGGAAATGGAAAAAAAGCTGGGGTAGCAATACTTATATCCGACAAATTAGATCTCAAAGTGAAGGATGTAACAAGAGATAAAGAAGGCCACTACATAATACTAAAGGGAGCAATCCAACAAGAAGAAATAACTCTGGTAAACATATATGCACCCAATATAGGAGCACCCAAATACATACTAAAACTCCTAGAGGATATCAAGGGAGAGATAGACAGCAATACTATCATAGTAGGAGACTTTAATACCCCACTATCACCATTGGACAAATCCTCTAAACAAAAAATTAGTAGAGAAACATCACTCCTCAATGAATCACTAGACCAGAAAGAATTAATTGACATCTTCAGATCATTTCACCCCAGAGCCACAGAATATACATTCTTTTCAAGTGCCCATGGGTCATTCTCAAAGATAGACCATGTGTTGGGTCATAGGCAAAGTCTCTCCAAATTCAAGAAGATAGAAATCATATCAAACACATTCTCAGATCACAATGGCATAAAGCCGGAAATCAACTACAATAGAAACAACCCAAAGAAATCAAACACATGGAGACTAAACAGCATGCTATTAAACTATGACTGGGTTACGATAGAGATCAAGGAAGAGATAGAAAACATCATGGAAACAAATGACAACGACAGCACAACAATCCAAAATCTATGGGACACAGTGAAAGCAGTTCTGAGAGGGAAGTTCATAGCTCTACAATCCTACTGCAGAAAACTAGAAACAGCGGCAATAAATTATCTAACACAACAACTCAAAGATTTAGAAAGAAAGCAACAAGAAAAGCCCAGTGTAAGCAGAAGGAAGGAAATAGTAAAGATCAGAGCAGAAATAAATGACATAGAGACCAAAGAAACAATACAGAAGATCAACAAAACCAAAAGCTGGTTCTTTGAAAGATTAAACAAGATTGATGAACCTCTAGCCAGACTCACCAAGAAGCAAAGAGAGAGGACCCTAATAAATAAAATCAGAAATGAAAGAGGTGAAATAACAACAGACCCCATTGAAATACAAAGGATTGTTAAAAAATACTATGAACAACTCTACTCCAACAAACTAGACAATCTGGAGGAAATGGATATATTTCTGGAAAAATATAACCTCCCAAAACTCAATCAGGAAGAATCTAAACAACTCAACAGACCAATAACTATGGAAGAAATTGAAGCAGTCATCATAAAGCTTCCGGCAAACAAAAGCCCAGGGCCAGATGGCTTCACAGGGGAGTTTTACCAAACATTCAAGGAAGAACTAAAACCTATACTCCTCAGACTATTCCAGAAAATTCAAGAGGATGGAACACTTCCAAACTCCTTCTATGAAGCTAACATCACCCTAATACCAAAACCAGATAAAGATGACACAATGAAAGAGAATTACAGGCCAATATCCCTCATGAATATAGACGCCAAAATCCTCAATAAAATTCTAGCAAATCGGATCCAGCAGTACATCAGAAAGATCATACACCATGACCAAGTAGGATTTATCCCAGGAATGCAAGGATGGTACAATATCCGCAAATCAATAAATGTGATACATCACATTAACAAATTGAGAGATAAAAATCACATAGTCATATCAATTGATGCAGAAAAAGCATTTGACAAAATCCAACACCCTTTCTTGATAAAAACTCTCAACAAGGTAGGAATAGAAGGATCATACCTCAACATAATAAAAGCCATATATGAGAAACCCACAGCAAACATCATACTCAATGGGCAAAAACTACAACCATTTCCCTTAAGAACAGGAACAAGACAGGGCTGCCCACTCTCTCCACTCCTATTCAACATAGTACTGGAAGTATTAGCCATT
Organism: Antrozous pallidus; assembly: GCA_027563665.1. NCBI lineage: Eukaryota > Metazoa > Chordata > Mammalia > Chiroptera > Vespertilionidae > Antrozous > Antrozous pallidus. The sequence goes on from CM050509.1 coordinate 54,270,617, forward strand.
GCAATTAGACAAGAAGAAGAAATAAAAGGCATCCAAATTGGAAAAGAAGAAGTAAAGCTATCCTTATTTGCAGATGACATGATATTGTACATAAAAAACCCAAAAGACTCCATAAAAAAGCTAATAGACTTAATAAATGAGTTCAGCAATGTAGCAGGCTACAAAATCAATGCCAAGAAATCTATGGCATTCCTATACACCAATAGTGAACTCACAGAAAGGGAGACTAAAAAAGCAATCCCATTTACCATCACACCAAAAAAATTAAGATACCTAGGAATAAACTTAACTAAGGAGGTAAAAGACCTATTCGCAGAAAACTACAGGACGCTAAAAAAAGAGATAGAGGAAGATGTAAACAGATGGAAGAACATTCCATGTTCATGGATTGGGAGAATCAATATAATTAAAATGTCCATACTACCCAAAGCAATCTATAAATTTAATGCACTCCCCATTAAAATACCAATGGCATACTTCACAGACCTAGAAAGAACTCTCCAAAAATTCATCTGGAATAAAAAAAGGCCCCGGATAGCCACAGCAATCCTGAGAAAGAAGCACAAAGTTGGAGGGATTTCAATACCAGATTTCAAGCTGTATTACAAAGCTACTGTTCTCAAAACAGCCTGGTACTGGCACAAGAACAGACATATAGATCAATGGAATAGAATAGAGAATCCAGATGTCAACCCAAACCACTATGCTCAGTTAATATTTGACAAAGGAGGTATGAACATAAAATGGCATCAAGATAGTCTCTTCAATAAATGGTGTTGGGAAAATTGGATAGATACATGCAAAAAAATGAAACTAGACCACCAACTTACACCATACACAAAAATAAACTCCAAATGGATACAGGACTTAAACGTAAGACAGGAAACCATAAAAACATTAGAGGAAGCTACAGGAAATAAAATCTCAGACATATGCCAAAAGAACTTCTTTGATGATACTGCTCCTAGGGCAATGGAAGCTAAAGACAGAATAAACAAATGGGACTACATCAAAATAAAAAGCTTTTGCACAGCTAAAGAAACCATCAACAAAACAACAAGAAAACCCACTGTATGGGAGAACATATTTGCAAATGTTTTCAGTGATAAAGGTTTAATCTCAAGCATCTACAGTCAACTCACACAACTCAATAAAAGGAAGACAAATGATCCAATAAAAAAATGGGCAACAGACCTAAATAGAACCTTTTCTAAAGAAGACAAAAGGAAGGCCCAGAGACATATGAAAACTTGCTCAAAGTCACTAATTATCCGAGAGATGCAAATCAAAACGACTATGCGGTACCATCTCACACCTGTCAGAATGGCTTACATCAACAAATCTACAAATGACAAGTGCTGGCGAGGATGCGGAGAAAAAGGAACTCTCCTGCACTGTTGGTGGGATTGTAGACTGGTACAGCCACTGTGGAGAACAGTATGGTGTTTCCTCAAAAAACTAAAAATGGAGCTCCCATTCAGCCCAGTGATCCCACTTCTAGGAATATACCCCAAGAAACTAGAAAGGCGAATTAGAAAGGATATATGTACCCCTATGTTCATAGCAGCACAATTTATCATAGCTAAGACTTGGAAACAGCCTAAGTGCCCATCAGCAGATGAGTGGATTAAAAAACTGTGGTACATCTACACAATGGAATACTACGCTGCGGTAAAAAAGAAAGAGCTCCTACCATTTGTAACAACATGGACGGAATTAGAGAGCATTATGCTAAGTGAAATTAGCCAGGCAGAGAAAGACAAATATCACATGATCTCACTCATTTGAGGAATATAATGAATGACACAGACTGATGAACAAGAATGGATCCAGAGACTGAGAAAAGTCCATCAAAATGTCAAACCTCAGGGTAAGTGGCAGGTGGTGGGAGTAAGGGGGAAAGTCAATATATTTGAATGCTTGAATTAAGGTAAGTGATTTGTGTTTTTATATCCCTGACAAAGTTTATTTAAAGTTATAAAAAAAAATTGGCAGCTAGTTTGAGATTGAATTAACATGGCCTAGAGCATGTCATCTCTTATGGACACCAATTCTTAGGCTAGGCCCTCCTTAACCTCCCGTGACACCACAATACCCTTACATGATATTATTCTACAATGTCATTATAATATTTGATATTTGACAACAGCATATTATACAATTATCCCAAATAAACTTACAAACTAATTCTTTGAATGTTGGGCAGCAACTTAAAAAAAAAGGATAGGAAAGGAATTAATCCCTTTCAGAAGGGATGAAGGCACTGGGAAGGAATCCGAGCATTCTATATTGGCCCCCCTGGCCCTTTTGCCAAGAGGGAACCTCTTCTCATTATCCAAATACACACAGCTGATGCGTGAACTTTCAGTTCAAGCTGTGGTCGAAGTCTCTGGGCAGTTGGCACCATGGATCAGTCTCTCGGCCAGTGGCGTGAGCTGGGCCCTCTCTGGAGAAGAAACCTGGGTCACCCGAGATATGTGATCAGTACCGGGACCCCGCCAGCAGGCGAGGGGACCCCAAGGCAGGTACTGGACGTGGAGGCCACAGGGGGGCATAGACTACAAAGGAGACAGGACGGAACCTCACATCACCCTGTTTGGCCCCGGAGGATGGCTGGTTAGCCAGAGACGGGTAAGATTCCTCAGGGAAGGAACAACCTAAGACAGGCACAGTCGCAGAGGGGCCAACAGGAGAGAACCAAAAGATCAACAGAGGTGGGGCACAGACCCTCATCCACAAACCTTACAGGGGCTTGAATTCTCACCCCTCCTGAGGAAGGTCTCCTACCCCCACGGCTGCTACACCTCCCACGCACAACTCACACCGGGACCCAGGTGGTAGACAGAGACTCGGCCAGCAATAGCTGCCCTATTTCTAAATTTAATTTATTACAAGGAATTCTGAGGCCTACTCAAAAATGCAAATATTCCTTTCCACAAGTATTTACTGGGTAAACTATGACTTCTGCTTGAGTATTAAAATTGACAGTAAAATAGTAATCAAGTTTTCAGATTAAATTGGCCAAGTGAAATAAGTGAATACTCAAGAAAATCTAACTGTACTGGACAAAAAGCTTTTCCTAAAACATTAACTAAATTATCTATTAGTAGTTCATCTCACTGCAAAATTGTCTAACATCCAAAGAACCTAAAGTAGTAATATTTGTATGCAAAAATTAAAATTTAAAATTACCAAGACTGCAAGATAAAATTTCCAAAAGCCCCTATTAACCAAAACAAGGGGGCATGGGGACAATGAGGTAATATCATGTAAGGAAAAATATCCTATAAGTAAAATACATGTAGAAAATTCTTACCCCAGAAAAGAAAATTCCATTTGTAAAACCAGCTGCAGGACACCCCCCCAAAAAACACACATGGTGTCAAAATAAGCCAAAAGGAATATCATTTAGGCAAATAAATTAAAAAGAATCCCAAGTCTATTTTGCAGAGAGGATCCCTTTGTTAACCTTTGGTCGAGAATGTGTTTGTGTGTTTGCAGAGAACAACTCCAAGACCATGCGGGTTCCTGCGACAATGAGGAACTGACGGGCCTGTTCCATCAACGAGGACGGTCCAGAGATGGCGGATGCTGACAACACCTTGCCATGCTAGCAGTCGGCAGCTGTGTGGGGCTGAAGGCGGCCCAGGAACATGCCAGAGAGGATGGATCTTGCATTGCCACGATGTGTCCACCATCTGGATACCATTGCTGACATGTACACATGAAGAACTATTTGACATTGAAACTGGGACTCAGAACAGTTGGACATCGAAACTGACACTCAAACTTTTTTTGCTCTCATACGTTCGTTTTCAGTATGCAGAGGCAAGGTATTTTTGAAGAAAAGAAACAGGGGAGAGTGATTAATATAGAGGCAGGGTGGCCTCGAACAGACTGTCAAGCTACAGGGGGAAGGCTGGAGTGGAGGGGAGGCAGATGCTGGGGGAGATCAACCGAAAGACCTGTAAGCATACATATGAGCATAACCAATGAATGAAAGACTCTGGGGTGGGGAGGGAGGCAGGTGGGGACATGTGTGGGGGGCTAGGGGAGGCTGGGGGGAGGATATTGGGGGGGAGGAAAACATATGTACTACTATTAAATATAAGTTATATTGTAAATAAAATTAAAAAAAATAAAAAATAAAAAAAAAAAGAGATGAACTTTTAACTTTGATGTACTAAAATTTTAAAAATATATAAATTTTAAAATAAAATATGAAGGGAGCAAAAAAAAAAAAAAAGAAAAGAAAAAAAAATCAGGAAGGCTATCTCAGATGCTGAGGGCCCCCTTGAGGGAGCCCAGGCCCATACTTCCCACAGTCTATGATGCCAGGGCTAGAAAGAAAAGTCCTAATAATTTATGGCTGTGAAAACCAATATGAACTGGGGCCAAGTGAGATGGAGGGCTGCTAAAGACTCAGGTATTCCTCTTAAAGGGCCCACACACAGATTCTAAGTTCCAGCGTTGGGGCACCAGGGATATACAGAGAAGACCTAAATTGTCTGGCAAAGGGATGAGAACTGGAAGGGCAACTTTCTCTCAGAAGTGTTGACAAAGGTCATTCTTCCTTTGCTGAGCCCTCCCACAACAAAGCAGCAGGTGGGTGCTATATTTGAGTCTCTATAAACCTGGCTGATACTGTTAACCCCACCCTTGTGATTCCCTGAGACTTCATACCACCCAACTTATACACTAACACAAGCCATTTCCATTGACTTTTCCATATAAGCAGCCTGTCTTGGCTCATGCTTTGGATGCTCCTAAAATAAGTAGTATCTGGCAGAGGTATGTGGTACAGGCATGGCACTAGCAGAAGCTTTGGTTCAAAGTGTAGCCTCTCCTGGACACCTCCAAGACCAGCACAAGTAAACACTATCTATAGATGGTTTTGTAGCTCATGGTGGGCAGGGAACAGGTGGCAGTTGACCTTGGCCTCCACCTCCTGGGAGACCCTAAGCCAGAACCTGACGGACAGCTTCAGACCATGTTAAAGCACCAGCCAAACACCTCCACAAGCAACACATGCAAGGGTCAGGCACATCGGGCACCAGAGGCCCACTGAAGTAACTCCATTTCTATGGAGTCAGCTCCTGCACAGCTAATCCTCCATGTAGGTAACAGCCAATCCTTGGAGACAATTGCTCTGGAGATAAATCCCTCCTATTGAGGAGACAACAGCAATCAGGCTCAACTACAACAAGAGGGTGTACAAAGCCCACATGGGGCAGGGGATACCTGGAGTACCAAACTCCGGTGTCAGGAAGCCTGTGACACTGGATCCTACAGGACACAAACTATATAAGGCCACTCTACCAAGCCTGGGGAAAAAACAGAATTCCTACCTAATACATACCACCACAGAGAGACAGCCTAGATGAGGAGACAAAAGAACAGAACAAAAAAATTGATTTTTTGAGAGAAAAAAATGGCGGCAGAATGGAGGGATGGGATCTGAATCTGCTCCCAGGGCAGAAGGAGGGAGCAGCTGAAGGTCGCGCAGAGAGCATTTGTTGGCGAGAAGGGGGATAGCTGTGCTCCAGGAGAAGATAGGGGACTGCTGGGCTGGCCTCCCCAGCCTGAGCGGCCCCAGTACTGCTGGGTTCTCACCCTAAGCCAACTGCGCGTGGAGGCGGAGGCGCTCGGAGGCAGACCAAGACATGTTGAAGGGGAAGGACCTGAAAATATACAGCTGCATTACTGGCTGGACGGCTGAGACTCCTGGAACATCAGCGCCCAGTTTGCACGGACAAGCGAAGAGTCCAGGGAGCTCTGAACTCCAGAACGGAAAGGTCAGATTTCCCTGGGGGTACTTTGGGCATGAAACTGAGGGGCTGGCACACTGGGATAGCTGCACCTTGGAACTCAAAGCCTGGAGATCTGCACCTGAAATAAAATCTGTGACTGTTGGAGCTGGTAAACATGGGAGAGGGCCCTTGGAGCTGGTGGCAGATATAATCGCTGGAGCGCAACCAATTTGGACCTGACAGAGGAGGGATACCGGGAAGATTTTGGGAGGGTCCTGGCTGCTAAAACAGCAGTCACCATTAGAGAGGCAGTATTGAATACCACAGGGACAGCAAAATTTTAGTTCAGGATAGAGAGGACCAATAGACCCAGAAGTCAATCTAGAAACACTGCCACCCAGGGGCCAAATCACAAATTGAGTCCTGTGTGACACATGGAATTGATTATATTTTCTCTACGACCTTAGGAATACAGTCTATTTTCATCTATTCTTTAGTATTTTTTACTCTACCTCAACTTCACCTTTATGCCACCACTCTCTTCCTAACCTTTCCCTATTTAGTGCCTTGTTTCCCTTACACTTTTCCCACTTTAGATTTACCTTAATTCTTTCTTTTTACCCCCTGTTAAAATTTCACCCCACTTATATATCTAATCTCCAACCACCTACTCCAAGTCCATATATACCTCTAGCTTCTCTGATTTCACTATCTTAAAGTGTTTTTATCCCTGTCCTGTTGTTGTTGTTTACTTAACTGTTAATTATATCATTTTTAAGCAGGGTTATGAGATTGATTTGCTTATTCTTTTATTTTGGTTTGTCTTGTAGGGGGGGTTATTTTTATTTTTGGTGTTATTTCTTGTTTTGTTGTCCTCATTTGCATTGTTTTTTAGATAGATTTTTGCTTCTGTGTTCCCTCACCTCCCTTGATATTAGTAGTTGTATGTAATTTGTATCAATGTCCAGGTATTTGCTGCAGGTTTTGGTTCGGATTAGGGGCTGTCCTATAGGAGTTTTCACCCCACATTTATAATTTACTCCTTTTTTTTTCTTCTTCTTCCCCTTTTCCCATTATCATTTTGGCATTCCTGTCTTTCTTTTTTGTGAGTGTGTGTGTGGGGGGGGGGTCTCCTTCTTTTTGTGTGAGTGTGGTGTTTGAGTGTCTGTGTGTGTCTGGGGGAGGTTCTCTTTCTTTTTTCTCACCTATCACTGAATTTGCCTTTCTCTGGCGATCACCTTTATTTGGAATTACCAATACTGTAACTACATTCTGGTTCAGTGCCTGGTGCGTTGCACCTGGTTGTGTTGTATTTTGTGCCTTTAAATCAACGCAGGAGAGTGAGAACTACATAACCAGATACACCGAGAAAAGAGACTATGGGAAGACAAAGAAACAGCCCACATATGAAAGATAAACAAGGCTCACCAGAAAAGAAGGTAAACAAAATGGAAGTTAATAACCTGTCAGAGAAACAATTCAGAGAAATGGTCATAAGGTGGCTGAAAAGAATGGAAGACAAATTTGATAATATGAGTAAGAACCAAGAGGAAATGAGGAAGACCCAGGAAGAAATGATGAAGAGCCAAGAAGAAATGAAAAAGAGCCAAGAAGAAATGAAAAATGACATTGCTGAAGTAAAGAACTCAATAGAAAGTATTAAGAGTAGACTAGAAGAAGCAGAGGATCGCATCAGTAAGCTAGAAAACCAGGTAGGAAAAAAATAACCAAGTAGAGCAGCTTCTGGAAAAAAAAATTAAAAAGCAGGAGGAGAGCCTAAGGGAACTTTGGGACAACATGAAACAAAATAACATCCGTATAACTGGGCTTCCAGAAGGACAGGAAACTGAGCAAGGAATAGAAAACCTGTTGGAAGAAATAATGACAGAAAACTTCCCTGATATAGGAAAGAAAAAACCCACACAAATACAAGAAGCTCAGGGAGTCCCAAGCAAAATAAACCCCAAAAGACCTACGCCAAGACACACTATAATTAAATTGGCAAACACCAATGACAAAGTAAGAATCTTAAAAGCTGCCCGAGAGACACAGAAAGTCACCTACAAAGGAACCCCCATCAGACTAACAAGTGATCTCTCAATAGAAACCTATCAGGCCAGAAGGCAGTGGAATGAAATTTAAAAAGCCATCCAAAGGAAGGGTCTGAATCCTAGAATACTATCCCCAGCAAGGCTCTCAATCAAAATTGAAGGTCAAATCAGGAGCTTCACAGATAAAAAAGGACTAAGGGAATTCGTCACCACCAAACCAGCAATGCAAGAAATGCTAAAGGATCTGCTGTAAAAAGAAATAGGAAGCGAAGAAGGAAAACAGGGGTAAAGAACAAAAATGGCAACATATAAGCACCTATCAATAATAACTTTAAATGTAAACGGTTTAAATGCTCCAATCAAAAGGCATAGGGTAATAGACTGGATAAGAAAACACAACCCATGTCTCTGCTATCTACAAGAAACCCACCTCCGAAAAAAAAGACGCACACAGACTGACGGTGAAAGGTTGGAAAAAAGTTATTCAGGCGAATGGAAATGAAAAAAAAAGCTGGGGTAGCCACACTTATCTCTGACAAATTAGATCTCAAAGTGAAGGACATAACAAGAGATAAAGAAGGCCACTTCATAATACTAAAGGGAGCAATCCAACAAGAAGAAATAACTCTGGTAAACATATACGCACCCAATACAGGAGCACCCAAATATATACAAAAACTCCTAGAGGACATCAAGGGAGAGTTAGACAGCAATACAATCATAGTAGGAGACTTTAATACCCCACTATCACCATTGGACAGATCCTCTAAACAAAAAATAAGTAAGGGAACATCAATCCTCAATGACTCATTAGACCAGATGGAATTAATTGACATCTTCAGATCATTTCACCCCAAAGCCACAGAATATACATTCTTTTCAAGTGCCCATGGGTCATTCTCAAAGATAGACCATGTGTTGGGTCATAGGCAAAGTCTCTCCAAATTCAAGAAGATAGAAATCATATCAAGCATATTCTCAGATCACAGTGGCATAAAGCTGGAAATCAACTACAATATTAACAATCCAAACAATAAAACACATGGAGACTAAACAGCATGCTATTAAACTATGACTGGGTTACTAGAGAGATCAAGGAAGAGATAGAAAACATCATGGAAACAAATGACAATGGTAGCACAACAATCCAAAATCTATGGGACACAGTGAAAGCAGTTCTGAGAGGGAAGTTCATAGCTCTACAATCCTACCGCAAAAAAATTGAAACAGCGGCAATAAATTATCTAACCCAACAACTCAGTTAGAAAGAAAGCAACAAGAAAAGCCCAGTGTAAGCAGAAGGAAGGAAATAGTAAAAATCAGAGCAGAAATAAATGACATAGAGACCAAAGAAACTATACAGAAGATCAACAAAACCAAGAGCTGGTTCTTTGAAAGGATTAACAAGATTGATGAACCTCTAGCCAGACTCACCAAGAAGCAAAGAGAGAGGACCCTAATAAATAAAATCAGGAATAAAAGAGGTGAAATAACAACAGACCCCACTGAAATACAAAGGATTGTTAAAAAATACTATGTACAACTCTACTCCAACAAACCGGACAACCTGGAGGAAATGGATATATTTCTAGAAAAATATAACCTCCCAAAACTCAATCAAGAAGAATCTAAACAACCCAATAGACCAACAACTGTGGAAGAAATTGAAGCAGTCATCAGAAAGCTTCCAGCAAACAAAACCCCAGGGCCAGAGGGCTTCACAGGGGAGTTTTACCAAACATTCAAGAAAGAACTAAAACCTATACTCCTCAGACTATTCCAGAAAATTCAAGAGGATGGAACACTTCCAAACTCCTTCTATGAAGCTGGCATCACCCTAATACCAAAACAAGATAAAGATGACACAATGAAAGACAATTACAGGCCAATATCCCTCATGAATATAGATGCCAAAATCTTCAATAAAATTCTAGCAAATAGGATCCAGCAGTACATTAGAAAGATCATACACCACGATCAAGTAGGATTTATCCCAGGAATGCAAGGATGGTACAATGTCCGCAAATCAATAAATGTGACACATCACATAAACAAATTGAGAGATAAAAATCACATAGTCATATCGATTGATGCAGAAAAACCATTTGACAAAATCCAACATCCTATCTTGATAAAAACTCTCAACAAGGTAGGAATAGAAGGATCATACCTCAACATAATAAAAGCCATATATGATAAACCCACAGCAAACATCATACTCAATGGGCAAAAACTACAACCATTTCCCATAAGAAGAGGAACAAGACAGGGTTGCCCACTTTCACCACTCCTGTTCAACATAGTACTGGAAGTATTAGCCATTGCAATTAGACAAGAAGAAGAAATAAAAGGCATCCAAATTGGAAAAGAAGTTAAGCTATACTTATTTTCAGATGACATGATATTGTACATAAAAAACCCGAAAGACTCCATAAAAAAAGTTAGTAGACTTAATAAATGAGTTCAGCAACGTAGCAGGCTACAAAATTAATGTCAAGAAATATATGGCATTTCTATACGCTAATAATGAACTTACAGAAAGAGTGACTAAAAAAGCAATCACATTTACAATCACACCAAAAAAATTAAGATACCTAGGAATAAACTTATCTAAGGAGGTAAATGACCTATTCGTGGAAAACTACATGACACTGAAAAAAGAGATAGAGGAAGACAATAACAGGTGAAAGAACATACCATGTTCATGGATTGGGAGAACCAACATAATTAAAATGTCCATACTACCCAAAGAAATCTATAAATTTAATGCACTCCCCATTAAAATACCAATGGCATATTTCACAGACGTAGAAAGAAGAACTCTCCAAAAATTCATCTGGAACAAAAAAGGCCCCGAATAGCCACAGCAATCCTGAGAAAGAAGCACAAAGTCAGTGGGATTTCTATAACAGATTACAAGATCTAATACAAAGCTACTGTTTTCAAAACAGCCTGGTACTGGCACAAAAACAGACATATAGATCAATGGAATAGTATAGAGAATCCAGATATCAACCCAAACCACTATGCGCAATTTATATTTGACAAAGGGGGCATGAACATAAAATGGAGTCAAGACAGTCTCTTCAATAAATGGTATTGGGAAAATTGGACAGATACATGCAAAAAAATGAAACTAGAGCACCAACTTACACCATACCAAAAAAAAATCAAAATGGATACAGGACTTAAACATAAGACAGGAAACCATAAAAATATTAGAGGAATCTACAGGAAGAAAAGTATCAGACATATGCCAAAAGAACTTCTTTGAAGATACTGCTCCTAGGGCAATGGAAGCTGAAGACAAAAGAAACAAATGGGACTACATCGAAATAAAACGCTTTGGCACAGCTAAAGAAACCATCAACAAAATAACAAGAAAACCCACTGTATGGGAGAACATATTTGCAAATGTTATCAGTAATACAGGTTCAATCACAAGCATCTACAGACAACTCACACAACTCAATAAAAGGAGGACAAATGATCCAATAAAAAAAATGGGCAACAGATCTAAATAGAATCTTCACGAAAGAAGACAAAAGGAAGGCCCAGAGACATATGAAAACTTGCTCAAAGTCACTAATTATCCGAGAGATGCAAATCAAAACGACTATGCGGTACCATCTCACACCTGTCAGAATGGCTTACATCAACAAATCAACAAACAACAAATGCTGGCAAGGATGCAGAGAAAAAGGAACTCTCGTGCACTGCTGGTGGGATTGTAGACTAGTGTAGCCACTGTGGAGAACAGTATAGAGTTTCCTCAAAAAACTAAAAATGGAACACCCATTCGACCCAGTGATCCCACTGCTAGGAATATATCCCCAGAAACTAATAAGGCGAATTAGAAAGGATATATGTATCCCTATGTTCATAGCAGCACAATTTACCATAGCTAAGATTTGGAAACAGCCTAAGTGCCCATCAGCAGATGAGTTGATTAAAAAACTAGGGTACATTTACACAATGGAATACTACGCCTCGGAAAAAAAGAAGGAGCTCCTATCATTTGTAACAACATGGATGGATTTGGAGAGCATTATGTTAAGTGAAATTATCCAGGCAGAGAAAGACAAATATCACATGATCTCACTCATTTGAGGAATACAATGAATGACATAGACTGATGAACAAGAATGGATCCAGAGACTGAGAAAAGTCCATCAGAATGTCAAACCTCAGGGTAAGTGGCAGGTGGAGGGAGTAAGGGGAAAAGTCAATATATTTGACCTCTTGAACTAAGGTAAGTGATTTGTGTTTTTACATCCCTGACAAAGTTTATATAAAGTTATAAAAAATGGCAGCTATGCGAAGGCATCCGAGCATTCTATATTGGCCCCTCTGGCCATTTTGCCAAGAGGGACCCTCTTCTTATTATCCAAATACACACAGCTGATGCGTGAACTTTCAGTTCAAGCTGTGGCTGAAGTCTCTGGGCAGTTGGCACCATGGATCTGTCTCTTGACCAGTGGCGTTAGCTGGGCCCTCTCTGGAGAAGAAACCTGGGTCACCCGAGATATGTGATCAGTACCGGGACCCCCCCAGCAGGCGAGGGGACCCCATGGCAGGTGCTGGAAGTGGAAGCCACGGGGGCATAGACTACAAAGGAGACAGAACTGAACCTCACATCACCCTGTTTGGCCCCGGAGGATGGCTGGTTAGCCAGAGACGGGTAAGATTCCTCAGGGAAGGAACAACCTAAGACAGGCACAGTCGCAGAGGGGCCAACAGGAGAGAACTAAAAGATCAACAGAGGTGGGGCACAGACCCTCATCCACAAACCTTGCAGGGGCTTGAATTCTCACCCCTCCTGAGGAAGGTCTCCTACCCCCACGGTTGCTACGCCTCCCACACACAACTCACACTGGGACCCGAGTGGTAGACAGAGACTTGGCCAGCAATAGCTGCCCTATATCTAAATTTAATTTATTACAAGGAATTCTGAAGACCTACTCAAAAATGCAAATATTCCTTTCCAAAAGTATTTACTGGGTAAACTAAGATTTCTGCTTGAGTATTAAAATTGACAGTAAAATAGTAATCAAGTTTTCAGATTAATTTAAATTGGCCAAGTGAAATAAGTGAATACTCAAGAAAATCTAACTGTACTGGACAAAAAGCTTTTCCTAAAACATTAACTAAATTATCTATTAGTAGTTCATCTCACTGCAAAATTGCCTAACATCCAAAGAACCTAAAGTAGTAATATTTGTATGCAAAAATTAAAATTTAAAATTACCAAGACTGCAAGATAAAATTTCCAAAAGCCCCTATTAACCAAAAAAAGGGGGGTGGGGGACAGTGAGGTAATATCATGTAAGGAAAAATATCCTATAAGTAAAATACATGTAGAAAATTCTTACTCCAGAAAAGAAAATTCCACTTGTAAAACCAGCTGCAGGACACCCATAAAAAAAAAACACACATGGTGTCAAAATAAGCCAAAGAAAAATCATTTAGGCAAAAATAAAAACAATCCCAAGTCTATTTTGCAGAGAGGATCCCTTTGTTAACCTTTGGTCTAGAATGTGTTTGTGTGTTTACAGAGAACAACTCCAAGACCATGTGGGTTACTGCGACAGTGAGGAACTGACGGGCCTGGTCCACCCACGAGGACGGTCCAGAGATGGCGGACACTGACGACACCTTGCCACGCTAGGATCGGCAGCTGTGTGTGGCTGCAGGCGGCCCAGGAACATACCAGAGAGGATGGATGTTGCATTGCCAGGATGTGTCCACCATCTGGATACCATTGCTGACATGTACACATGAAGAACTCTTTGACATTGAAACTTGGACTCAGAACAGTTGGACATTGAAACTGACACTCAAACTTTTTTTGCTCTTATACGTTTGTTCTCAGTATGCAGAGGCAAGATATTTTTGAAGAAAAGAAACAGGGGAGAGTGATTGATATAGAGGCAGGGTGGCCTCGAACAGGCTGTCAAGCTACAGGGGGAAGGCTGGAGTGGAGGGGAGGCAGATGCTGGGGGAGATCAACCGAAGGACTTGTATGCATGCATATTTGCATAACCAATGAATGAAAGACTCTGGGGTGGGGAGGGAGGCAGGTGGGGACATGTGCTGGGGGGGTAGGGGAGGTTGGTTGGAGCATATTGGGGGGGGAGGAAAACATATGTACTACTATTAAATATAAGTTATATTGTAAATAAAATTTTAAAAAAAAGAATCTAAACAACTCAATAGACCAATAACTGTGGAAGAAATTGAAACAGTCATCATAAAGCTTCCAGCAAACAAAACCCCAGGGCCAGAGGGCTTCACAGGGGAGTTTTACCAAACATTCAAGGAGAACTAAAACCTATACTCCTCAGACTATTCCAGAAAATTCAAGAGGATGGAACACTTCCGAACTCCTACTATGAAGCTAGCTTCACCCTAATACCAAAACCAGATAATGATGACACAATGAAAGAGAATTACAGACCAATATCCCTCATGAATATAGATGACAAAATTCTCAATAAAATTCTAGCAAATCGGATCCAGCAGTACATCAGAAAGATCATACACCTTAAACAAGTAGGATTTATCCCAGGAATGCAAGGATGGTACAATATCCGCAAATCAATAAATGTGATACATCACATAAACAAATTGAGAGATAAAAACCACATAGTCATATCAATTGATGCAGAAAAAGCACTTGACAAAATCCAACATCCATTCTTGGTAAAAACTCTCAACAAGGTAGGAATAGAAGGATCATACCTCAACATAATAAAAGCCATATATGATAAACCCACAGCAAATATCATACTCACTGGGCAAAAACTACAACAATTTCCCCTAAGAACAGGAACAAGACAGGGTTGCCCACTCTCACCACTCCTGTTCAACGTAGTACTGAAGTATTAGCCATTGCAATTAGACAAGAAGAAGAAATAAAATGCATCCAAATTGGAAAAGAAGAAGTTAAGCTATAATTATTTGCAGATGACATGATATTGTACATAAAAAACCCGAAAGACTCCATAAAAAAGTTAGTAGACTTAATAAATGAGTTCAGCAATGTAGCAGGCTACACAATTAACGCCAAGAAATCTATGGCATTTCTATACACTAACAGTGAACTTACAGAAAGAGAGACTAAAAAAGCAATCCCATTAACCATCACACCAAAAAAATTAAGATACCTAGGAATAAACTTAACTAAGGAGGTGAAAGACCTATTCGTGGAAAACTACAGGACACCGAAAAAAGAGATAGAGGAAGATGTAAACAGGTGGAAGAACATACCATGTTCATGGATTGGAATAATCAACATAATTAAATGTCCATACTACCCAAAGCAATCTATAAATTTAATGTACTCTCCATTAAAATACCAATGGCATATTTCATAGACCTAGAAAGAACTCTCCAAATATTCATCTGGAATAAAAAAAGGCCCCGAAAAGCCACAGCAATCCTGAGAAAGAACTTACAAAGGCAGTAGGATTTCCATACCAGATTTCAAGCTGTATTACAAAGCTACTGTTCTCAAAACAGCCTGGTATTGGCACAAGAACAGACATATAGATCAATGGAATAGAATAGAGAATCCAGATATCAACCCAAACTACTATGCTCAATTAATATTTGACAAAGGGGGCATGAACATAAAATGGAGTCAAGACTGTATCTTCAATAAATGGTGTTGGGAAAATTGGACATATACATGCCAAAAAAAAAAATGAAACTAGAGCACCAACTTACACCATACCAAAAAAAAATCAAAATGGATACAGGACTTAAACGTAAGGAAGGAAACCATAAAAATATTAGAGGAATCTACAGGAAGAAAAATCTCAAACATATGCCAAAAGAACTTCTTTGAGGATACTGCTCCTAGGGCAATGGATGCTAAAGACAAAAGAAACAAATGGGACTACATCAAAATAAAAAGCTTTTGCACAGCTAAAGAAACCATCAACAAAACAAAAAGAAAATACACTGTATGGGAGAACATATTTTCAAATGTTATCAGTGATAAAGGTTTAATCTCAAGCCTCTATAGGCAACTCACACAACTCAATAAAAGGAGGACAAATGATCCAATAAAAAAATGGGCAACAGACCTAAATAGAATCTTCACGAAAGAAGACAAAAGGAAGGCCCAGAGACATATGAAAACTTGCTCAAAGTCACTAATTATCCGAGATATCCAAATCAAAACGACTATGCGGTACCATCTCACACCTATCAGAATGGCTTACATAAACAAATCAACAAACGACAAGTGCTGGAGAGGCTGCGGAGAAAAAGGAACTCTCGTGCACTGCTGGTGGGATTGTAGACTAGTGCAGCCACTGTGAAGAACAGTATAGAGTTTCCTCAAAAAACTAAAAATGGAACACCCATTCGACCCAGTGATCCCACTTCTAGGAATATACCCTAAGAAACTAGAAACGCAATATAGAAAGGATATATGTACCCCTATGTTCATAGTAGCACAATTTACCATAGCTAAGATTTGGAAACAGCCTAAGTGCCCATAAACAGATGAGTGGATTAAAAAATATGGTACATTTACACAATGGAATACTACGCCGCAGAAAAAAAGAAGGAGCTCCTATCATTTGTAACAACATAGATGGATTTGGAGAGCATTATGCTAAGTGAAATTATCCAGGCAGAGAAAGACAAATATCACATGATCTCACTCATTTGAGGAATACAATGAATGACATAGACGGATGAACAAGAATCAATCCAGAGACTGAGAAAAGTCGATCAAAATGTCAAACCTCAGGGTAAGTGGCAAGTGGCGGGAGTAAGGGGAAAAATCAATGTATTTGAACTCTTGAACTAAGGTAAGTGATTTGTGTTTTTTCATCCCTGACAAAGTTTATATAAAGTTATAAAACAATGGCAGCTAGTTTGATATTGAATTGACATGACCTAAAGCTTTTCATATCCTATGGACACCAGTCCTTAGGCTAGTCCCACCTTAACCTCCCATGACATCATAATATCCTTACATGATATAATTCTACAATATCATTATAATATTTGATATTTGACAACAGCATATTATACAATTTTCCACAAACTTAGAAAGTTCCAATAAACTTAGAAATAATTCTTTGAATGTTGGGCAGCAACTTAAAAAAGCATAGTAAAGGAATTAATCCCTTTCAGAAGGATTTAAGGCATTGGGAAGGCATCCAAGCATTCTATATTGGCCCTTCTTGCCCTTTCTGCCAAGAGGGACCTTCTTGTTACTATCCAAATACACACAGCTGAGGCCTGAGTTTTCAGTTCAAGTTGTGGCTGAAGCCTCTGGGCAGCTGGCACCATGGATCTGTATCTCGACCAATGGTGTGAGCTGGGCCCTCTCTGGAGAAGAAACCTGGGTCCCCCAAGATATGTGATCAGTACCAGGACCCCGCCAGCTGGCGAGGGGATCCCAAGGCAGGTACTGGACGTGGAGGCCACGGGAGCATAGACTACAAAGGAGACAGAACTGAACCTCACATTACCCTGTTTGGCCCAGGGGGATGGCTGGTTAGCCAGAGACGGGTAAGATTCCTCAGGGAAGGAACAACCTAAGACAGGCACAGTCGCAGAGGGGCCAACAAGAGAGAGGTAAAAGGTCAACAGAGGTGGGGCACAGAACCTCACCCACAAACCTTGCAGGGACTTGAATTCTCTCCCCTCCTGAGGGAGGTCTCCTACCCCCACGGCTGCTTCGCCTCCCACGCACAACTCATAGCGGGACCTAGGTGGCAGACAGAGATTCAGCCAGCAATAGCTGCTCTACATCTAAATTCAGTCTATTACCAGGAATGCTCAGGACCTACTCAAAATTGCAAATATTCCTTTCCACTAGTATTTACAGGGTAAACTAAGATTTCTGTGTGAATATTAAAATCGACTGGAAAATAGTAATCAAGTTCTCAGATTAATTTAAATTGGCCAAGTGAACTAAGTTAATATTTAAAAAAATTTTAGTGTACTGGACAAAACGCTTTTCTAAGACATTAACTAAAAAATCTATTAGTAGTTCATCTCACTGTAAATTTGCCTAACATCCAAAGAACCTAAAGCGGTCATATTTGTGTGCAAAAATTAAAATTTAAAATTACCAAGACTGCAAGATAAAATTTCCCAGAGCCCCCTTTATACAAAAAAGGGGAGGGTCAGTGGGGTAATATCATGTAAGGAAAAAAATATCGCGTAAGTAAAATACAACTAGAAAATTCTTACTCCAGTAAAGTAAATTCCATTTGTAAAACCAACTGCAGGACACCCATAAAAAAACACACATGGTGTCAAAATAACCCAAAGGAAAATCATTTAGGCTAAAATTAAAAAGAATCCCAAGTCTATTTTGAAGAGAGGATCCCTTTGTTAACTTTTGGTAGAGAATGTGTTTGTGTGTTTTCAGAGAACAACTCCAAGACCATGTGGGTTCCTGCGACTGTTAGGAACTGACGGGTCTGTTCCAGTCATGAGGATGGTCCAGAGATGGACACTGATGACACCTTGCCATGCTAGCAGTCGGCAGTTGTGCATGTCTGCGGGCAGCCCAGGACCAAACCAGAGAGGATGGATCTTGCATTGCCATGAAGTGTCCACCATCTGGATACCATTGCTGACATGTACACATAAAGAATTACTTTGCACTGAAACTGGGACTCAGAAAAGTTGGACATTGAAACAGACTGAAACATTTTTTGTTCTTATATGTTTGTTTCTAGTATGCAGAGGCAAGATATTTTTGAAGAAAAGAAACAGGGGAGAGTGATTGATATAGAGGCAGAGTGGCCTTGAACAGGCTGTCAAGCTACAGAGGGAAGTCTTGGGTGGATGGGAGGTGGATGTGGGGGAGATCAACCGAAGGACTTGTATGCATACATATGACCATAACCAATGAATGAAAGACACTGGGGGGGGGTGGGTGGAGGGTGGGGATATGTGCTGGAGGGTAGGGGAGGCTGGAGGGAGGATAAGGGGGAGGGGGAAAGGAAAAAGATACTACTATTAATTACAAGTTATACTGCAAAAAAATCAATAAAAATATATTTGAAAAATTAAGTCAATGAAAAAATAAATAATAAGTAAAATGTTCACAATTATCTTCTAAGAAAATTGATTTTTTATTTTTTAATATTTTAATCTTTATTCATCAGTTTATTAATTACATTGTTCTCTCTTTTTCCCCCTATAGCTCCCCTCCACCTGGTACCCATCCCACCCTCTGCCCTTACCTCCCCCCCCCCCACTGTCCTCTCCCATAGGTGTATGATTTTTGTCCGGTCTCTTGCTGCACCACCCACACCCCTTTTCTCCCCAAGAATTGTCAGTCCATTCCCTCTCTATACCCATGATTCTGTTATATTCACCGTTTATCCTATTCATCAGACTTTTAATTCACTTAATTGTTATATTCATTTGTTGATAGATGTATATTTGTTGTTCATAATTTTTATTTTTACCTTTTTCTTCTTCCTCTTCTTAAAGAATATTTTTCAGCATTTCATATAATACTGGCTTGATGGTGATGATCTTTAGCTTTTTCTTATCTGCGAAGCACTTTATTTGATCTTTAAATCTGAATGATAGCTTTGCTGGTTAGAGTAATCTTGGTTGGAGGTTCTTGTAATTCATCACTTTGAATATTTCTTGCCACTCCCGTCTGGCCTACATATTTTCTGTTGAGAAATCAGCTGACAATCGTATGGGGACTCACTTGTAAGTAACTAACTGTTTTTCTTTTGCTGCTTTTAATATTCTCTTTATCTTTTGCTCTTGGCATTTTAATTAAGATGTTCTTGGTGTGGTCTTCTATGGATTCCTATAGTTTGGGGTTCTATGTACTTTTGGACTTTTAAGTCAATTTCTTTCATCAGGTGCGGGAAGTTTTCGGTCACTATTTCTTCAAATAGGTTTTCGTTATCTTGCTCTCTCTCTTTTTCTGGTACCCCTATAATTCGGATGTTGGTATACTTGAGGTTGTCCCAGAGGCCCCTTACACTATCTTCAATTTTTTGCATTCTTTTTGCTTCTTACTTTTCTGGCTGAGTGGATTTTGCCTCTTTCTATTTCAAATCTCTGACTTTATTCTTGTGGTCCTCTAGACTGCTTTTAGGTCTTTGTATAGTATTTTTTATAGTGTATGCTTAATTTCTAGTTGGTCCTTTTTCATATCTTTGAGGGTCTTATTCATATCCTCGGGGATCTCATTCATATCCTCGTAGGTCTCATTCATTTTCTCATAGGTCTTGTTTATTTCCTCGTAGTTCTCATTAAGTTCAGCACCTTTTCTAGGAGCCTTTTGAAAAACCTTATAACTGTGGTTTTGAACTCTATGTCCAGTTGTTTTTTTTTCCTCCATTTCTTTTACATCTGATTTCTTTCCATGTCTCTGCATTGTGGCTGCTTTCCTGATTGGTAAATTAGCTTTGTGTGGTAGATGTCCTCTAAGGGACAGTGGCTCAGCCTCTCCAGTTACCTAAGGTGGATACTCTTGGTGCAGCCCTTTATGGGTTGCACGGCCTTGTAAAAGTTAAGCCTAGATTATTGTTGTTAACTCTAGGAGGGTTTGACCTCTAGGCCAATTGGCTGTGAGGATCAGCTGTGCTCAGGTTGGATAGGCAGAGTCTCTGGGCTGAGCAAGCAGCCTTGGTTTCTGGTCAGCTCCATCCTATGTGGCACCTGGGACTCTGTGCCTGGTGGTAATGGCTGCACGCACCTTGAGAGAAAGCTGCCGCTGAGCTCTCCCCGCTTCTGGACAATTTAGCCTCTCCCCAAATGAGTCTGCACACCCAAAGTCTCACCAAAGGTTGTAAAACAATATAGCCTGGTGGTTTCCCAAAACAAGAGAGCAAGTCACGAGTCCTCTCTGCATGCTCATGCACTTCTGCTGTTCCCAAGTTCACTCACGCTCTCTCCGCAACCTCACAGACCTCTGTAGTGCCTGAGTTTCAGCGTGCTTCCTTACTGTCCATTTTCACACCGTATGAGTATTGGTTCCCCGGACCTCGCCGTTATCACCCTCCCCAATCGAGAAAACAAGCTGGGTTTGCAGCCGCCCGCCCCATCCACTCGCAAACATGTGTGCACAGCTCCAAACCTCTGACTCCTCATGTATCCTCAGCTCTGCCCTCTGCCACTCTTCTGAATCACAGTGTCCTATCTTTACTTTTATTTGTGGAATTTTCACTCAGCCAGCTTTCCAGTGATCCTGAATGATGTTTGTTCTGTCATTAAGTTATAGTTTTAAAATTGTTGTGTGGGGCAGCAAGATAGGTATTTACCTATGCCACCATCTTGGTTCTTACCAGAACAAAATTTCAGAAAAAGAAATTTAAAAAATGGAGACAAGCAACCTACAAGATGTAGAGTTCAAAATACTGGTTATAAGGATGTTCAATGAACCTAGGGGAAGTGTAGATGAACTTAGTGAGAAGTTTCAACAAAGACATAGGAAACATAAAAAAAGATATAGAAAACATAAAACATAATCATTCAAAAATGAAGAATACACTAACTGAAATTAATAATATATTAAAATGAATCAATAATGGAGCAGATGAAACAGATGATTATATCAAAAATTCGGAAGTTAAGCAGAAAATACCCAAAGAGAATAGCAAAAAGGAAAAATAATTTTAAAAAATGAAGCTAGTATAAGGAGCCTTTGGGACAATGTCAGACATATCAACATTTGCATCATGAGAGTTCCAGAAGAAGAGAGAGAGCAAAGGATTGAAAACCGATGAGAAAAGATAATGATAGAAAACTTCCCTAACTTGGGGAATAGAAATACAAGTCCAGGAAGTGCAGTCTCAAACACAATGAATCTAAAGAAGTACATGCCAAGATATATCATAATTAGAATCCCAAAGGGTTAAGACAAATAGAGTTTCTTAAAAGCACCAAGATAAAAGCACTTAGTTATCTACAAGGAATCTCGCATAAAACTGTCAGCTGATTTCTCCCAAATTTTGCAAGCCAGAAGAGAAGCATCAATCACACTGTCAAACCTCAGAGGGAAGGTAGAGGATGGTGGGGGTAAGGGGGAGAGATCAGCCAAAGGACTTGTATGCATGCATATAAGCCTAACCAATGGACACAAACAACAGGGGGTGAGGGCATGAGTGGAGGGATGGGAGGTAATGAGGTGATAAGGACACATATGTAATACCATAATCAATTAAGAAAAAAAATATTTTTTATTTTTTTAATATTTATTTTATTTTATTGCAGTATAATTTAGATTTAAGAGTAATACATATGTTTTTCTCTTTTTCCCCCTATTAACCTACCCTATACCCAGCACATGTCTCCACCTCCCCCCCCCCGGCCCCAGTGTCTGTCATTCATTGGTTATGCTCATATGCATGCATACAAGTCCTTCGGTTGATCTCCCACAGCACCCGCCCCCTACCCTCCTCAGCCTTCCCCTTGTAATTTGACAGCCTGTTCAATGCCTCCCTGCCTCTATATCCATCACTCTCCCCTGTTTCTTCAAAAATATCTTGCCTCTGCATACAATGACTGGGTTACCAGAGAGATCAAGGAAGAAATAGAAAACATCAATGCAACTAATGACGATAGCACAACAATCCAAAATCTATGGGACACAACGAAAGCAATTTTAAAAGGGAAGTTCATAGCTCTACAATCCTACTGCAAAAAAAAAAAGAAAAAGAAAAAGAAATAATGGCCATAAATTATCTAACCCAACAACTCAAGGAGTTAGAAAGAGAACAACAAGAAAAGCCAAGTGTAAGCAGAAGGAAGGAAATAGTAAAGATCAGAGCAGAGATAAACAACATAGAGACCAAAGAAACAATATAGAAGATCAACAAAACCAAGAGCTGGTTCTTTGAAAGGATAAACAAGATTGATGAACCTCTAGCCAAACTCACAAAGAAGTAAAGAGAGAGGACCTTAATAAATAAAATCAGAAGTGAAAGAGGTGAAATAACACCAAAACCCATCGAAATACAAAGGATCGTTAAAAAATACTATGAATGAGGAGGAACCAAGATGGTGACATAGGTAAACACCTATCTTGCTGCCCCACACAACAACTTCAAAACTACAAATTAACAACAGAAAAAATGTCATCCAGAATCACCGGAATGCTGGCTGAGTGAAAATTCCACAAACAAAAGTAAAGATAGTACATTGTGACTCAGAGGAGCGGCAGTGGGCAGCTTTAAAGATAGGCAGGGAGTCAGAGGTTTGGAGCCATGCGCGCGCATGAGTGGTAAGGCGGCCGGCTGAAAACAGAGCTGGTTTGCTCAAACAGGGAGGGAGACAAAGGCATCCCCCTGCACTGATTCCTCATTTCCAGGTGAGGTCCGGGGAACGCACACTCATTCGGGGTGAAACTGGACAGTCAGGAAGCGTGCTGAAACCTGGGCAGGGTGGAGGTTTGCGAACTTGTGGAGAGTGCACGTGAACTTCAGAGCAGTGGAGGTGTGTGAGCACGCAGGGAGGACTCATGACTTGCTCTCTCATTCGGGAGACAACTAGACTGCATTGTTTTGCAAACCTGGGTGAGACTTTGGGTGTGCAGACTCATTTGGAGAGAGGATAATTTGTCTGGCAGTGGGTGGAGATTTGGGACGGCTTTCTCTCAAAGTTACGTGCAGCCATTACCACCAGGCACAGAGACGCAGGTGCCACATAGGGCAGAGCTGACGCTGCCTGCTCAGCCTGGAGACACCGCCAATCCAGCCTGTGCAGAGCTGACCCTCACATCCAATAGGCCAGGAGGTCGAACCCTCCTAGTGCTAACCAGAACAATCTAGGCATAATGTCAAAAACACTGTGCAACCCATAAAGGGCTGCACCAAGAGTAGCCACCTCAAGTAACTGGGGAGGTGGAGCCACTGTAAAGCAGCCACAATGCAGAGGCATGGAAGGAAATCAGATGTGAAAGAAATGGAGGAAAAAAAGACGACTGGACATAGAGTTCAAAACCACAGTAATAGGTTTTTCAAGAGACTCCTAGAAAAGGCTGATGAACTTAATGAGACTTTCGAGGAAAAGAACAATACCTAAGAGGAAATGAATGAGACCTACTAGGATATGAAAAAGGACCAACTATAAATTAAGCATACACTGCCTGAAATAAAACATATTATACAAATACCTAAAAGCAGTTGAGAGGACCGCAAAAACCAAGTCACAGATTTGAAATACAAAGAGGCAAAATCCACTCAGCCAGAAAAGCAAGAAGCCAAAAGAATCCAAAAAATTGAAGATAGTGTAAGGGGCCTCTGGGACAATCTCAAGCATACCAACATCCGAATTATAAGGGTGCAGAAAAAGAGAGAGAGCAAGACAATGAAAACCTATTTGAAGAAATAGTGACCAAAAACTTCCCCCCCCCCCCGGTGAAAGAAATTGACTTAGGAGTCCAAGAAGCACACTGAACCCCAATATATAGGAACCCTAAGAGGACCACATCAAGACACATCATAATTAAAATGCCAAGAGCAAAAGACAAAGACAGAATATTAAAAGCAGCAAGAGAGAAACAGTTTGTTACCTATAATGGAGCACCCATATGATTGTGAGCGGATTTCTCAACAGAAATGATGCAGGCCAGACGGGAGTGGCAAGAAATAATCAAAGTGATGAATAGCAAGAATCTACAACCAAGATTACTCTATCCAGCAAAGCTATCATTCAGAACTGAAGGTCAGATAAAGTGCTTCGCAGATAAGAAAAAGCTAAAGGAGTTCATCACTGCAAAAGCAATATTATATGAAATGCTGAAAGATATTCTTTAAGAAGAGGAAGAAGAAAAAGGTAAAAATATCAAGTATGAACAACAAATCAACATCTATCAACAAATAAATCTAACAATCAAGTGAATTAAAAATCTGATGAACAGGATAAACTGGTGAATATAACAGAATCATGGGTAAAGAGAGGGAATGAACTGACAATTCTTGGGGGAGAAAAAGGGTGTGGGAGGTGCAGCAAGACAATGGACAAAAATCATGCACCTATGGGAGAGGACAGTGGGGGAGGAGGTGAGGGCAGAGGGTGCAATGGGTACAGGATGGAAGGGAACTATAGGGGGAATAAAGGGGGAATAATGTCATTAATAAACTGAACAATAAAGATTAAAATAAAAATAAAAACAAATACTATGAACAACTCTACTCAAACCAACTGGACAACCTGGAAGAAATGGATATATTCCTAGAAAAATATAACCTCCCAAAACTCAATCAGGAAGAATCTAAACAACTCAATAGACCAATAACTATGAAAGAAATTGAAGCACTCATCAAAAAGCTTCCAGCAAACAAAATCCCAGGGCCAAATTGCTTCACAGGGGAGTTTTACCAAACATTCAAGGAAGAACTAAAACCTATACTCCTCAGACTATTCCAGAAAATTCAAGAGGATGGAACACTTCCAAACTCCTTCCATGAAACCAGCATCACCCTAATACCAAAACCAGATAAAGACGACACAATGAACGAGAATTACAGGCCAATACCCTCATGAATATAGATGCCAAAATCCTCAATAAAATTCTAGCAAAGCAGATCCAGCAGTCCATCAAAAGGTCATACACCATGACCAGGTAGGATTTACCCCAGGAATGCAAGGAAGGTACAATATCTGCAAATCAATAAATGTGATAAATCATATTAGCAAATTGAGAGATAAAAATCATATAGTCATATCAAATGATGCAGCAAAAGCATTTGAAAAAATCCAACACCCTTTCTTGATAAAAACTCTCAACAAGGTTGGAATAGAAGCATCATACCTCAACATAATAAAAGCCATCCTATCTAATAAAAGAGTAATATGCAAATGTGGCCATACCTTGGCTCCTGATTAGCTTGCTACAAGCCAGCCAGAGGAGGGGGTGGGGCAGGGGGTGGGCCAGAGCGCAGGCATGGCCAGCACACTGGGGACAAGGCCAGCAAGAGTGTGGCCACAGTGCTGTGAAAGCACCACCACCCTATAAGGGTGGCCCACAAGGTACTTAAGGGCCAGCCCTCCTTAAGCTTATGGTGCCTGAATCACATGCAAATGAGCGCCCGGGGTCCCTGCATGCCCCCTAGCCCCACACCCACAATGGGGCTGGGAGGGCTGCTATCAGTCTCTGGGGTGTGCGGAGACTCTGGTGGCCACCACGGGGTGGAGAAAATTCACAGTGCCCTTGGTTTGTGCAGGGTATTGTGGACTCCAGGAATTCTGGGAAATGTAGTTCTCTTGACAGACCCACTGTAGGAGTGAGTTTGAAGTACTGGGGGTGGGGGAAAGTGGAAATAGCAGGGTGGGGCCGGCCGGGCTGGGGCAGGAGCTTTAGGCCTTGACTGGCGGGGGGCTCGGCAGGTGGGGCACGTGCGGGGTGCAAACCTGCTGGGTGGCTGGCACCCAGTAGCCACTGGATCAGAGACACAAACCCACAGTGGGCCGGTACCCAGCACCCACAAGCTCTGCTACCCAGTTGCTGGAGTTGCAAAGGTCAAATTGGAGACATAAACCAGCAGGGAGGCCACCACCCAGAGGTCCCCAGATTGGAGATACAAACCAGCAGGGAGGCTGGCACCCAGCAGATGCAAGCCCTGCCATGGGGGTGCTGGGGCTATGAGGGGCTGGATCTGAGACACAAACCAGCAGGGAGGCCAGCACTCAGCAGCTCCAAGCTCCTCCACCTCAGACCTGGCGCTGAGGGGTGGGAGGGGGGTGGACTGGAGATAAAAACCCGCAGGCCTAGCAGCCAGCAGCCCCAAGGCCCGATGCATAGGCACTGGGTCTGCTGGGCGGGGGGGTGCGGCGGGCGGGGGGCA
Source organism: Antrozous pallidus (assembly GCA_027563665.1). NCBI lineage: Eukaryota > Metazoa > Chordata > Mammalia > Chiroptera > Vespertilionidae > Antrozous > Antrozous pallidus. The sequence continues at coordinate 54,297,218 of CM050509.1, forward strand.
GCTGAGATACAAACCCACAAGAAACCTGTGGAAAGGGAGATAAACTATTATAACTGTATCTCCCTTTGCTCAAGATAAGAAAACTGCCCCTGGATTATTTAGTGATGTGGCCCACACCTTTCTACATACACAGGGTATGTTATGACCACTCCCAGAATGTCATCTCCAGGGAATAACCTACTGTGGCAAATCATCTGAGAGAGGAAACAATCTTTTGTAGGGTTTATTCTGAAGGTCAGAGAACATGCCACCCCCAACATATGCTTTCTTGTTATATTGATGATCTTGAGCTGCAGATTCTTGAAAAACTGCAAGTGCATGCAGAGGATTTCACTGAAGTCTCCTGGTCTGTCTAAAATTGGACCCCCCTAAAGGAGCTTAAATGTCATAGGTCCCCTTGATGGGAGAAGTGTCATCAGGCAGACAAGACTGACTCCTGTCACAGGACATAACACCCAAACTTTGTTACAAACTATTTCTCTACACCCCCATTCATCTTTCCTAAAAATCATTTACTCTCCTCTAGGAGGCCTACATCTCCTGTTCCCTTTCCCTAGGAAGAAGGTATTTAAATCTGCATTCTAAGCCAGCTTGGGGAGTTATTCATTTTTCCCTGAGATCTCCAACATATACATGAGGTATACATGTTAATGAACTTTTGTTTTTCTCTTGGCAATCTGTCTTTCATTTCAAGGGCCTCCACTAAGAACTCAGAAAGGTTGAGGAAAACTATTTTTCTTCCTCCATAATTCTATCTCAGGAAATCAAGTCCCCAGCTGAACAATGAGATTGGCTCAAGTATCAAGCGTTCCCAGCTGACGAGAGGGAAACTTCTAGGGAGAAATCAATGATGTTGGCATCAAAGTGGGATGGACGGCACACACATGGTTGATGGTGGGAGTTTAAAGTGGTTTGACATTTTTGGAGGATGACTTGGCAAATTTGATAGAAATGTTCAAGGTATAGCCAAGAGTCTTCTTCTAGGAATCACATCTGCTGAGATAAAGCATAAGCACTTAAGCCCTGGTCAGAACCCAGGATGTTACTGCGGTCTCCCCTTCCATGATAGGAAAACCTGGGAACAACCTGCATTTTTAGGACAAGGTAGCATCTATGCTACTAAAAGGGCAATATGCTAATTAGACTGAACATCTTCCTGATGACCTTCCAGGTGTCCTTCTAGACATCCTACCCGACAAAGCCATGTTGGCGGGGCCAAGAGGGAGGAGGTTAGAGGCAATCAGGCAAGCAGGGGAGTGCAGTTAGGGGGACCAGGCCAGCAGAGGAGAGCAGTTAGGGCAAACAGGCTCTCAGGAGAGAGCAGTCAGGGGGATCAGGCTGGCAGGCAGATGAGTGGTTAGGAGCCAGAGGCCTGAGGGATCCCACATTGGATAGGGTGCAGGCTGGGCTGAGGGAATCCCCTGCCCCAATCCCCCGTGCATGAATTTCGTGCACTGGGCCACTAGTAAAGTTATAAAAAAAATTGGCAGTTAGTTTGAGATTGAATTGACATGGCCTAGAGCTAGTCATCTCCTATGGACACCAGACCTTAGGCTAGGCCCCCCTTAACCTCCTGTGACACCATAATACCTTTACATGATATTATTCTACAATGTAATTATAATTTTTGATATTTGAAAACAGCATATTGTACAATTATACCAAAGAAACTTACAAACTAATTCTTTGAATGTTGGGCAGCAATTTAAAAAAGGATAGGAAATGAATTAATCCATTTCAGAAGGAATTAAAGCACTGGGAAGGCACTTGAACATTCTATACTGGACCCTCTTGCCCTTTTTGCCAAAAGGGACCCTCCTCTTACAATCCAAATACACACAGCTGTTGCCTGAGCTTTCAGTTCAAGCTGTGGTTGAAGCCTCTGGGCAGCTAGCACCATGGCTCTGTCTCTCGACCAATGGTGTGAGCTGGGCCCTCCCTGGAGAAGAAACCTGGGTCACTGAGATATGTGATCAGCACTGGGACCCCGCCAGGAGGCAAGGGGATCCCAAGGCAGGGGCGGGTTGTAGAGGCCACGGGGGCATAGTCTACAAAGGAGAGAGAACTGAACCTCACATCCCCCCGTTTGGCCCAGGAGAATGGCTGGTTAGCCAGAGACGGGTAAGATTCTTCAGGGAAGAAACAACCTAAGACAGGCACAGTCACAGAGGGGCCAACAGGAGAGAACTAAAAGGTCAACAGAGGTGGTGCACAGACCCTCACTCACTAACCTTGCAGGGGCCTGAACTCTTACCCCTTCTGAGGGAGGTCTCGTATCCCCATGGCTGCTTCGCCTCCCATGCACAGCTCAGATCGTGACCCAGGTTACAGACAGAGACTCAGCCAGCAACAGCTGCCCTATATCTAAATTCAATCTAGTACCAGAAATGCTTAGGGCCTACTCAAGAATGTAAATAATCCTTTCCACTAATATTTACAGGGAAAACTAAGATTTTTGATTGAGTATTAAATTTGACAGTAAAAGAGTAATCAGGTTTTCAGATTAATTTAAATTAGCCAAGTGAAATAAGTGCATACTCAAGAAAATTTAAGTGTACTGCACAAAAAGCTTTTCCTAAGACATTAACTAAAAAATCTATTAGTAGTTCATCTCACTGTAAAATGGCCTAACATCCAAAGAACCTAAAGCAGTCATATTTGTGTGCAAAAATTAAAATTTAAAATTACCAAGACTGCAAAATAAAATTTCCAAAAGCCCCCATTAATCAAAAAAGGGGGGAGGGTAGTGGGATAATATCATGTAAGGAAAAATATCCGGTAAGTAAAATACATCTATAAAATTCTTACTCCAGAAAAGTAAATTCCATTTGTAAAGCCAACTGCAGGACACCCATGAAAAAACACACATGGTGTCAAAATAAACCAAAGGAAAATCATTTAGGCAAAAATAAAAAGAATCCCAAGTCTATTTTGCAGAGAGGATCCCTTTGTTAACTTTTGGTTGAGAATGTGTTTGTGTGTTTTCAGAGAACAACTCCAAGACCATGTGGGTTCCTGCGACTCTGAGGAACTGACAGATCTGTTCCAGTCACGAGGATGGTCCAGAGATGGGGGACACTGATGACACCTTGCCATGCTAGCAGTCAGCAACTGTGCATGGCTGCAGGCAGCCCAGGACCAAACCAGAGAGGATGGATCTTGCATTGCCACGAAGTGTCTACCATCTGGATACCATTGCTGACATGTCCACATAAGGAACTATTTGACATTGAAACTGGGACTCAGAACAGTTGGACCTTGAAACTTAGACTCAAACATTTTTTGTTCTTATACATTTATTTCCAGTATGCAGATGCAAGATCTTTTTAAAGAAAAGAAACAGGGGGAAAAGATTGATATAGAGGCAAAGAAGCGTTGAACAGACTGTCCAACTACATGGGGAAGCCTGGGACAGGTGGGGGGCGGGAACTGTAAGAGGTCAACGGAAGAACTTGTATGCGTGCATATAAGCATAACTAATGGATACAAGACACTGGGCTGGGTGGGAGTGGGGCAGGTGAGTACATGTGCTGGGGCATAGGGGAGGCTAGGGGGAGGAAAATGGGGGGCGGGGAAAGAAAACATATGTACTACTATTTGTAATACTTTAAAGAATAAAAAATAGCAAATGGACTAAATGCACCAATCAAAAGACTTATGAAGGCTGAATTGGTAACAAAACAAGAGCCTTACATAAATTGTCTACCAGAGATTTGCTTCACATCAAAAGATATACAGAGATTGGAAACAAAGGGATAGAAAAATATATTTCATGAAAATGGAAACAAACAAAACTGGGGTGGCAACTGTAATTACAGAATATTCATGGGGATATATAGTACAGCATAGGGAATATAGTCAATAATAATGTAATAACTATGTATGGTGTCAGATAGATACTAGATTTATTGGGGGAACCACTTGGTAAGTCATAAAATGTCTAGTCACTGGGTTGTACACCTGAAACAAATAAAATATTGTACATTAATTGTAATTGAAAACTATTTATTGAAAGTTTTAAAAGGTTACATTCTTTCAAATATAGTTTTATTGATTTCAGAAAGGAAGAGAAAAGGAGAGAGAGATAGAATCATCGATTGAGCCCACAACCCAGGCAGGTGCCCTGACTGGGAATCAAACCACAACCTCCTGATTCAAAGGTCAATATTCAACCACTGAGCTACACCAGCTGGGCTGAAAAATATTTCCTTCTTTTAAATATATTTTATTGATTTTTTTACAGAGAGGAAGGGGGAGGGATAGAGAGTTTGAAACATTCATGAGAAAGACACATCAAGCAACTGGGGATGTGCCTGCAACCAAGTTACATGCTCTTGACTGGAATCAAACCTGGGACCCTTGAGTCCACAGCCCAATGTTCTATCCACTGAGCCAAACCAGTTAGGGCTGGAAAATATTGGTGTATTGGCATGATTGTTTTTATGTCTTGAATTAAGAGATGACAGTCAACAAACACTGACTTTATAAACAACAAACCTGCTTACTCCCCTACCAGGCAATACCACACCCATTCTCATACAAGCCCAACCATTGTCATCTTCCCTCTGATGAAGAAGGCAGCCTTCTTCACCTCTGCCTCTTCAGGTGGGCTTATCTTTATCTCCTGATGCTGAATCTTTTTTTTTATTTAGCATCTGCCCCATTCCAGATATTTTAGCCTCTAGCCTGATAGAAGTATAGTCATACTTTTTTGTGCCCCAGGGTGTCTTATTGGTAAAAGGATCAAAGACTCCCTGCACTTTCCGAGTCCCCAACCAATTCTTCTAATAAAATGCTGCCCCCTTACTGAATTTTAATTTACTAGTATACTCTTAATTTGAAGGCTGTGAATATTTCTTTTGACCTTTCTATGCCCTTTATTTTCTACATTTAGACATTCACATAACATCCTCTAATAGAGACTAAATAATTTTATAATTGTAAAATTCTTACTTTTAAAAATTATCAGTTTGGTCGACAGCAGAAAAAATGGAGGCGGAACGGAGGGATTCAATCTGAATCTGCTCACAGGGCAGAGGGAGGGAGCAGCTGAAAGTCGCGCAGGGAGCATTTGTCGGCGACTAGGGGGACAGCTGTACTCCAGGAGAAGATAGAGGACTGCTGGGCTGGCCTCCCCAGCCTGAGCGGCCCCAGTACTGCTGGGTTCTCTCCCTGAGCCAACTGCACGAGGAGGCGCGCGGAGGGGGACCACAAATCTTGAAGGAGGAGCCGGAAAATATACAGCTGCCGTACGAGGTACCGGCTGGACCCCTGGGGCTCCCTGAGCACCGGCTCCCAGTTGGCGCGGAGGCGCGCAGAGCCCAGGGAACTCTAAACTCCAGAACGGAAAGGTCAGATTTCCCTGGGGGTACTTTGGGCGCGAAACTGAGGGGGCTGGCAGTCTGGGAGATCTGCACCTTGGAACTCAAAACCTGGAGATCTCCACCTGAAATAGAATCTGTGGCTGTTGAAGCTGGTAAACGTGGGAGAGGGCCCTTGGAGCTGGTGGCAGAGTTGATCCCTGGAGCGCAATCGGTTTGGATCTGACAGAGGGGGGAAGCCCGGAAGATTTTGGGAGGGTTCTGGCTACTAAAACAGCAGTCACCATTAGAGAGGCAGTATTGTTTACTTCAGGATAGAGAGGACCAATAGACCCAGAAGTCAATCTAGAAACACTGCCACCCAGGGGCCAAATCACAAATTGACTCTTATGTGACAGGGAACATTGGGCTGTGGACTCTCTGGCTAACCTTTCCCTATTTAGTGCCTTGTTTCCCTTACACTTTTCCAGCTTTAGATTTACCTAATTCTTTCCCCTTATCCCCTGATAAACTTTCACCCCACTGATATATCTAATCTCTAACCACCTAATCCAAGTGCATATATACCTCTAGCTTCTCTGACTTAACTATCTTAAAGTGTTTTTAGCCCTGTCCTGTTGTTGTTGTTTACTTGACTGTTGATTATATTGATTTTATAAGCAGGTTTATGAGATTGATTTGCTTATTCTGTTATTTTGGTTTGTCTTGTAGGGGGGGTTATCTTTATTTTTGGTGTTGTTTCTTGTTTTGTTGTCCTCATCTGCATTGTTTTTGAGATAGATTTTTGCTTCTGTGTTCCCTCACCTCTCTTGATATTAGTAGTTGTATGTAATTTGTATCAATCTCCAAGTACTTGTTGCAGGTTTTGGTTCGGATTAGGGGCTGTCCTATAAGAGTTTTCACCCCACATTTATAATTTACTCCTTTTATTTCTTTTTTTTTCTTCTCCCCCTTTTCCCATTATCATTTTGGCATTCCTGTCTTTCTTTTTTGTGAGTGTATGTGTGTGTGGGGGTCCCTTTCTTTTTTGTGTGAGTGTGGGTGTGTGAGTGTCTGTGTGGGTCTGGGGGAGGTTCTCTTTCTTTTTACCCACCTATCACCGAATTTGCCTTTCTCTGGCGATCACCTTTATTTGGAATTACAATTACTTTGACTACATTCCGGTTCAGTGCCTGGTGCGTTGCACCTGGTTGTGTTGTATTTTGTGCCTTTAAATCAACGCAGGAGAGTGAGAACTACATAACCAGATACACAGAGAAGAGAGACCATGGGAAGACGAAGAAATAGCCCACATATGAAAGAAAAGCAAGGCTCCCCAGACAAGGAGGTAAACGAAATGGAAGTTAACAACCTGTCAGAGAAAGAATTCAGAGAAATGGTCATAAGGTGGCTGAAAAGAATGGAAGACAAATTTGATAATATGAGTAAGAACCAAGAGGAAATGAGGAAGACTCAGGAAGAAATGACGAAGAGCCATGAAGAAATGAAGAGGAGCCATGAAGAAATGAAGAGGAGCCAAGAAGAAATGAAAAGTGACATTGCTGAAGTAAAGAACTCAATAGAAAGTATTAAGAGTAGACTAGAAGAAGCAGAGGATCGCATCAGTGAGCTAGAAGACCAGGTAGGAAAAAATAACCAAGTAGAGAAGCTTCTAGAAAAAAAATTAAAAAGCAGGAGGAGAGCCTAAGAGAACTTTGAGTCAACATGAAACAAAACAACATCCGTATAATTGGACTTCCAGAAGGACAGGAAACTAAGCAAGGAATAGAAAACCTGTTGGAAGAAATAATGACAGAAAACTTTCCTGGTATAGGAAAGGAAAAACCCACACAAACCCAAGAAGCTCACAGAGTCCCAAGCAAAATAAACCCCAAAAGACCTACGCCAAGGCACATTATAATTAAATTGGCAAACACCAATGACAAAGTAAGAATCTTAAAAGCTGCCAGACAGAGACACAAAGTCACCTACAAAGGAACACCCATCAGACTAACAAGTGACCTCTCAACAGAAACCTATCAGGCCAGAAGGCAGTGGAATGAAATCTACAAAGTCATGCAAAGGAAGGGTCTGAATCTTAGAATACTGTACCCAGCAAGGCTCTCAATCAAAATTGAAGGTCAAATCTGGAGCATCACAGATAAAAAAGGACTAAGGGAATTCGCCACCACCAAACCAACAATGCAAGAAATGCTAAAGTATCTGCTGTAAAAAGAAATAGGAAGCGAAGAAGGAACACAGGGGCAAAGAACAAAAATGGCAACATATAAGCACCTATCCATAATAACTTTAAATGTAAACGCTTTAAATGCTCCAATCAAAAGACATAGGGTAATAGACTGGATAAGAAAACACAACCCATGTATCTGCTGTCTACAAGAAACCCACCTCCGAAAAAAAGATGCACACAGACTGAGGATGAAAGGTTGGAAGAAAGTTATTCAGGCGAATGGAAATGAAAAAAAAGCTGGGGAAGCCATACTTATATCTGACAAATTAGATCTCAAAGTGAAGGACATAACAAGAGATAAAGAAGGCCACTTCATAATACTAAAGGGAGCAATCCAACAAGAAGAAATAACTCTTGTAAACATATACGCACCCAATACAGGAGCACCCAAATATATACAAAAACTCCTAGAGGACATCAAGGGAGAGATAGACAGCAATACAATCATAGTAGGAGACTTTAATACCCCATTATCACCATTGGACAGATCCTCTAAACAAAAAATCAGTAAAGAAACATCAATTCTCAATGACTCACTGGACCAGATGGAATTAATTGACATCTTCAGATCATTTCACCCCAAAGCCACAGAATATACATTCTTTTCAAGTGCCCATGGGTCATTCTCAAAGATAGACCATGTGTTGGGTCATAGGCAAAGTCTCTCCAAATTCAAGAAGATAGAAATCATATCAAGTATATTCTCATATCACAGTGGCATAAAGCTGGAAATCAACTAGAAAAGAAACAATCCAAAGAAATCGAACACATGGAGACTAAACAGCATGCTATTAAACTATGACTGGGTTACTAGAGAGATCAAGGAAGAGACAGAAAACATCATGGAAACAAATGACAATGATAGCACAACAATCCAAAATCTATGGGACACAGTGAAAGCAGTTCTGAAAGGGAAGTTCATAGCTCTACAATTCTACTGCAAAAAACTAGGAACAGCGGCAATAAATTATCTAACCCAACAACTCAAAGAGTTAGAAAGAAAGCAACAAGAAAAGCCCAGTGTAAGCAGAAAGAAGGAAATAGTAAAGATCAGAGCAGAAATAAATGACATAGAGACCAAAGAAACAATACAGAAGATCAACGAAACCAAGAGCTGGTTCTTTGAAAGGATAAACAAGATTGATGAACCTCTAGCCAGACTCACCAAGAAGCAAAGAGAGAGGACCCTAATAAATAAAATCAGAAATGAAAGAGGTGAAATAACAACAGACCCCATTGAAATACAAAGGATTGTTAAAAAATACTATGAACAACTCTACTCCAACAAACTGGACAACCTGGAGGAAATGGATATGTTTCTAGAAAAATATAACCTCCCAAAACTCAATCAAGAAGAATCTATACAACTCAATAGACCAATAACTGTGGAAGAAATTGAAGCAGTCATCATAAAGCTTCCAGCAAACAAAAGCCCAGGGCCAGACGGCTTCACAGGGGAGTTTTACCAAACATTCAAGGAAGAACTAAAACCTATACTCCTCAGACTATTCCAGAAAATTCAAGAGGATGGAACACTTCTGAACTCCTTCTATGAAGCTAGCATCACCCTAATACCAAAACCAGATAAAGACGACACAATGAAAGAGAATTACAGGCCAATATCCCTCATGAATATAGATGCCAAAATCCTCAATAAAATTCTATCAAATCGGATCCAGCAGTACATCAGAAAGATCATACACCACGACCAAGTAGGATTTATCCCAGGAATGCAAGGATGGTACAATATCCGCAAATCAATAAATGTGATACATCACATAAACAAATTGAGAGATAAAAATCACATAGTCATATCAATTGATGCAGAAAAAGCATTTGACAAAATCCAACATCCTTTCTTAATAAAAACTCTCAATAAGGTAGGAATAGAAGGATCATACCTCAACATAATAAAAGCCATATATGATAAACCCACAGCATACATCATACTCAATGGGCAAAAACTAAAACCATTTCCCCTAAGAACAGGAACAAGACAGGGTTGCCCACTTTCACCACTCCTATTCAACATAGTACTGGAAGTATTAGCCATTGCAATTAGACAAGAAGAAGAAATAAAAGGCATCCAAATTGGAAAAGAAGAAGTTAAGCTATCCTTATTTGCAGATGACATGATATTGTACATAAAAAACCCAAAAGACTCCATAAAAATTTAGTAGACTTAATAAATGAGTTCAGCAATGTAGCAGGCTACAAAATTAATGCCAAGAAATCTATGGCATTTCTATACACTAATAGTGAACTTACAGAAAGAGAGACTAAAAAAGCAATCCCATTTACCATCACACCAAAAAAATTAAGATACCTAGGAATGAACTTAACTAAGGAGGTAAAAGATCTATTCGTGGAAAACTACAGGACACTGAAAAAAGAGATAGAGGAAGATGTAAACAGGTGGAAGAACATTCCATGTTCATGGATTGGGGGAATCAACATAATTAAAATGTCCATACTACCCAAAGCAATCTATAAATTTAATGCACTCCCCATTAAAATACCAATGGCATATTTCACAGACCTAGAAAGAACTCTCCAAATATTCATCTGGAACAAAAAAAGGCCCCGAATAGCCACAGCAATCCTGAGAAAGAAGCACAAAGTCGGTGGGATTTCCATACCAGATTTCAAGCTATATTACAAGGCTACTGTTCTTAAAACAGCCTGGTACTGGCACAAGAACAGACATATAGATCAATGGAATAGAATAGAGAATCCGGATATCAACCCAATCCACTATGCTCAATTAATATTTGACAAAGGAGGCAGGAACATAAAATGGAATCAAGACAGTCTCTTCAATAAATGGTGTTGGGAAAATAGGACAGATACATGCAAAAAAATAAAACTAGAGCACCAACTTACACCATACACAAAAATAAACTCAAAATGGATACAGGACTTAAACGTAAGACAGGAAACCATAAAAATATTAGAGGAATCTACAGGAAGAAAAATCTCAGACATATGCCAAAAGAACTTCTTTGATGATACTTCTCCGAGGGCAATGGAAGCTAAAGAGAAAATAAACAAATGGCACTACATCAAAATCAAAAGCTTTTGCACAGCTAAAGAAACCATCAACAAAACAAAAAGAAAACACACTGTATGGGAGAACATATTTGCAAATGTTATTAGTGATAAAGGTTTAATCTCAAGCCTCTACAGGCAACTCACACAACTCAATAAAAGGAGGACAAATGATCCAATAAAAAAATGGGCAACAGACCTAAATAGAATCTTCATGAAAGAAGACAAAAGGAAGGCCCAGAGACATATGAAAACTTGCTCAAAGTCACTAATTATCCGAGAGATGCAAATCAAAACGACTATGCGGTACCATCTCACACCTATCAGAATGGCTTACATCAACAAATCAACAAACGACAAGTGCTGGAGAGGCTGCGGAGAAAAAGGAACTCTCGTGCACTGCTGGTGGGATTGTAGACTAGTACAGCCACTGTGGAGAACAGTATGGAGATTCCTCAAAACACTACAAATGGAGCTCCCATTCGACCCAGTGATCCCACTTCTAGGAATATACCCCAAGAAATTAGAAAGGCGAATTAGAAAGGATATATGTACCCCTATGTTCATAGCAGCACAATTTACCATAGCTAAGATTTGGAAACAGCCGAAGTGCCCATCAGCCGATGAGTGGATTAAAAAACTATGGTACATTTACACAATGGAATACTACGCCGCGGAAAAAAAGAAGGAGCTCCTACCATTTGTAACAACATGGATGGATTTGGAGAGCATTATGCTAAGTGAAATTAGCCAGGCAGAGAAAGACAAATATCACATGATCTCACACATTTGAGGAATACAATCAATGACATAGACTGATGAACAAGAATGGATCCAGAGACTGAGAAAAGTCCATCAGAATGTCAAACCTCAGGGTAAGTGGCAGGTGGTGGGAGTAAGTGGAAAAGTCAATATACTTGAACTCTTGAACTGAGGTAAGTGATTTGTGTTTTTACATCCCTGACAAAGTTTATATAAAATTATAAAAAAATGGCAGCTAGTCTGACATTGAATTGACATGGCCTAGAGCTTGTCATATCCTATGGAGACCAGTCCTTAGTCTAGGCCTTGCTTAACCTCCCATGACACCATAATACCCTTACATGATATTATTCTACAATGTCATTATAATATTTTATATTTGACAACAGCATATTATACAATTATCCCAAATAAACTTACAAACTAATTCTTTGAATGTTGGGCAGCAACTTAAAAAAGGATAGGAAAGAAATTAATCCCTTTCAGAAGGAATTAAGGCACTGGGAAGGCATCCGAGCATTCTATATTGGCCCTTCTTGCCCTTTCTGCCAAGAGGGACCTTCTTGCTACTATCCAAATACACACAGCTGATGCCAGAGTTTTCAGTTCGAGCTGTGGCTGAAGCCTTTGGGCATTTGGCACCATGGATCTGTATCTCGACCAATGGTGTGAGCTGGGCCCTCTCTGGAGAAGAAACCTGGGTCCCCCGAGATATGTGATCAGTACCGGGACCCCGCCAGCAGGCGAGGGGACCCCAAGGCAGGTACTGGACGTGGAGGCCACAGGGGGGCATAGACTACAAAGGAGACAGAACTGAACCTCACATCACCCTGTTTGGCCCCGGAGGATGGCTGGTTACCCAGAGACGGGTAAGATTCCTCAGGGAAGGAACAACCTAAGACAGGCACAGTCGCAGTGGGGCCAACAGGAGAGAACTAAAAGGTCAACAGAGGTGGGGCACAGACCCTCATCCACAAACCTTGCAGGGGTTTGAATTCTCAACCCTCCTAAGGGAGGTCTCCTACCCCCACGGCTGCTTCGCCTCCCACACACAACTCATACGGGGACCCAGGTGGCAGACAGAGACTCGGCCAGCAATAGCTGCTCTATATCTAAATTCAGTCTATTACCAGGAATGCTCGGGATCTACTCAAAATTGCAAATATTCCTTTCCACTAGTATTCACAGGGTAAACTAAGATTTCTGCTTGAGTATTAAAATTGACAGGAAAATAGTAATCAAGTTTTCAGATTAATTTAAATTGGCCAAGTGAAATATGTGAATACTCAAGAAAATTATAAGGTACTGGACAAAAAGCTTTTCCTAAAACATTAACTAAAAAATCTATTGGTAGTTTCATCTCACTGTAAAATTGCCTAACATCAAAGAATCTAAAGCAGTCACTTTGTGTGCAAAAATTAAAATTTAAAATTATCAAGACTGCAATATAAAATTTCCAAAAGTCCCCATTAATCAAAAAAGGGGATCGGACAGCGGGGTAATATTATGTAAGGGGAAAAAAAATATCGAGTAAGTAAAATACATCTAGAAAATTCTTACTCCAGTAAAGTAAATTCCATTTGTAAAAACAATTGCAGGACACCCATGAAAAAACACACATGGTGTCAAAATAAGTCAAAGGAAAATCATTTAGGCAAAAATTAAAAAGAATCCCAACTCTATTTTGCATAGAGGATCCCCTTGTTAACTTTTGGTCGAGAATGTGTTTGTGTGTTTTCAGAGAACAACTCCAAGACCATGTGGGTTCCTGCGACGGTGAGGAACTGATGGATCTGTTCCAGTCATGAGGATGGTCCAGAGATGGGGGCACTGACGACACCTTGCCATGCTAGCAGTCGGCAGCTGTGCATGTCTGCAGGCAGCCCAGGACCAAACCAGAGAGGTTGAATCTTGCATTGACACGATATGTCCACCATCTGGATACCATTGCTGACTTATACACATAAAGAATTATTTGACACTGAAACTGGGACTCAGAAAAGTTGGACATTGAAACTGAGACTGAAACACTTTTTGTTCTTATACATTTATTTCTAGTATGCAGTGGCAAGATATTTTTGAAGAAAAGAAACAGGGGAGAGTGATTGATATAGAGGCAGGATGGCCTTGAACAGGCTGTCAAGCTACAGGGGGAGGCTTGGGTGGATGGGAGGCAGATGCGGGGGGAGATCAACTGAAGGACTTGTATGCATGCATATGAACATAACCAATGAATGAAAGACACTGAGGCGGGGAGGGGGGAAAGCTGGGGATATGTGCTGGGGGGTGGGGGAGGCTGGGGGAGGATAAGGGGGAGGGGGAAAGAAAAAAATGTACTACTATTATACTGCAAAAAAAACAATAAAAAATAATTTAAAAAAAATAAAAATAAAAATAAAAATTATCAGTTTGTGTTTTCCCATTGTATTTAGAAGATTATTAAACTTCAACAGATGTGGAATTGAAATAGCATTCTGGGGCAGTAACTGGAAAAAACAAAACTTCCTTCACTACTGGCTCTCTCACTAAATCAAGGCTCAACCACCCACAACATAACGGTGGTGGTGGTGGTGTGTACATGTAAAGGGTTAGTTCTGGAAACCAGATAGCATTTCCATTGTTAGAAGCCTAGCATGGCTCTTGCTACATCTGGGTCATTCAGCATCTCTGGTGAAAAATCACCATATGAAGGAATGTAACCTTGTTAGTTTCCATTTATGTCCCTGGGTGCATATTAATCCTCTCAAACATATCTGGACTTCCACAGCCTCTGGACCAAGTAGGACAGTGATTTCCTGGAAAGAAAATATTGGCTCAGTGTAGGAAAGATGCAAAAAACAGATCCACTTCTTTTAAAAGTTATTTTCAATTGAATAAAAGTAAACCATGATCTCCCTCTAGTGACCAAAAAGAGAGTAGCCACCAAACTATCTCGTATTCCTTTTGTTGTTAACAGTGTAGGCTGGTATTTTGTTTTTTTAATTTATCTTTATTGTTAAAAGTATTACAGATGTCCCCTTTTTTTTCTCCATTGACCTCTTTTGGCCCTTACCCACCCTCCCACCTCAAACCTTTACCACAACGTTCATATTTATCCTTAGCAACACACACAAACACACAAACACACACACACACTCACACACACACACACACACACATACACACACCACATGTATGTCTCTTTTTGTTTCTCTATAACCAGACCATAAGACTGTATGGAGCCAGATGAGAACACAGACAAATTATAGATGCCACGATTTGGATACCAGATACATATGTACAAATTGCTTTATTGCTCAGCATAGGCTGGCTCATAAAATATTAAAATATTGAGGACATGTTTGGTAGCTGGTGTCTGAAAAAAAGTTATAAAAAAGTTAAAACAAATGAGCCACACTAAAAAGCTGTCTGTGCAAGTAATAATGGTTTTGTGAAATTGACCCCAAAGATAAGGGAAGTAAAAGCAAAAATAAATGACTGGGACTGTGTCAAACTAAAAAGTTTCTGCACTGATGTCTTTAAAAAGATGATGATGAAGGGCGATGATGATGATATTGGTTATTATAATAGTGATGATGATGAGGAGGAGGAGGATGTAATGAAGAAATGTGATCTGCAGCTGAGAAGGTAGAGGTTCGGAGGCCTGCCTTGTTTCTAACATCAGAGAAAGGATGGCAAAAGGTGGGCTTGTGTGGGAGTGAGTACGGTATTGTCTGTAATGGGACTAAATCATGCCACCTCCCAAATACATATGTTGAAGCCCTAACACTACAGAGAAAAAGTAAAGTGATGAAACAGAAGGTTCCAATGGCAAGCTAAGGAGAGAGGCTTCACCAGAAACCAACCTTGCTGGCACTTTGATTTTAGCCTTCTAGCCTCACAAACTGTTAGAAAATACATTTCTATTGTTTAAGTCACGCACGCTGTAGTATTTTCATATAGCAGCTCAAACAAACAAATACACCATTATTATAATTTTTACAATCTAACCACCACAATTCTCACTTTCATCATCAGCACCATCACCATTTTCATCTTCACGGCAATTATAATCACCATCATCTTCACCCTTAGCATCATCTTCATTAATACCATAATCATCAGAAATATGACTATAATTATCATTATATTATTACCATTTCCTCATCATCATTCATAATCATTTTCATATTTATTTTTACCACCATCCTTATCCTCACCATTATCAGCACAGTCATCATAATCATAATGAGCATCAGCTTCATAATTATCACCATGATCAACACTATTATCACCAATATCATCAAAACCATCATTATTTTTATCACTATGATCATTATATCACCACCTTCATATCTATGATCAGATTTAATATCATTATCAGATGCTTATAATCATCACAATTAGTATTACCAACATCATTATCTTTACCATTAACATCACCAATATTATTTTCTCCATACTTCTCATCATCATGGCTATCATCACCGCCAACATGGACACTAACATCATATTCATTGTCACTGTCATCTTCATTAATTTCACACTTATCTTCACCATCCTTATCATCATATCAGTAAAATCACCATTGTCACTAATAGCATTATCACTATGATTATCACTATATCCAGCACCATCATCATCCTCAACATCATTACCATCTTTCTATCACCATAACCTTAATCAACAGTATGAACCTCACCATCATCTCAACTGAATAATTTTCATTTTTCTCACCATCCTCATCTTCATCATTATCCCTATTACCATCATTATTAGTTTCATTATCAGAAGCATTACCTTCATCATCTTCACAATCAATTTTACTATCATCACAAACATCATCTTTTAAAAAATTATTAACCATTATCATCATCATTGTTATAATCACCATTATAATTTTCAACAGCAATACCATCCTAACTAATACCTTCATTATTACTATTATCATAGCATGCTCATTAATCTCACTATCATCATCTTCATAATCATTCTTATCAGTCATTATCACTATTTTAAATTAGATTTTTATTTTATTTTTAATATATTTTATTGATTTTTTACAGAGAGAAAGGGAGGAGGTAAGAGAGTTAGAAATATCAGTGAGAGAGAAACATCAATCAGCTGCCTCCTACACACTCCCTACTAGGTATGTGCCCACAACCAAGGTACATGCCCTTGACCAGAATGGAACCTGGGACGCTTGAGTCTGCAGGCTGACACTCTATCCAATGATCCAAACCGGCTAGAGCCATTATCATTATCTTTAAACATCATCATCCTCATCATCACTATTACCATTACCACCATCATTGTCATTGTCATCATCATCATCACTAATCTCATCATAATTATCATACCTTCATCATCATCATATACAATATATCCAATATTACAATCATTGCCACCGCCTAGATGAACATTATCATCTCATTTCAACACCATCAGTAACATTTTTGTCATTGCCATATTTCTCACATAAGCATCATCATTATCTTCCTGTTCATCAATTTCATCATCTATGTATTCTTTTTTTTTAATATATATTTTATTGATTTTTTACAGAGAGGAAGGGAGTGGGATAGAAAGTTAGAAACATCAATGAGAGAGAAATATCAATCAGCTGCCTCTTGCACACCCCCCACTGGGGGTGTGCCCTTGGCCAGAATTGAACCCAGAACCCCCCAGTCCGCAGGGTGACGCTTCATCCACTGAGCCAAACCAATTTCAGCAATCATCTATGTATTCTTCATTATGAAAATCAAAGTCTTCATCTCTATCTCACCACCATCATCAGCTGCTATTTTATTTTTAATATCATCATAATTATCATTTTCATTATCCTCACTACCATGATCATCAAAAACATCATTATTGTTATCATCACAATCATTACAATTTTCACTATCACCACCATCAGCAACCTCATAATCATCATGGTTATCATCATTTTTATTATCATCATCATCATTTTCAATCATTTCCATAATCTTTCCTACTATCATTACAACATAATCACCATCATAAACATCACATTTCATCCTCATCTTTATCTTCTTCATCATAATCATCATTATGTAATCATCATTCAAATCACTATCATCATCTTTATCATGAACATATCACATTCATACTCTATCAATATCCTCATCTCCAGAATTACCATATCACAATCATGATTACTTTCATCACCATTATCATAATCATAATCATAATCATCATATCATCTACAATATTTCTATCACCATTATCTTCCTCACACCTTCATCACTTTTCTCATCACCTTCATCATTACCATTATCTTCATCAGCTTTGCACACATTATCACCATAATCACCACCAGATGACCGTCATCATCACTATCTCACTACCTTCATTATTACCACTGTGGGAGCTAAAAATATATATAGTAAGACTTTTTTCCACATTCCAAGATATTCTGGCTGGGCTAATAATTACATTAATAGACATAAGTTAATAAGAAAAATCTAAGTTTTTAATATATGTATATATAGGCATGAAAATTTCACATAGGCATGAAAATTTCAAAGTCAGTGAGGCAATATTGGGTATATAAGACATTTTTGGACAAAAAAATTAAAAAGGGGTGGGTATTAGATTTCAGAGTGAGCAATTACAAGTAGCTGAGGAAGAGCAGAATATACATTGCAGGAAAATTCTTGCTAGGCAACTCAGAAACAATGACACACACGGGGTATCAAGTTAATAGTTTCCTGCCTAAAGCCCTCTTATTTACCATACATAATTCAAATCTGGCTAAGGTAACATCCTTAGAGTCCTTTCTTGAAGCAGATTTCTCTGTCTTAATCTCTTGGGCAGAGAAAAGGTAGGGTCAAAGTTCTTTCTGAGTTTTGTTTATTAATAAATAGCTTAAAATCAATATCCCAGAATGGCAAATTCAGGAAGGCAAAACTTTGGTGCCCTTCACCACCATCACAATCATCATTTTTTCATCATTATCACTATGATTATCACTATTATTTTAATTATTTATACCAATATCAATATCATCACCATTATCATTTTCATTCTCTTCATTATCATTACCATCATTATTATCATCTGATCTTCATCAAAATCATCAGCACCTCATTACTCTTTTTTTCTATTTAAAAATTTTATTGTTTAAGGTATTACAAATAGTAGTACATATGTCTCCCTCGCCCACTGAGCTCCTCATCGCCTCCCCTACTCCCTAGTACTTGCCATCGTCCCCTTGCCCCTAATGACTTGAGTCTGTTGGTTGTACTTACATGCATGCAAACAAGTCCTTCGGTTGATTTCTTATCCCCTTAACCCTCCCTTACCTATCTGTTTGATACTTCTTTGCCTCTGTTTTTGTTCAACAGTTTGTAATGTTCTTTATTATCCATAAATGAGTGAGATCATGTGGTATTTATCTTTCACTGACTGGCTTATTTTGCTTAGCATAACGCTCTCCAGATCCATACATGCTGTTGCAAATGGTAAAAATTCCTTCTTTTTACAACAGCATAGTATTTCATTGTATAGAGGTACCACAGTTTTCTGATCCATTCATCTGCTAACAGGCACCTAGGCTGTTTCCAAATCTTAGCTATTGTAAATTGCGCTGCTATGAACATAGGACTGCATTTATCCTTTCTGATTGGTGTTTGTTTTCTTGGGATATAATCCTAGAAGTGGTATTACTGGGTCAACTGGCAACAACATTTTTAATTTTTTGTGGAAATGCCATACTATTTTCCACAGTGGCTGCACCAGTCTGCATTCCCACCAGCAGTGAAGGAGGGTTTCTCTTTCTCCGCATCCCCTCCAGCACTTGTCATTTGTTAATTTGTTGATGATAGCCATTCTGACAGGTGTGAGATGGTACCTCATTGTTGTTTTGATTTGCATCTATCGGATGATTAATGACTTTGAGCATGTTTTTATATGTCTCTTGGCTTTCTGAATGTCCTCTTTCAAAAAGTCTCTATTTAGGTCCTTTGCCCATTTTTTTTATTTGATTGTTTATTTTCCTTTTGTTAAGTTGTATGAGTTCCTTGTAAATGTTGGAAATTAAACCCTTATGGAAGATATGATTGGCAAATATGTTATCCCATGCAGTGGGCTTTCTTGTTTTGGTGATGGTTTCTTTTGCTGTGCAAAAGTTTTTTATTTTGTCACTAGAAGCCTGGTGCATGAAAATTGTGCACGGGGTCAGGGGATATCCCTCAGCTCAGCCTGCACCCTCTCTAATCTAGGATCCTTCTCACAAACCAGGACTGCTGGCTCCCAATTGCTCGCCTTCTTGCCTTCTTGATTGCCCCTAACTGCTTCTGCCTGCCAGCCTGATCACCCCCTAACCACTCCCCTGCCAGCCTGATTGATATCTAACTGCTCCCCTGCTAGCATGTTTGCCCCCAACTTCCCTGCTCTAATGGCCTGGTCACCCCTGACTGCCCTCCCCTGCAGACCTGGTCACCACTAATTGCCCTTCCCTCCAGGGCTGGTTCCCACCAACTGCTCTCCTCTGCAGGCCTGGGTCCCCCATCCCCCAACTGCCCTTCCCTGCAGGCCCGGTAACCCCCAACTTCCCTCCTCTGGTATTTTGTGGAAGAGCCACATTCAAGGGGCCAAAGAAACACATGTGGCTCATGAGCCGCAGTTTACCAACCACTGCCCTAGGAGCTGTATCGATAAAGATACTGCTACAACAAATGTTTGCTATTTTGTTGCCTATGGCTTCTTCTAAGATGTTTATGGTTTCCCATTTTACATTTAAATTCCTTATCTATTTTGAGTTTATTTTTTTTATGGTGCAAGTTGTTGGTCTAGCTTCATGTTTTTAGCAAGTGGCTGTCCAGTTTTCCTAACACTGTTTATTTAAAAAAAAACTGTCTTGTTGCCACTGCATGCTTTTACCTCCTTTGTCAAATATTAATTGAGCATAATTGTTTGTGTTGATCGCTGGGTTCTCTGTTATGTTCCACTGGTATATATTTATATATGTTCTTGGGCCAATACCAGGCAGTTTTGAGAACAGTGGCTTTGTAGTATAGCTTGATATCTGGGATTGTGATCCCTCCAACATTGTTCTTCTTTCTCAAGATTGCTACAACTATTGAGGTCTTTTAAAATTTTTTTTATTGATTAAGGTATTACATATGTGTCCTCATCCCCTATTACTCATCCCAACCCCCCCATCACCACTTATGCCTTCACACCCCTGGTGTATCTGTAGATTGATTAGGCTTATAAGCATGCATACAAGTCCTTTGATCTCTTCCCCTTGCCCCAAAACTCCCATACCTTCCCTCTGAGGTTTGAGAGTCAATGCTTCTCTGTCTCTGGATCTCTTTTTGTTCATCAGTTTATATTGTTCATTATATTCCATAAATGAGTGAGATCATGTGATACTTATCTTTCTTTGATTAGCTTATTTCACTTAGTACAATGCTCTCCAGTTCCATCCCTGCTCTAGTTTGAAGCAGCCACATTTTCCTCCTTTTTCTTCTTCCTCTTCTTAAAGAATACCTTTCAGCATTTCATGTAATACTGGTTTGGTATTGATGAACTCCTTTAGCTTTTTCTTATATGTGAAGCACTTTATCTGACCTTCAATTATGAATGATAGCTTTGCTGGGTAAAGTAATCTTGGTTGTAGGTTCTTGTTATTCATCACTTTGAATATTTCTTGCCATTCCCATCTGGCCTGCATAGTTTCTGTTGAGAAATCAGCTGACAATCATATGGGTGATCCCGAGTAGGTAATTGTTTTTCTCTTGCTGCTTTTAATACTCTTTGTCTTTTGACCTTGACATTTTAATTATGATGTATCTTGGTGTGGTCCTCTTTGGATTCCTCTTGTTTGGGGTTCTGTGTGCTTCCTGGACTTGTAAGTCTATTTCTTTCACCACGTGGGGCAAATTTTCAGTCACCATTTCTCTAAATAGGTTTTCAGTATCTTTCTCTCTCTCTTTTTCTGGCACCCCAATAATTCTGATGTTGGTATGCTTGAGATTGTCCCAGAGGCTCCTTACACTTTCTTAATTTTTTTTGGATCCTTTTAGCTTTTTGCTTTTCTGGCTGAGTGGTTTTTGCTTCTTTGTATTTCACATCTTTGACTTGATTCTTGAGGTCCTCTAAACTGCTTTTAGGTATTTGTATAATATGTTTTATTTCAGTCAGTGTATGCTTAATTTCTAGTTGGTCCTTTTTCGTATCCTCAAGGGTCTCATTAAATTTATCAGCCTTTTCTAGGAACCTCCTGAAAAACCTTATAACCGTGGTTTTGAACTCTATGTCCAGTTGTTTGGTTTTTTTTCCCTCCATTTCTTTCAATTGTGATCTCTTTCCACTGTATTTTGGCTGTTTCCCTGAATTGGTCAGGTAGCTTTGTGTGGTATGTGTCCTCTAGGGGACAGTGGCTCAGCCTCACCAGTTACCTGAGGTGGATACTCGTGGTGCACTCCTTTATGGGCTGCACTGTCTTACTGTAGTTAAGCTTAGATTATTGTTGGTATGACTGGGAGGGGTTGACCTCCAGGCCAATTGGCTGTGAGGATCAGCTGTGTCTACGCTGGGAGAGCCTCTGTGCTCAGCTTGGATGGGACAGAGTATCAGGGCTGAGCAGACAGCCTTGGTTTCCCATCAGCTCCACCCAAAGCAGCGCCTGGGTCTCCGTGTCCCGTGGCAATGGCTGCACACACTTCTGAGAAGAACCTGCCCTCACCTCTGCAGCTCCTGAGCCTTTGTGTGCTTCCTCCTGACAGTCCAGTTTCACCCCTTATGAGTATGGGTTCCCCGAGACTCTCGCAGAACTGGAGATCATTACAGTGGGGAGCGTTTGACTCCCTCCCCGATTGAGAAAACCAGCCATGTATTCAGCCATCTGCCCTTTTCGATCTCACACATCTCCACCTCAACGCACTTCTGTCTCCATATCTTTGCAACTCTGCCCTGTGCAATTCCTCTGGGCCTCAGTTTCCTTTTATCTTTCCTTCTAGCTGTGGAATTTTGACTCAGCCAGCTTTCTGGTGGTTCTGGATGATGTCCATTTTGTCTTTTAGTTGTAGTTTTGAAAGTGTTGTGTGAGGCAGCAGTACAGGTGTTTACCAATGCTGCCATCTTTGATTGTCCTCTTGAGGTCTTTTTTTATTCCAGATGAATTGTTGGAGAATTTGTTCTAGGTCTTTGAAGTATGCCCCTTAATAGGGATTGCATTGAATTTATAAATTGCTTTGGGTAGTATGAACATTTTAATGATGTTGATTCTACCAATCCATGAACTTGGTATATTCTTCAACTTGTTCATGTCTTCCTCTATCTCCTTTTTTAGAGTACTGAAATTTTCTGAATATAGGTCCTTTGTCTACTTGGTTAAGTTTATTCCTAGATATCTTAATTTTTTGTTGCAATGGTAAAGGGGATTGATTTTTTAATTGCTTTTTCTTTAAGTTCACTATTGGTGTTTAGAAAAGCCATAGATTTCTGGATACTAATTTTGTATCCTGATACATTGCAAAATTCATTTATTAAGTCTAATAGGTTTTTAATGGAGTCTTTTGGGATTTTTATGTGTAATATGTCATCTGCAAATAAGGACAGTTTTACTTCTTATTTTTCAATTTGGATTCCTTTTATTTGTTCTTCTTGTCTAATCACAATGGCTAGTACTTCCAGCACTATCTCAAACATGAGTGATGAGAGTGGGCATCCTTGTCTTTTTCCTGTTCTTAGGGGAAATTGTTTTAGTTTTTGCCCATTGAGAATGATGTTGGCTGTGGGCTTGTCATATATGGCTTTTATTATGTTGAGGTATAATCCTTCTATTCCCACATTGCTGATAATTTTTGTCAAGAAAGGGCATTTGATTTTGTCAAATACTTTTTCTGCATCAATGGATATGATTGCATGGTTTATATCTCTCAGTTTTTTTATGTGGTGTATCGCAATTATTTTTTATCTTTATTGCTCAGTTTATTAATTACATTGTTTCCCCTTTCTTATCCCCCTATATCACCCCTCCAACCTGTACCTATCCCACCCTCCACCCTTACCTCCCCCTTCCCAATGTCCTCTCCTATTGTTGCAAGATTTTTGTCCAATCTCTTGCTGTACTTCCCACAATGCTTTTCTCCCCAAGAATTGTCAGTCCATTCCCTCTCCATGTCCATGTTTCTGTTATATTCACCAGTTTATCCTGTTCATCAGCCTACCAATTCACTTGATTTTTATGTTCATTTGTTGATAAATGTGAGGTTGTTGTTCATAATTTATATTTTTACCTTTTTCTTCTTCCTCTTCTTAAAGAGTATCTTTCAGCATTTCATATAATATTGGTTTGGTGGTGATGAACTCCTTTAGCTTTTTCTTGTCTGCGAAGCACTTTATCTGATCCTCAATTCTGAATGATAGCTTTGCTGGATAGAGTAATCTTGGTTGTAGATCCTTGCTATTCATTATTTTGAATATTTCTTGCCACTCCCGTCTGGCCTGGATCATTTCTGTTGAGAAATCCGCTGACATTCCTATGGGTGCTCCCCTGTAGGTAACCAGCTGTTTTTCTCTTGCTGCTTTTAATATTCTCTCTTTATCTTTTGCTCTTGGCATTTTAATTATGATATGTCTTGGTGTGGTCCTCTTTAGATTCCTATATTTTGGGGTTCTCTGTACTTCTTGGGCTTTTAAGTCAGTTTCTTTCACCAGGTGGGGGAAGTTTTCAGTCACTATTTCTTCAAGTAGGTTTTCATTAACTTGCTTTCTCTCTTTTTCTGGCACCCCTATAATTCGGATGTTGGCATGCTTGAGGTTGTCCCAGAGGCCCCTTACGCTGCCTTCGATTATCTGAATTCTTTTTGTTTCTTCCTTTTCCAGCCGAGTTGCTTTTGCTTCTTTGTATTTCAAATCTTTGACTTGGTTCTTGTGGCCCTCTGGACTGCTTTTAGGACTTTGTGTAATATTTTTTATTTCAGTCTGTGCATGCTTGATTTCTAGTTGGTCCTTTTTCATATCGATGAGGGTGTGGTTCATATCCTCAGAGGTCTTGTTCATTTCCTTGAGGGTCTCATTCATTTCCTTGTAAGTCTCATTCATTTCCTTGTAAGTCTCATTCATTTCCTGGTTGGTATTGTTTATTTCCTGGTAATTCTCATTAAGTTCATCAGCCTTTTCTAGGAGCCTCTTAAAAGCCTTATAACCGTGGTTTTGAACTCTATGTCTAGTCGTCTTTTCTCCTCCATTTCTTTCACACCTGATTTCTTTCCATATCTCTGCATAGTGGCTGCTTTATGTGGTAGATATCCTCAAAGGGACAGTGGCTCAGCCGCCCCAGTTACCTGAGGTAGGTAGTCTTACTGCAATCCTTTATGGGTTGTACAGTATTTTTGAATTTAACCCCAGCTTGTTGTTGTTAGCCCTAGGAGGGTTTGACCTCCAGGCCAATTGGCTGTGAAGGGAGACTGTGTTCAGGTTGGATGGGCAGAGTCTCTGAGCTGCGCAGGCAGCCTCAGTGTCAGCTACGTCCTATGCGGCGCTCACGCGCAGGTCTCTGTTAGATGGGGATGGCTGCAGATACCTCCAAGAGAAAGCCGCTAGTCTCTTCCCCTTGCCAGACAACTCTGCCTCTCCCCAAATGTGTCTGCACACCCAAAGTCTAGCCCAGGGTTGTAAAATAGATGGTTTCCGGGACCAGGAGACAAGTTTCCAGGGGGCAAGTCGCGGGTTTGTGCAACACTTGCATACAAACTTCTTTTCCCAGCTTCCGGGTTTCTCCTCAGACTAGGAGACCTCTGCCGCGCCCCACTTCCAGGGTGCGTCCCCCGGACCTCGGACCTCACCTGGCACTGGGGAATCTGTGCAGTGGGACGTCTCCACGTACCCCGGATCTCGGACCTCGCCTGGCGCTGGGGAATCCGTGTAGTGGGACGTCTCCGCCCTCCCCGTTGGCGAAATCCAGCCGGGGTTGCTGCTCCAGCCCTACAGCCCATGCGCAAGACCAGGACGGCTCCTAACCACTTTCTGCGATCTTCAAGGCTGAGCTCCCGCTGCTCCTCTGAGTCTCAGTGTCCCACCTTTACTCTTATTTGTGGAGTTTTCACTCAGCCAGCTTTCTGGCGATTCTGGGTGATGTCTGTTCTGCTATTATGTTGTACTTCTTAAATTGTTGCACGGGGCAGAACAATAGGTATTTACCTATGCCGCCATCTTGGTAGTCTATCGCAATTATTGATTTGTGGATGTTGTACCATCCTTGCATCACTGGGATAAATCTCACTTGGTCATGGTTTATGATCTTGCTAATGTAATGCTGGATTTGATTTGCTAGAGTTTTGTGGAGGATTTTGGCATGTATGTTCATGAGAGATATTGGCCTGTAATTCTCTTTCTTTCTATTGTCTTTATCTGGTTTTGGAATTAGGGTAATGCTGGCTTCTTGAAAGAGCTTGGAAGTGTTCCTCCTGATTTTTCTGAATAGTCTAAGGAAGATAGGTTTTATTTCTTCTTTGAATGTTTGATAAAACTACCCTGTGAAGCCATCTGGTCCAGGGCTTTTGTTTGTTGGAAGTTTTTTTTATTAGTACTGCTTCAATTTCCTCCATAGTTATCAGCCTCTTCAGATTTTTTGATCCCTCCTGGTTCAGTTTTGGAAGGTCGTTTTTTTTTGTTTTTTTTTAGGAATATGTCCATTTCTTCTAGGTTGACCAGTTAGTTATTGGAGTAGACTTGCTCACAGTATTTTTTACGATTCTTCATATTTCTGTGGGCTCTGTTGTTATTTCCCTCTTTTTTCAGATTTTCTTTATTTGAGTCATCTCTCTTTGCTTCTTGGTGAGCCTCACTGGAGGTTTGTCAATCTTGTTGATTCTTTTAAAGAACAAGCTCTTGGTTTCATTGATCTTTTTTATTGTTCTTTTGGTCTCTATGTCATTTATTTCTCCTCTGGTCTTTATTATTTTCTTCCTTCTGATCACACTGGGCTTTCCTTGTTGCTCTCTTTCTAATTCTTCAAATTGCAGAGTTAGATGGTTTATTACCAGTTTTTTGTTTATTTGTTTGTTTGTTTGTTTGTTTGAGGTAGGTTTGCAATACTATGAACTTCCCTATTAGGACTGCTTTCAGTGTATTCCCAAGATTTTGGATTGTTGTGTTTTCATTGTGGTTTGTTTCCAGGATGTGTCTTATTTCTTCTGTGATCTATTTGGTAACCCACTCACTGTTTAATAGTGTGCTATTCAGCCTCCAAGTGCTTGAATTTTTGTGATTGTTTTTACTTTAATTGATTTCTAATTTTATATCATTGTGATCAGAGAAGATGTTTGATATGATTTCAATCCTCTTGAATTTGGATATTGTTTGCCTGTGTCCCAATATGTGGTCGATCTTTGAAAATGTCCTGCTTTAGAAGAATGTATATTCTGTGGTTTTTGGGGTGGAATGTTCTAAAGTGTCAGTAAAGTACATCTGATCTAGTGAGTTGTTTAAGATTGGTGTTTCTTTGCTAATTTTTTGTCTAGAGGATTTATCCAGTGATGTTAATGGGTATTAAAGTCTCCTACTATGATTTTGTTGCTGTCAATATCTCCTGTGATATCTTACAAAAGTTGTATTATGTATTTGGGTGCTCTTGCATTGGATGTATAAATTTTTACTACAGTTATATACACATGCTGTATCGATACTTTTAGAATTATGAAGTGGCCACTGTTGTCTCTTGTTAGTCTTTTTTTATTTATTTTATTTTTTATCTTAATTGTTCAGTTTATTAATTACATTGTTTCCCCTTTTTTATCCCCCTATATCTCCCCTCCACCCTGTACCTATCCCACCCTCCACCCTCCCCTCACCCTCCCCACTGTCCTCTCCCATTGTTGCAAGATTTTTGTCCAGTCTCTTGCTGTACTTCCCACAACCATTTTCTCTCCAAGAATTGTCAGTCCATTCCCTCTCTATGTCCATGTTTCTGTTATATTCACCAGTTTATCCTGTTCATCAGCCTATCAATTCACTTGATTTTTATGTTCATTTGTTGATAGATGTGTATTTGTTATTCATAGTTTATATTTTTACCTTTTTCTTCTTCCTCTTATTAAAGAATATATTTCAGCATTTCATATAATATTGGTTTGGTGGTGATGAACTCCTTTAGCTTTTTCTTGTCTGCGAAGCACTTTATCTGATCTTCAATTCTGAATGATAGCTTTGCTGGATAGAGTAATCTTGGTTGTAGATTCTTGCTATTCATTATTTTGAATATTTCTTGCCACTCCCGTCTGGCCTGCATCGTTTCTGTTGAGAAATCCGCTGACAATCCTATGGGTGCTCCCCTGTAGGTAACCAACTGTTTTTCTCTTGCTGCTTTTAATATTCTCTCTTATTCTTTTGCTCTTGGCATTTTAATTATGATATGTCTTGGTGTGGTCCTCTTTAGATTCCTATATTTTGGGGTTCTCTGTACTTCTTGGGCTTTTAAGTCAGTTTCTTTCACCAGGTGGGAGAAGTTTTCAGTCACTATTTCTTCAAGTGGGTTTTCATTAACTTGCTTTCTCTCTCTTTTTCTGGCACCCCAATAATTCGAATGTTGGCATGCTTGAGGTTGTCCCAGAGGCCCCTTACGCTATCTTCGATTATCTGAATTCTTTTTGTTTCTTGCTTTTCCAGCCGAGTTGATTTTGCTTCTTTGTATTTCAAATCTTTGACTTGGTTCTTGTGGCCCTCTGGACTGCTTTTAGGACTTTGTGTAATATTTTTTATTTCAGTCTGTGTATGCTTGATTTCTAGCTGGTCCTTTTTCATATCCATGAGGGTGTGGTTCATATCCTCAGAGGTCTTGTTCATTTCCTTGAGGGTCTCATTCATTTCCTTGTAAGTCTCATTCATTTCCTGGTTGGTCTTGTTTATTTCCTCATTGATCTGGTTTATTTCCTCATAGTTGTCATTAAGTTCATCGATCTTTTCTAGGAGCCTCTTGAAAAGCCTTATAACCATGGTTTTGAACTCTATGTCTAGTTGTCTTTTCTCCTCCATTTCTTTCACACCTGATTTCTCTCCATGTCTCTGCATGGTGGCTGCTTTATGTGGTAGATATCCTCAAAGGGACAGTGGCTCAGCCTCCCCAGTTACCTGAGGTAGGTACTCTTACTGCAATCCTTTATGGGTTGTACAGTGTTTTTGAATTTAAGCCCAGCTTGTTGTTGTTATCCCTAGGAGGGTTTGACCTCCAGGCCAATTGGCTGTGAAGGGAGACTGTGTTCAGGTTGGATGGGCGGAGTCTCTGAGCTGTGCAGGCAGCCTCAGTGTCAGCTACGTCCTATGCGGCACTCGCGCGGGTCTGTGTTGGATGGGCATGGCTGCAGGCACCTCCAAGAGAAAGCCGCTAGTCTCTTCCCCTTGTCAGACAGCTCTGCCTCTCCCCAAATGAGTCTGCACACCCAAAGTCTAGCCCAGGGTTGTAAAATAGGTGGTTTCTGGGGCCAGGAGACAAGTTTCCAGGGAGCAAGTCACGCATTTGTGTGACACTTGTGTGCAAACTTCTTTCCCCAGCTACCCGGTTTCTCTGCAGACTAGGAGACCTCTGCTGCGCCTCACTTCCAGGGTGCATTCCCCGGACCTCGGACCTTGCTTGGCACTGGGAAGTCCATGTAGTGGGATGTCTCTGCCCTCCCCGTTGGTGAATTCCAGCTGGGGTTGCTGCTCCAGTCCTACAGCCCGCGCGCTACCAGGACGGCTGCTAACCTGTTTCCATCTTCAAGGCTGTGCTCCTGCCGCTCTTCTGAGTCTGTGTCCCACCTTTACTTTTATTTGTGGAGTTTTCACTCAGCCAGCTTTCTGGTGATTCTGGGTGATGTTTTTTTGTTGTTGTTGTTGTTATGTTGTAGTTTTTGAGTCGTTGCGCGGGGCAGAACAATAGGTGTTTACCTATGCCGCCATCTTGGTTCTCTCCTGGGTTCTGCAGTTTATAAGGAGAGATGAGACATGAAGGAGACTGTTGGCAGCACTTGTCCAAGCCTGCCTCAGCCTGCCTGCCACTCCCCTCTTGTAATAGTCTTTATTTTGAGGTCTATTTTGTCAATTATAAGTATTGCTACCTCAGCTTTTTTTTTTTCATTTCGATTCACCTAATAGATATTTTTCCATCCCTCCACTTTCAGTCTGTGTAAGTCCCTTGTTCTGAAGTGTGTCTCCTGTAGACAGCATATATATGGATCATGTTTGGTTTTTCTAAATATATTTTATTGATTTTTTTTACAGAGAGGAAGAAGGAGGGAAAGAATTAGAAACACTCATGAGAGAGAAATATCGATCAGCTGCCTCCTGCACACCTCCTACTGGGGATGTGCCACAACCCAAGTATATACCCTTGACTGGAATTGAACCTGGGACCTTTCCGTCCTCAGGCTCTATCCACTGGGCCAAACCAGTTACGGCTGGGTCATATTTTTTTATCCATTCACTCACTCAATGACTTTTGTTTTGAGCATTTAATCCATTTACGTTTAATATTATTATTGATAAGTATTATTTGTAGCCATTTATGTACTTTATGCTCCTGTTCCTTACTCCCTTTCTATTTATTCTTTTCACAACATTACTGTTAGAATTCATTTCTTGCATTGCTCACTTGGTAGTGATAAACTCCCTTAGCCTTTTTTTGTCTACAAAGCTCCTGATTTCCCCTTCAATGTTAATTGCTAATCTTGCTGGATAGAGTATTCTTGGATTCAGTCCTTTGCTTTGCATCATTTTTTATACCTCCTTCCATTCCCTTCTAGCTTGATGTGTTTCTGTTGAAAAATCATTTGATAATCTGATGGGGGATCCTTTGTAGGTAAGTCTCTGTCTCTCTCTTGTAGCCTTTAAGATTCTCTATTTGTCATTAACATTTGCTATTGTAATTATGATGGGTCTTGGTGTGAATCTTTTGGGATTCATCTTACTAGGAACTGTCTCTACTTGTACAACTCTTTTCTTCCCCATATCTGGAAAGTTTTCTGTCCTTACTCCTTCAAATAGATTTTCTAACCCTTTCTGCTCCTCTTGTCTTTCTGTCAGCCCTATTATAAGTATGTTATGTCGTTTTGCATAGTCCCAAAGCTCCCTTACATTCTCCTCCTGCTTTTTGATTTTTTTCTCTAGTTGCTCTTCAGATTTAATTTGTTTCTCTACTTGATCTTCTAACTCACTAATTCGGTCTTCTGCTTCTAGTCTACTGTTGAAACCTTTCATGGTGTTTTTGATTGTGGCTATATCACTTTTCATTTATTCCTGATTCTTGCATACGTTGTTGATTTTCTCATACATCCGGTGAATGGATTTTACAACCATTGCTCTGAATTCTTTTCGTTTTTTTGTTTGTTTGCTTGCTTGTTTGTTTGTTTTGTTTTGTTTACCTTTTTGTAAATGTTTTGATTGAGTAAGGTATTATGTATATGGCTTTATTCTCTATTACCCCCACCTCCCATTCATGTCCCCACCCGCCCTGTTGTCGGTATACATTCCTTAGGCTTATATGCATGCATATAAATCCTTGAATTTATCTCTCCCCTTCAACACCCCCCCCCCACATTCCCTGAGGTTTGACCTTCTGGCTGATGTTTCTCTGTCTCTGCATCTACTTTTGATCATCAGTTTATGTTTTTCATAATATTCCACAAATGAGTGAGATCATGTGATATTTATCTTTCTCTGCCTGGCTTTTTTCACTTAGCATAATTCTCTCCAACTCTATCCATGTTGCTGCAAATGGTAGGAACTCATTTTATTAGACCGCAGTATACTATTCTATTATGTAGATGTACCACAGTTTTTTTAATCCACTCATCTGCTGATGGGCATTTAGGCTGTTTCCAAATCTTAGCTATGGTGAATTGTACTGCTCTGAACATAAGGGTGCATATATACTTTCCAATTCATGTCTCCAAATTCTTGGGATGTATTCCTAGAAGTAGGATTACTGGGATTTTAGTTTTTTGAGGAAACTCCATACTGTTATCCACAGTGGCTGCACCACTCTGCATTCCAACCAGCAATGCACGAGGGTTCCTTTTTCTCTGCATCCTCACCAGCACTTGTCATTTGTTGATTTGTTGATAATAGCCATTCTGATAGGTATGAAAAGGTACCACATTGACTTTCATCTTTCTGATGATTAGTGACTTTGAGCAAGTTTTCATATGCCTCTTGGCCTTCCTTTTGTCTTATTTTAAAAAGTATCTATTTAGAACAGTTTCCCATTTTTTTATTGGGTTGTTTATCTTCTTTTTGTTAAGCTAAATGAGTTCCCTGTAAATGTTGGAAATTTAACCCTTATTGTTGATATCATTGGCAAATATATTCTCCCATGCAGTGGGCTTTCTTGTTGTTTTATTGATGGTCTTCTTTGCTGTACAAAACCTCTTCATTTGTTTATTTTCTCCTTATTTTCCATTGCCCTAGGAACATTATCAGTGAAGAAATTCCTTTGGCATATGTCAGAGATTTTTCTGCTGTGGATGCCTCTAATATTTGTAAGGTTTCCTGTCTTATGTTCCTTTATCTATTTTGAGTTTATTTTTGTGTATGGTATAAGTTGGTGGTCTAGTTACATTTTTTGCATGTATCTATTCCAATTTTCTCAGCACCATTTATTGAATAAACTGTCTTGATTCCATTGTATGCTTATGTCTCCTTTGTCAAATATTAATTGAGCATAGTGGTTTGGGTTGATATCTCAATTGTCTATTCTATTCCATTGGTCTATATGTCTGTTCTTGTGGCAGTACCATGCTGTTTTGAGAACAGTGGCTTTGAAATATAGCTTGAAATCTGGTATTGAGATCCCACCTACTTTGTTCTTCTTTCTCAGGATTGCTGCAGCTATTCTGGGTCTATTTTATTCCAGATGATTTTTTTGGAGAGTACTTTCTAGGTTTGTGAAATATGCCATTGGTATTTTAATAGAGAATGCATTGAATATATAGATTGGTTTGCGTAGTATGGACATTTTAATGATGTTGATTCTCCCAATCCATGAACATGGTATGTCCTTCCACCTGTTTACATCTTCCTCTATCTCTTTTCTCAGTGTCCTGCAGTTTTCCGTGTACAGGTCCTTTACCTCCTTGGTTAATTCCTAGGTATCTTAATTTTTGGGGGTGCAGTGGTAAATGAGATTGATTTTTTTTTTGTCTCTTTTGTGTTATTTTACTATTGGTGTATAGAAATGCCCTAGATTTCGTGTCTTTAATTTTGTATCCTACTACATTGCCAAATTCATTTATTATATCTATTAATTTTTTATGGATACTTTTGTGGTTTTTTATGTACAAAATCATGCCATCTAAATGAGGACAGCTTTACTTCTTTTATAATTTGGGTGCCTCTTTTTTCTGCTTCTTCTCTAATTGCAATGGCTAATAGTTCCAGTACTATGTCATACAAGAGTGGTGAGAGTGGGCATCCCTGTCTTGTTCCTGTTATTGTGGAAAATGGTTTTATATTTTGCCCATTGAGTATGATGGTAACTGTGGATTTATTATATATATCTTTTATTATGCTGAGGTATGATCCTTATTTTCCCACCTTGTTGACCGTTTTTATCAAGAAAGGGTGTTAGATTTTGGCAAATACTTTTTCTGCATCAATTGATATGACCATGTGATTTTTACTTATCAATTTGTTTATGTGATATATCACGTTTATTGATTTGCAGATATTGTACCATCCTTGCGTTCCTGGAATAAATCCTACTTGGTCATAGTATGTGATCTTTCTGATGTTCTGCTGGATCCGATTTGCTAGAATTTTGTTGAGGATTTTGGCACCTATCTTCATGAGGGATATTGACTTGTAATTTTATTGAGTTGTTTTTATCTGGTTTGGGTATTAGGGTGATGCTGGCTTTATACAAGGAGCTTGGAAGTGTCCCTGTATCTTGAATTTTTTGGAATAGTCTGAGGAAGACGGGTTTTAGTTCTTCCTTGAATGTTTGGTAAAACTCCCCTGTGAAGCCATCTGGCCCTCGGCTTCTGTTTGCTGGAAGCTTTTTGATGACTTCTTCAATTTCTTCCATAATTATTATTCTATTGAGATGTTTAGATTCTTCCAGATTGAGTTTTGGAAGATTATATTTTTCTAGTATGTCCATTTGGAAAATTATATTTTTCCAGTATGTCCATTTCCTCCTGATTGTCCACTTTGTTGGAATAGAGTGTTCCATAGTATTTTTTAACAATCCTTTGTATTTTGGTGGGGTATATTGTTATTTCACATATTTCATTTCTCATTTTATTTCATCATGTCTCTTTAGGTCTTGGTGAGCCTGTCAGTCCACTCCCTTTCTATGTCCCTAATTCTATTATTTAATCAGTCTATTTTGTTCATATTTTTTCATTCACTTGATTTTTTTGATTCACTTGTTGGTAGGTATGGATTTGTTGTTCATGGTTTTTATCTTTACCTTTTTCTTCTTCCTCCTCTTCTTAAAGAATACCCTTCAGCATTTCATATAATCCTGGTTTGGTGGTGATGAACTCCTTTAGCTTTTATTGCCTGTGAAGCTCTTTATCTGACCTTCAATTCTGAATGATAGCTTTACTGGGTCGAGTAATCTTGGCTATAGGTTCTTGCTGTTCATCACTTTGAATATTTCTTGCCACTTCCTTCTGGCCTGCGTAGTTTCTATTGTGAAATCAGCTGACAGTCATATGGGTTCTCCCTTGTAGGTAACTAATGTTTTTCTCTTGCTGCTTTCAAGATTCTCTCTTTGTCTTTTGCTGTTGACACTTTAATTATGATGTGTCTTGGTGTGGTCCTCTTTGGATTGCTCTTGTTTGGGCTTCTCTGTTCTTCCTGGACTTGTAAGTCTATTTCTATTACCAGGTAAGGAAATTTTTCTGTCATTATTTCTTCTAATAGGTTTTCAATATTTTGCTCTCTCTCTTCTTCTGGCACTCCAATAATTCTGATGTTGGTATGCTTCTTGGTGATTACTTTTTAAATATATGGTACTGCTAAAAACATTTTCCTCTATGAAGAGGGACCAAATAAAATTTACATAAGTATCTAGATTTACTCTTTTTTCCATGGGCAGCACAAACTTTGCAGGCTCTTGTAGGAATTTTTTTTCCACTCCCTGGAATACACGTAGATTCATGGCGCTTCATATCACCTGACAACCTTTTGGGTGGATCCTTATGAGGTAGGCTCATTGCACCCTCGCAGGAAGGGCTGTACAGATTTGTCTTTGGTTCCAGAGAGCCTTCATTATTGACATCTGTTATCCAGTCTCTCACCACCGATTGCAGAAACTGTTTATACTTCATTTTTGCTTGTGGATTGAGGACATTGTACACTCTAAATGAATTGAAAAGTCCACATTTTATAAGGTACAGCACTACTTTTTTTGTCCATTTCATCTTTTTTCTTAGAATGTAACAACATGAAAGGAATTGATCCACACGGTCAACGCCTTTCATGTGGGCATTGTATTCCTTGATGCAGGAAGGTTTTACAATATTCTCTCCCGTTTTTCTATATTTTTTCTTGTTGTCGAGACAGAAGTGACATGGATCGTTGATACCATTCGGACAACCCACTTGTCTTTCCATGCTAGGAGAAGAATATCGCCTTTTCTGGAAAATATTATGTCACCTTTCTTCATTCTTGATGTTTTGATTTTCAAATTTGGCGGTAAACCTCTACTCTCCCTAACAGTCCAACAGACCCTACTTTTGTTCTGTAGCAGTAATTCAGCAGTAGATGTAGCATTGTAATAATTATCTTGGTAAATATGGTGCCTTATGTCAAGATAGGGTCCAAGGACTGAAAGAACAGTTTCTTGCAATTTCTTTCCTTCAGCAGTGTATATCTCCATATTGCAGATATAGTCAGTGTCACTCTCGCATACCATCTGAACAAGTAAAGCATATGTTATTTTTGCTGGGTTGTTCATGGGAAATTTTAAACGTCCTCTCCATGGAATCATTCCATTGTCCAAAGACAACTGTTGCTTTGGTTTGTATAGTGTTAGAAATTTATGCAGAAAATAATCCAGCACAGGATGTGGAGGCCACAGGGGGGCATAGACTACAAAGGAGACAGAACTGAACCTCACATCACCCTGTTTGGCCCCGGAGGATGGCTGGTTAGCCAGAGACGGGTAAGATTCCTCAGGGAAGGAACAACCTAAGACAGGCACAGTCGCAGAGGGGCCAACAGGAGAGAACTAAAAGGTCAACAGAGGTGGGGCACAGACCCTCATCCACAAACCTTGCAGGGGTTTGAATTCTCACCCCTCCTGAGGGAGGTCTCCTACCCCCACGGCTGCTTCGCCTCCCACACACAACTCATACGGGGACCCAGGTGGCAGACAGAGACTCGGCCAGCAATAGCTGCTCTATATCTAAATTCAGTCTATTACCAGGAATGCTCGGGACCTACTCAAAATTGCAAATATTCCTTTCCACTAGTATTCACAGGGTAAACTAAGATTTCTGCTTGAGTATTAAAATTGACAGGAAACTAGTAATCAAGTTTTCAGATTAATTTAAATTGGCCAAGTGAAATACGAGAATACTCAAGAAAATTATAGTGTACTGGACAAAAAGCTTTTCCTAAAACATTAACTGAAAAATCTATCAGTAGTTCATCTCTCTGTAAAATTGCCTAACATCCAAAGAACCTAAAGCAGTCACTTTGTGTACAAAAATTAAAATTTAAAATTATCAAGACTGCAATAGAAAATTTCCAAAAGTCCCCATTAATCAAAAAAGGGGAGGGGACAGCGGAGTAATATCATGAAAGGGACAAAAAAAATATTGAGTAAGTAAAATACATCTAGAAAATTCTTACTCCAGTAAAGTAAATTCCATTTGTAAAAACAATAGCAGGACACCCATGAAAAAACACACATGGTGTCAAAATAAGCCAAAGGAAAATCATTTAGGCAAAAATTAAAAAGAATCCCAAGTCTATTTTGCATAGAGGATCCCTTTGTTAACTTTTGGTCGAGAATGTGTTTGTGTGTTTTCAGAGAACAACTCCAAGACCATGTGGGTTCCTGCGACGGTGAGGAACTGATGGATCTGTTCCAGCCATGAGGATGGTCCAGAGATGGGGGACACTGACGACACCTTGCCATACTAGCAGTCAGCAGCTGTGCATGTCTGCAGGCAGCCCAGGACCAAACCAGAGAGGATGGACCATGCATTGACACGATATGTCCACCATCTGGATACCATTGCTGACTTATACACATAATGAATTATTTGACACTGAAACTGGGACTCAGAAAAGTTGGACATTGAAACCGAGAATGAAACACTTTTTGTTCTTATACATTTGTTTCTAGTATGCAGAGGAAAGATATTTTTGAAGAAAAGAAACAGGGGAGAGTGATTGATATAGAGGCAGGATGGCCTTGAACAGGCTGTCAAGCTACAGGGGGAGGCTTGGGTGGATGGGAGGCAGATGCGGGGGGAGATCAACGGAAGGACTTGTATGCATGCATATGAACATAACCAATGAATGAAAGACACTGGGGCGGGGAGGGGGGAAGCTGGGGATATGTGCTGGGGGGTGGGGGAGGCTGGGGGGAGGATAAGGGGAGGGGGAAAGGAAAACATGTACTACTATTATACTGCAAAAAATCAATAAAAAATAATTTAAAAAAATAAAAATAAACTATAGATACCACGAAAAAAAAAAAAAAAGAAAGAAAAGAAAATAATCCAGCACAGGTTGAATCTTTTTTTTTCTTATTTTTAATCTTTATTGTTCAGTTTATTAATTACATTGTTTCCCCTTTTTTATCCCCCTACAGCTCCCCTCCACCCTGTACCTATCCCACCCTCCACCCTCCCCTCACCCTCCCCACTGCCCTCTCCCATTGTTGCAAGATTTTTGTCCAGTCTCTTGCTGTACTTCCCACAACCCTTTTCTCCCCAAGAATTGTCAGTCCATTCCCTCTCTATGTCCATGATTCTGTTATATTCACCAGTTTATCCTGTTCATCAGCCTATCAATTCACTTGATTTTTATGTTCATTTGTTGATAGATGTGTATTTGTTGTTCATAATTTATATTTTTACCTTTTTCTTATTCCTCTTCTTAAAGAATATCTTTCAGCATTTCATATAATATTGGTTTGGTGGTGATGAACTCCTTTAGCTTTTTCCTATCTGCAAAGCACTTTCTCTGATCTTCAAATCTGAATGATAGCTTTGCTGGATAGAGTAATCTTGGTTGTAGATTCTTGGTATTCATTATTTTGAATATTTCTTGCCACTCCCATCTGGCCTGCATCGTTTCTGTTGAGAAATCCGCTGACAATCCTATGGGTGCTCCCCTGTAGGTAACCAACTGTTTTTCTCTTGCTTCTTTTAATATTCTCTCTTTATCTTTTGCTCTGGGCATTTTAATTATGATATGTCTTGGTGTGGTCTTCTTTAGATTCCTATATTTTGGGGTTCTGGGTACTTCTTGGGCTTTTAAGTCAGTTTCTTTCACCAGGTGGGAGAAGTTTTCAGTCACTATTTCTTCAAGTAGGTTTTCATTAACTTGCTCTCTCCCTTTTTCTGGCACCCCAATAATTCGGATGTTGGCATGCTTGAGGTTGTCCCAGAGGCCCCTTACACTATCTTCAATTATCTGAATTCTTTTTGTTTCTTGCTTTTCCAGCCGAGTGGATTTTGCTTCTTTGTATTTAAAATCTTTGACTTGGTTCTTGTGGCCCTCTGGACTGCTTTTAGGACTTTGTGTAATATTTTTTATTTCAGTCTGTGTATGCTTGATTTCTAGTTGGTCCTTTTTCATATCCGTGAGGGTCTCGTTCATATCCTCAGAGGTCTTGTTCATTTCCTTGAGGGTCTCATTCATTTCCTTGTAAGTCTCATTCATTTCCTGGTTGGTCTTGTTTATTTCCTCATAGTTCTCATTAAGTTCATCGGCCTTTTCTAGGAGCCTCTTGAAAAGCCTTATAACCGTCGTTTTGAACTCTATGTCTAGTCGTATTTTCTCCTCCATTTCTTTCACACCTGATTTCTTTCCATATCTCTGCATGGTGGCTGCTTTATGTGGTAGATGTCCTCTAAGGGTCCGTGGCACAGCCTCCCCAGTTACTTGAGGTGGGTACTCTTACTGCAAATCTTTATGGGTTGTACAGTATTTTTTAATTTAAACCCAGCTTGTTGTTGTTAGCCCTATGAGGGTTTGACCTCCAGGCCAATTGGCTGTGAAGGGAGACTGTGTTCAGGTTGGATGGGCAGAGTCTCTGAGCTGTGCAGGCAGCCTCAGTGTCAGCTATGTCCTATGCTGCGCTCGCTCGCCCACGTGGGTCGCTGTTGGATGGGGATGGCTGCAGGCACCTTCAAGAGAAAGCCGCTAGACTCTTCCCCTTGTCAGACAACTCTGCCTCTCCCCAAATGAGTCTGCACACCCAAAGTCTCGCCCAGGGTTGTAAAACATGTGGTTTCCGGGACCAGGAGACAAGTTTCCAGGGAGCAAGTCACGCGTCTGTGCTGTGGCACAGTTTAAGTGCGCGCAAACTTCTTTTTCAAGCACCCGGCTTTTCCACAGACTAGGAAACCTCTGCAGCGCCCCACTTCCAGGGTGCGTCCCCCGGACCTGGGACCTCACCTGGCACTGGGGAATCTTTCCAGTGGGACGTCTCCACATACCCTGGATCTCGGACCTTGCCTGGCCCTGGGGAATCCGTGTAGTGGGACGTTTCTGCCCTCCCCGTTGGCAAAATCTAGCTAGGGTTGCTGCTTCAGCCACCGCCCACCCGCATGCGCGCGACCAGGACAGCTCCTAACCTCTTTCTGCGATCTTCAAGGCCGCGCTCCCGCCGCTCTTCTGAGTTTCAGTGTCCCACCTTTACTTTTATTTGTGGAGTTTTCACTCAGCCAGCTTTCTGGTGATTCTGGGTGATGTTTGTTTTGTTGTTATGTTATAATTTTTAAATTGTTGCGCGGGGCAGAACAATAGGTGTTTACCTATGCCACCATCTTGGTTCTCTCTCACAGGTTTGATCTTGAAAAGTCTCCCCAAGCGACTGTCCATTTTGGCATTATTATTGAAATGCCAGAATGTCCATATTTGCTCAAATCTCTGGCAACTCATTGTCTGTGGAAACATAGGGGTACATAACAAAGGATCTGTTGACCAATAGTCTTTCAAGCTATCTTTTCTTGTTTGACCCATCAGAATAATTAAGCTAAGGAATTTCTAGATGTCTTTCTGTGTAATCAGAGATCACTTTAGTGTTCTAGATGGTGTTTGTGTTTCATTGCAGTTTGATCATGATAGTTGGACAGCCCTTTGTGTAAAATTTCAAACAATTCATCACCAAAAAAAAAAAGATTGGTCACACAGGGTACAGAGTTACACTGAGATGGAAATGTAGCGATCCCAGCATGACCTTCAAACATTTGTAAGGTGGTAGTGTGTCAATTTCAGACCAACAATTGTCAGTAGCTTCGTCAGTGTCGGAATCACTTGGAAGCACCACCACCTTGTGCTTCATTACAAGTTTAATAATTTCACTGTCAATGGAATCAGAAAAATAATCAAAACAGTCATCTGCATCTTCGATCTCACTAGGAATATCTGATAAATTATCATTGAATACTTCCGAAAGTGTATCAGTTTTGTTAGTTTCCTTCCTTTTTCAGAGAGGGCATTTCTAAAAGCACCAGGAACTTGAAGACAAAGACTATTCGAATGAACAAAATACAATGTAACTGCAATGCTTTATGGGTTTGTGCAATTATATAGTTTTCCGTAGATTGACCTGCACGGTTTCCACCAATGAGATCGCTTCATTCGATGTGGACAAGACAGTGTGTTGATATCTAAGGTCATAAGAGATGGCGCATGAGCGGTCTCTAACAGATGGCCCGCGAAACATGAGAAAACTTGTGAGCGGTACAAAATGCATTAATTTCTTGTATTCCTTTATTTGTGATTACACAAGAGTTAATTTATGATTCAACCCCTGAGGGGCAGTGTTTCTGGATTAACTTTCAGGTCTATAGGTCCTCTCTAGCCTGTACTTAAATATTGCTTTCCCTGTACCTCTCAATACCAGTTTGTGGGAGCAGGCTGCTCCAGAGCTGGTTCTCCAATGGTCATTCCCCACACTGATGCCCAGGCTCCAGAAATATAATCTTCCCCTGCAGTCTCCTAGGGTGTCCCCAACTGTGTGATCCCATGCACTGGGCTCAGCAATCAGGAGCAAGGATTCAAAAAGAAAACACGCAAGTGTGCGAACTCAGGGACCGCGCACAAGTCTGTGCAGTCCTTCCTTCCCTCTTCTGTCAAAGCAGCCTGCTCACTCCCAAATTTTTTAGGCTGTCCTTCTGAGTCAGATCAAAATGGGCTGCTTTCTAGATATCCCCTCTGTTATCAGCTCCAAAGGCCCCCTTTCACATTGACGGATCATGCCAACCCCAATATCCACATATTTTTCTAGGTGTAGTCTTCCCCCGGTTCTCCAGCTCCCACAGTGTGTGCACCTTTCTGCCCTGCTGGGAGCAGAGACCTCACTTTATTCCACAAGAAATCCGACCTTTCTGTTGTAAAGTGCAGAGCTCCTCTGAATCCGCACTTTCGCAGCAATTGGGGACGGGTGCTCTGGAGTTCGCAGCTGTTTGGTGGGAGCCGCAGTTGTAGATTTTCTGGCTTCTGATAACATCCACTTTCCCCTTCAAGATGTTGTGGTCTCGGAACCAAGATGGTGGCATAGGTAAATACCCATATTGCTGCCCCGTACAACTTCAAAACTACAATTTAAGGACAAAATGGACATCATTCAGAACCACCAGAGGGCGTGCTGAGTGGACATTCCACAAATAGAAAGAAAAATAAAAGGACATTGAGATTTGAGAGGAGCTGCGGAGGACAGAGTTGTGGATATGCGCAGAGTCAGAGGTTTGGAACTGTGCACAAATGGAAAGGACTGGTGGCTGCAAACCTAGCTGGTTTTCTTGAACTGGGAGGGAGACAAAGGCGACCCACTGCACTGAGCCCCGGTTCCAGGCAAGTCTAGGGGAACCAGACTAATATGGTGTGAAACTGGACTGTAAGGAGGAAGCACGCTGAAACTTGGGTGCTGAGCTATCAGAGTGGGCTCCTGGCCGGCTTTAGCGTTCAAGAGGAAAAAGAAAAAACAAACAAACAAAAAAAATGACGGACTGCTTTGTTTTCCTGTTCCAGGCAAGTCTTTGGGTGTCCTGACTCATTTGGGGAGAAGCTGGATTGTCTGGCAGCAGGCAGAGCTCTGAGCAGCTTTCTCTCTGAAGTGCGTGCAGCTGTTACTGCAGGGCACGGAGACCCGGGAGCTATTTAGGGTGGGGCTGACTGGAAACCAAGGGTGCCGGCT
This sequence comes from Antrozous pallidus, assembly GCA_027563665.1. Taxonomy (NCBI): domain Eukaryota; kingdom Metazoa; phylum Chordata; class Mammalia; order Chiroptera; family Vespertilionidae; genus Antrozous; species Antrozous pallidus. The sequence goes on from CM050509.1 coordinate 54,338,901, forward strand.
CAGGCCAGAGACTCCGCCCCACTCAGGCTGAGCAGAGGTGCTCACAGCATAAACACAGCTGATCCTCAAGCCATTTGGCCTGGAGGTCAACCCCTCCCAGCAATACCAGCAATAATCTAGGATTAACTACAACAAGATAGTGCTGCCCATAAAGGGGTGCACCAAGACTATCCACCTGAGGAAAATGGGGAGGTTGAGCCACTGTCCCCTAGAGGACAACTACCACACAAACCTACTTGACCAACTCAGGAGAGCAGCCAAAATGTGAAGACAAGGTACCAAATTACATGTGAAAGAAAGGTAGTGAAAAAGATGACTGGACATAGAGTTTAAAACCACAGTTATAAGGTGTTTCAAGAGGCTCCGAGAAAAAAACGATAAATTTAATGAGATCCTTGAGGATATGAGCAAGACCCTCGAGGATATGAGCAAGTCCCTCAAGAATATGAGCAAGACTATGGAGGATATGAAAAAGGACCAACTAGAAATTAAGCATACACTGAATGAAATAAAAATATTATACAGGGAGAAAAAATAGCGGCAGAACAGACGGATGTGATCTGAATCTGGTCCCAGGGCAGAAAGAGGGAGCAACTGAGGGTCTCGCTGGGAGTGTTTGTTGGCGTGTAGGGGGACAGCGTGTGCTCCGGGAGAAGATAGGGGACTACTGTACTGGCCTCCCTTGCTTGAGCGGCCCCAGTACTGCTGGGTTCTCTCACTGAGCCACCAACATGGAGGTAGACCACGCCAACATGAAGGGGAAGGATCTGAAAATATACAGCTGCAGTAACCACTGGATGGCTGAGACCCCCAGAACACATGCACCCAGTTGGCATGGACGCACAGAGTCTGAGGAGCTCTGCGCTCCAGCACAGAAAGGTCAGATTTCTCCTGGGGTTACTTTGGCCACGAGACCGAGGGAGCTGGTGGAACCGAGAGATCCGAGCCTCAGAACTCAAAGCCGGGAAATCTGCACCTGAAATAAACTCTATGGCTGTTGGAGCTGGTAAACGTGGGAGAGGGACCTCGGAGCTGGTGGCAGAGGGAATCCCTGGAGGGCAACCCATTTGGACCTGACAGAGGAGGGAAACCCAAAACATTTTGGGAGGGTCCTGGCTGCTAAGCAGCAGCTCTGGAGCAGCCCACCCCCACAAATCAGTATTGAATACCACAGGAAAAGAGAGATTTTAGTTCAGGCTAGAGAGGACCAATAGACCCAGAGGTCAATCTAGACACACTGCCACCCGGGGGCCGAATCACAAATTGACTCTTGTGTAACACAAGGAATTGATTTTATTTTCTCTTTATTCTATTTTGTAATTAGTGTTCTACAGTCTATCTTCATCGACCATTTAGTATCTTTTATTCTACCTCAACTTCACCTTTATACCACCACTCTCTTGCTAACCTTGCCCTATTTAGTGCCTTGTTTCCCTTTCCCACGTTAGATTTACCTTAATTCTTTCATTTTACCCCCTGTTAAAATTTCACCCCACTTATATACCTAATCTCCAATGACCTACTCCAAGTCCATACATACCTCTTTCTTCTCTGACTTCACTATCCTAAAGTGTTTTTTATCTCTGTCCTGTTGTTGTTGTTTACTTGACTATTGATTATATCGATTTTTTATGCAACTTTGTGAGATTGATTTGCTTATTCTTTTATTTTTGTTTGTTTTGTAGGGGGTTTTCTTTTTGGTGTTGTTTCTTGTTTTGTTGTCCTCATTTGCATTCTTTTTTAAAAGATTTTTGCTTCTGTGTTCCCTCAGATTCCTTGATATTAGTAGTTGTATGTAGTTTGTATCAATCTCCAAGTACTTGTTGCTGGTTTTTGTTTGGATTAGTGGCTGTCCTATAGGAGTTTTTATCCCACATTTATAATTTATTCCCCTTTTCTTCCTTTCTTTTTTTTTTACTTCTTCTCCTTTTCCCATTATCATTTTGACATTAATATCTTTCTTTTTGTGAGTGTGTGGGGGCATTCCCTTCTTTGTGTGTGTGTGTGTGTGTGTGTGTGTGTGTGTGTGTGTGTGTGTGGAGGGGTTCTCTTTCTTTTTTTCTCACCTATCCCCAAATGTGCCTTTCTCTGGCGATCACCTTTATTTGGAGTTACCAATACTGTGACTACATTCCGGTTCAGTGCCTGGTGCGTTGCACCTGGTTGTGTTGTACTTTGTGCCTTTAAACCAACGCAGGAGAGTGAGAACTACATAACCAGATACACAAAGAAGAGAGACCATGGGGAGACAAAGAAACAGCCCACATATGAAAGAAAAACAAGCCTCACCAGAAAAGGAGGTAAATGAAATGGAAGGTAACAACCTGACAGAGAAAGAATTCAGAGAAATAGTCATAAGGTGGCTGAAAATAATGGAAGAGAAATCTGACAATATGAGTAAGAACCAAGAGGACCTGAAGAAGAACCAAGATGAAGACCCGGGGAAAAAATGATGAAGAGCCAAGAAGAAATGAAGAAGAGCCAAGAAGAAATTAAAAGTGACATTGCTGAAGTAAAGAACTCAATATAAAATATTAAGAATAGACTGGAAGAATCTGAGGACCGTATCAGTGATCTAGAAGACCAGGTAGGAAAAAATAACCAAGTAGAGCAGCTTCCAGAAAAAAAATTAAAAAGCAGAAGGAGAGCCTAAGGGAAATTTGGGACAATATGAAACAAAACAACATCCGTATAATTAGGCTTTCAGAAGGACAGGAAACTGAGCAAGGAATAGAAAACCTGTTGGAAGAAATCATGACAGAAAACTTCCCTGATATAGGAAAGAAAAAACCCACACAAATCCAAGAAGTTCACAGAGTCCCAAGCAAAATAAACCCCAAAAGAACTATGCCAAGGGACATTATAATTAAATTGGCAAACATCAATGACAAAGTGAGAATCTTAAAAGCAATCGGAGAGAAACAGAAAGTCACCTACAAAGGAACCCCCATCAGATTAGCAAGTGATTTCTCAACAGAAACTTATCAGGCCAGAAGGGATTGGAATGAAATATACAAAGTCATGCAAAGATAGGGTCTGAATCCTAGAACACTGTACCCAGCAAGGCTATCAATCAAAATTGAAGGTCAAATCAGGAGCTTCACAGACAAAAAAAATGATTAGGGAAATTCGTTACCACCAAAACAGTAATGCAGGAAATGCTAAAGGGTCTGCTGGAAAAAATAATAGGAAGCAAAGAAAGTACACAGGGGTAAAGAACAAAAATGGCCACAAATAAATACCTAGCAATAATAACTTTAAATGTAAATGGTTTAAATGCTTCTAATGAAAAGACATAGGGTAACGGGCTGGATAAGAAAACACGATCCATATATCTGCTGTCTACAAGAAACCCACCTCCGAAAAAAAGACACACACAGATTGAGGATGAAAGGAAGGGAAAATGTTCTTCAGGAGAATGGAAATGTAAAAAAAGCTGGGGTAGCAATACTTATATCTGCCAAATTAGATCTCAAAGTGAAGGACATAACAAGAGATAAAGAGGGCCACTTCATAATACTAAAGGGAGCAATCCAACAAGAAGAAATAACTTGAGAGAGGGAACCAAAATGGCAGCATAGGTGAACAACTATTGTACTGCCCCACGCAACAATTCGAAAACTACAACATAACAACAGAATAAACATCATCCGGAATCACTGGAGAGCTGGCTGAGTGAAAATTCCACAAATAAAAGTATAGGTGGGACACTGAGACTCAGAAGAGCGGCAGAGCGCAGCCTTGAAGATACAAGTGGAGCCAGAGGTTCAGAGACATGGGGCGCGCGCGAGCTGTAGGGCTGGCAGCAGCAATCCTGGCTGGATTTCTCCAACGGGGAGGGCAGAGGCTTTCCACTGCACAGGTTCCCCAGGGCCAGGCGAGGTTGAGGTCCAGGGTACATGAAGATGTCCCACTGCACAAATTCCCCAGTGCCAGTTGAGGTCTGAAATCTGGGGTACGCACGCTAAGAGCCGGGCGAGGAAGAGCTCTCCAAGTCTGAGGAAAGTACGCGTTGGAACAGGTGTTTGTGCATAAGGTGCGCTACAGCACAGATGTGAGACTTGCTCCCTCATTACCAAGACCACTGGACTGCTTTGTTTTACAACCCTGGGTGAGATATTGGGTGGGCAGACTCATTTGGAGAGAGGCAGAGTTGCCTGACAATGGGGAGGAGACCAGCAGCTTTCTCTTGGAGGTGCCTGCAGCCATTACCACCCAACACAGAGACCCGCGCGCCACATAGGGCATAGGTGATGCTGATGCTGCCTGCTCAGCCCAGAGACTCCGCCCATCCAACCTGAACAGTTTCCCTGCATAGCCAATTGGCCTGGAGGTGAAACCCTCCTAGGGCTAACAACAACAATCTGGGTTTAATTCAAAAATACTGAACAACCCATAAAGGACTGCAGTAAGAGTATCCAACTTAGGTAACTGGGGAGGCTGAGCCATGTTCCTTAGAGGATATCTACCACATAAAGTTAATTGACCAACTCAGGAAAGAAGCCACCATACAGAGACATGGAAAGAAATCAGGTGTGAAAGAAATGGAGGAAAAAAGACGACTAGACATAGAGTTCAAAACCCTGGTTATAAGGCTTTTCAAGAGGCCAATGAACTTAATGAGAACTATGAGGAAATGAACAAGACCTATGAGGAAATGAACAAGACCAACAAGGAAATGAAGAACACCTACGAGGAAATGAATGAGACCCTCAAGGATATGAAAAAGGACCAACTAGAAATCAAGCATACACTGAGTGAAATAAAAAAAATATTACACAAAGTGCTAGAAACAGTCCAGAGGGCCACAGGAACCAAGTCAAAGATTTGAAATACAAAGAAGCAAAATCCACTCGGCTGGAAAAGCAAGAAACAAAAAGAATCCAGATAATTGAAGATACTGTAAGGGGCCTCTGGGACAACTACAAGCATGCCAACATCCGAATTATGGGGGTGCCAGAAAAAGAGAGAAAACAAGGCAATGAAAACATACTTATAGAAATAGTGACTGAAAACTTCCCCCAACTAGTGAAAGAAACTGACTTAAAAGCCCAAGAAGTACACAGAAACCCAAAATGTAGGAATCTAAAGAGGAGACCCTCAAGGATATAAAGGAGACTCTCAAGGATATGAAAAAGGACCAACCAGAAATTAAGCATACACTGACTGAAATAAAAAATATTACACAAAGACCTAAAACTCTGGAGCATCCCAAGAACCAAGTTCAAGATTTGAAATACAAAGAAGTAAAATACACTCAGCTGAAAAAGCAAGAAACAAAAAGAATCCAAAAAACTGAAGATAGTGTAAGGGGCCTCTGGGACAACCTCAAGCATACCAACATCCGAATTACGGGGGCGCCAGAAAAAGAGAGAGAGCAAGACAATGAAAACCTATTTGAAGAAATAGTGACCGAAAACTTCCCACACCTGGTGAAAGAAATTGATTTAGGAGTCCAAGAAGCGCACCAAACCCCAATATATAGGAACCCTAAGAGGACCACACCAAGGCACATCATAATTAAAATGCCAAGAGCAGAAGACAAAGAGAGAATATTAAAAGCAGCAAGAGAAACACAGATGGTTACCTATAAGGGAGCACACATACGATGGTCAGCGGATTTCTCAACAGAAACGATGCAGGCCAGATGGGAGTGGCAAAAAATATTCAAAGTGATGAACAGCAAGAATCTACAACCAAGTTTACTCTATCCAGCAAAGCTATCATGCAGAATTGAAGGTCAGATAAAGTGCTTCGCAGATAAGAAAAAACTAAAGTAGTTCATCACCACCAAGCCAATATTATATGAAATGCTGAAAGATATTCTTTAAGAAGAGGTAGAAGAAAAAGATAAAAGTGTAAATTAGGAACAACAGATAGACATCTATCAACAAATGAATCTAAAAATCAAGTGAATCAATAAGCTGATGAACAGGATAAACTGGTGAATGTAACAGAATCACGGACATAGAGAGGGAATGGACTGACAATTCTTGGGGAGAAAAGGGGTGTGGGAAGTGCAGCAAGAGACTGGACAAAAATCATGCAACTATGGGAGAGGACAGTGGAGGGGGGGTGAGGGCGGAGGGTGGGATGGGTACCAGGTGGAGGGGAGCTATAAGTGGGGGAAAAGGGAACAATGTAATTAATAAACTGAACAATAAAGATTTTAAAAAACTGCCCGATACTGGCACCTGTAAAGACATATAGGCCAATGGAGCAAAACAGACCAATGGAGCAAAACTGCCCTATACTGGCACCTGTAAAGAGATATAGACCAATGGAGCAAAGACATATAGACCAATGGAGCAAAATAGACCCAAGTCATTATGCTCAATTAATATTTGACAAAGGAGGCAAGAACATACAATAGATTCCAGACAGTCTCTTCCATAGATGGTGTTGGAAAAATTGGACTGATACTGAAAAGGAAAATTGGGGGCCTTGCAACCTAGACCAGTATCTGGTTAAAATTGTACTCTTACTTTTCCTCTCTGAGTCACTTGGTCAGAGCCACAGTGCCTAACCCCAGGGCCCTGCCACAGCTGACTTGGGCAGAGTTGCAGAGCATGCCCCCAAGGCCCCACGAAGACTGACTAGGGCAGAGCTGCAGGCACCCTCAGGGCCTGCCACAGGAGCTGATATATAGGTCAGAGCCACCCCCCACGAGTTCAGTTCAGACTTTGGATCTGGAGTTCCCATGGACTAGCAGATCTGAGAAATAAAGGTTAACCTTTCCTCCCTCAGAGTGCTGACTGATCATTATCCTATTAATTCTGCCACAATACATGCAAAAAAACTGACACTTATCCACCAACTTACACCATATACAAAAAATAAACTCAAAATGGATAAAGGACTTAAACGTTAGAAGGGAAACCATAAAAATCTTAGAGCAAACCACAGGCAGCACAATATCAGACATTTGTCGTAGCAGTATCTTTACCAGTACAGATCCTAGGACAATGGCAAGTAGGCCATTGTCAAATAAACAAATGGGACTACATTAAAATATAAAGCTTCTGCGAGCAAAAATAATAATAATAATAATAAATCAACAAAACAACTAGAAAGCCCACTGAATGGGAGAACAAATTTGCCAATGCTATTTCAGATAATGGATTAATCTCTAAAATTTATAGGAAACTCATGCAACTTAACAAAAGAAAGATGAACAATCCAATAAAAAAAAAATGGGCAATGGACCTAAATAGATACTTTTGGAAAGAAGACAGAAATAAGGCCAAGAGATATATGAAAACACGTTCAAAGTCACTAATCACCCAAGAGATGCAAATCAAAACAACAATGCGGTACCAACTCTCACCTGTCAGAATGGCTATAATCAACAAATGAATAAATGACAAATATTGGCGAGGATGCGGAGAAAAAGAAACCCTGGTGCACAGCTGATGGGAATGCAGATTGATGCATCTACTGTGGAGAAGAGTATGGAGTTTCCTCAAAAAACTAAAAATGCAACTCCCATTTGACCCAGTAATCCCACTTCTAGGAATATATCCCAAGAAATCAAAAACACCAATCAGAAAGGATATATGCACCCCTATGTTCATAGCAGCACAATTTACAATAGCTGAAGATATAAAAAAACAAAAACAAAAACATCAGTCAAAAAAAATATGCATCTCTATGCCCATAGCAGGAAAATTTATAATTGCTAAGATTTGGAAACAGCCTAAGTGCCCTTCAGCTAATGTGTGGATTCAGAATCCATGGAGGATTTATTGGGCGGGGGAGCCAAGATGGTGGCATAGGTAAAAAACTTATCTTGCTGCCCCACACAACAATCCCAGAACTACAACTTAACAACAGAACAAACATCATCCAGAATCACCGGAAAGCTGGCTGAGTGAAAATTGCACAAATAAAAGTAAAGATAGGACACTGTGACTCAGAGGTGTGGCTTAGGGCAGCCTTGAAGATACATGCGGTGCCAGAGGTTCTGAGTCATGCCCACGAGTGGAAAGAGCAGGCAGCTGCAAACCTGGCTGGTTTTCTCCAACAGGGAGGGCAAAGACGTCTGACTGCACTGAATCCCCAGTTCCAGGCGAGATCCAGGGAAGGCCCGCTGAAACCAAGGTGAGGCAGAGGGCAAGCTTGTGGAGAGTGTGAGTAAACTTGGAAATAGCAGTTTGTGAGTAAACTTGGGAACAGAAGTGCACAACCATACAGAGAGGACTCGTGACTTGCTCCCTAGTTCTGGAGACCACCAGACTGCTTTGTTTTACAACCCTTCATGAGACTTTGGGTGTGCAGACTCATTTGGGGAGAGACAGAGTTGTCTGGAAATGGGTGGAGACCTACGACGGCTTTCTCTCGGAGGTGCGTACAGCCGTTACCACCTGGCACAGAGACCCATGTGCCGCATAGGGCAGAGCTGACACTGCCTGCCCAGCCTGGAGACTCCACCCATCTTACCCTGAACACAGCTTACCCTCACAGTCTATTGACCTGGAGGTCAAACACTCCTAGTCTAACAATAATAATCTGGGTTTAACTTCAACAACACTGTACAATCCATAAAGGATAGCAGTAAGAGTATCCACCTCAGGTAACTGGGGAGGCTGAGCCACTGTCCCTTAGAGGACATCTACCACACAAAGCTAATCGATCAACCCAGGAAAGCAGCCACAATGCAGAGAAATGGAAAGAAATCAGGAGTGAAAGAAATGGAGGAAAAAAGACGACTAGACATAGAGTTCAAAACCACAGTAATAAGGTTTTTCAAGAAGCTCCTAGAAAAGGCCAATGAACTTAATGAGAACTACAATGAAATGAACAAGACCTACAAGGAAATGAACAAGACCAACGAGGAAATGAACAAAAACTGCAAGGAAAAGAACAAGACCAATGAGTAAATGAACAAGACCTACAAGGAAATGAACAAGACCTACGAGGATATGAAAAAGGATCAACTAGAAAGTAAGCATACACTGACTGAAATAAAAATTATTACACAAAGACATAAAAGCAGTCCAAAGGACTGCAAGAACCAAATCAAAGATTTGAAATACAAACAAGCAAAATCCACTCAGCCAGAAATGCAAGAAGAAAAAAGAATCCAAATAATTGAAGATAGTGTAAGGGGCCTCTGGGACAACCCCAAGTATACCAACATCCGAATTATAGGGGTGCCAGAAAAAGAGAGAGAGCAAGATAATGAAAACCTACTTGAAGAAATAGTGACTGAAAACTTCCCCCACCTGGTGAAAGAAATTTACTTAAAAGCCCAAGAAGTGCACAGAACCCCAAAATATAGGAATCTAAAGAGGACCACACAAAGACACATCATAATTAAAATGCCAAGAGCAAAAGATAAAGAGAGAATATTAAAAGCAGCAAGAGAAAAACAGTTGGTTATCTACAGGGGAACACCCATACGATTGTCAGCGGATTTCTCAACAGAAACGATGCAGGCCAGACGGGAGTGGCAAGAAATATTCAAAATAATGAAGAGCAAGAATCTACAACCAAGATTACTCTATCCAGCAAAGCTATCATTCAGAATTGAGGATCAGATAAAGTGCTTCGCAGATAAGAAAAAGCTAAAGGAGTTCATCACCACCAAACCAGTATTATATGAAATGCTGAAAGATATTCTTTAAGAAGAGGAAGAAGAAAAAGGTAAAAATATAAATTATGAACAACAAATACACATCTATCAACAAATGAACATAAAAATCAAGTGAACTGATAGGCTGATGAACAAGATAAACTGGTGACTATAACAGAAACATGGACATAGAGAGGGAATGGACTGACAATTCTTGGGGAGAAAAGTGTTGTTGGAAGTACAGCAAGAGATTGGACAAAAATCTTGCAACAATGGGAGAGGACATTGGGAAGGGGGAGATGAGGGCGGAGGGTGGGATAGGTACAGGGTGGAGGGAAGATATAGGGGGATAAAAAAGGGGAAACAATGTAATTAATAAACTGAACAATAAAAAAAATTTAAAAAAAAAAGAATTTTGATAACATGGAAAATAAATTTTTGCCTAAGTAAAAAAAATAAATAAATAAAAATAAAAATAAAAAAAATAAATAAAATGTCAAGAGCAAACAATAAAGAGAGAATATTAAAAGCAGCAAGAGGAAAACATTTAGTTACCTATAAGTGAGCACCCATAGGAATGTCAGCGGATTTCTCAACAGAAACGATGCAGGCCAGACGGGAGTGGCAAGAAATATTCAAGGTGATGAACAGCAAGAATCTACAACCAAGATTACTCTATCCAGCAAAGATATTATTCAGAATTGAAGGTCAGATAAAGTGCTTTGCAGATAAGAAAAACATAAAGGAGTTCATCACCACCAAACCAATATTATATGAATTGCTGAAAGATATTCTATAAGAAGAGGAAGGAGAAAAGGGTAAAAATATAAATTATGAACAACAAATACACCTCAACAGATGAATCTAAAAATCAAGTGAATTAATAATCTGATGAACAGGATAAACTGGTGAATGTAACAGAATTATGGAAATAGAGAGGGAATGGACTGACAATTCTTGAAGAGAAAAGGGGTGTGGGAAGCGCAGCAAGAGACTGTACAAAAATCATGCAACTATGGGCGAGGACAGTGAGGGGGTGAGGGGAGGGCAGAGAGTGGGATGGGTACCAGGTGGAGGGGAGCTATAGGGAGAAAAAAAAGGGGAAACAATGTAATTAATAAACTGAACAACAAAGATTTTAAAAAAAGAAACCATGGGACATCTACACCATTGATGGGCAACCTTTTGAGCTTGGTGTGTCAAAATTTGCTAAAAAAGTAGCATAACTCAGGTAGTGTGTCACTTTGAGAAAACAACCATAATTTCATGATAGTTATAGTTTAAGTAACAAAAATGTATAATTGTAATATATAACTGTATTTTATAAACCAAAAACTAATTATTTAACTTACCTGCTTAGTGACATCTTTGTTCATCTGTCAGGCAGTTTCTTTTGTTGGTCTTGATATTATTTAACTTGTGTAGGGTGCCGTGAACTAAAATAAGTGAGGGGGCGGGGAATTCTTTAACTAACCTGCCTACTAGTGACTTTTTTGTTGCTGAATTTCATTAGCTAAACCTTCAGTTGAAGGTTGGTATTTTTACACTTCAAGCCCAAGCAAGTGCTACTAACTTCAGCTGTCAATCTGTTTCTTTTGTTGGTTTTGGTATTATTTAACACTGAGAATAAGGGCTCACAAAAGGAGGTAGAGGGGGAAATTGTGAGTAAAGCCATGGCTATATTTTTCAGGGTGCTAAAAGTGTCTGGTAATCGGTTCCAGGCACTCCAAATTTCCTGTTCATAGTGGCACTCCTCTTGATTCTCCAAGCAGCACCTTTCCAGATTCTTAAGCTTTCACCACAACTCCACAAACACCTGAGCCCAGATGCTGTCTTGAAATTCTGCAAGTTGCATCTCCAAATCATCAAATTGCATCCATTGGAAACCATTTAATTCCAAACTACTGTACACTACTACATCAGGATAGTTAATTATTTTATGGTCTGTTCTGGGCCTCTAAATTGATTAAATCTATTACTGCACTGGTCAAGTAATGAGTCTAAAACATGCTGGTATTTTACATGCAAGAGTTCCATTTCATTTTGTACAGCTGCACTGGTCTTCTCAAAATAGTTTGCTACTCGAGGAAAATACTTATAAGTTTTAGTTTCTACGTCTCGCTTGAAAATTTTAGCTTTACTTTCAAAAGCTTTTATTTATCCAAAGATAACATCAACACTTTTGCCAAAACCTTGTAACTTTAAGTTCAGTTCATTAATATGAACAGAGAGATCTGTGAAAAATATTAGGGTGTTGACCCACTTATCATCATTGAGCTGAGAAAAGTTTCCCAGATCCTTATCCTCAAGAAATACCTTAATTTCTTCAAAGCACTCCATAAAGCGCTCAAGAACTTTTCCTCGGCTCAGCCATCTTACATTATTGTACATCAGCAGTCCACTGTAGGTGGAATCAACCCCCAGTAAAAGTGCAGAAAATTCTTGCTTCTGAAGGGGGTGAGAAGCTATTAAATTAACTATCTTTGTAACAACTGTCATTAAGTTGTTTAAGTCAGTGAATCCTGCCACATAAAACCTCCTGATGGATAATACAATGAAAAGGCACAATCTAATGTCCAATAGCTTCTATAAACAATCTGACAAATCTGACTTGTTTCCCAGACCATGTTTGGTGCCCCATCTGTCATCACTGACACAACTTTAGAGATATCAATGCTTAGGTTACGGAATGTTTATATAACAACCTTCCAAATTTCGCTTCCTGATGTACTTGCTGGCACTGATACTAACTTTATCAACTCTTCTCTCATTGTGAGACCATCAGAATATCAACCAATAATGGCCAACTGAGCATGTGATGTGACATCAGTAGTTTCATCAAGAGAAATAAAAAAATATTTACAATTATTTATGTCTCTAATTGATATTTTATGTTTGTGTTCAGTCTCATTATTCGGTCTTTTATGATATTTCTAATGAGTAGTGACTCAGATATTCTCTTAATAATTGCATCTTTATTCTGCATATCATGAAACAGAACTGGTACACATCTTAGGAGAGTTTGTTTAATAAATTCTCCCTCACTGAGTGCTTTTCCATGCTGAGCTATGGAGTGAGCAATGCTCAAATGTGCAGATGTTAAATTTGTAGAGCCTTTTATAAATTTAAGGTTGAAATTAGATTGGCTCTTATAAAGGTATAGCAGCCTGGAAATGTATTCCTTCCTTTCATTCTCACTTTTTTTTCAAGAGCTGGGCATGATTAGTTTCAAAATGTCTATTTATATTCCACATTCTGCTTACTACCATTTCAGTACATAGAAAGCATAACGATCTGCCATTTTTTTCTATAATGCCATACATCTTGGTCCATGTCTCTTGAAAGGGTTAGCTACTGCTACTACCACTTCCTTTACTTAACCTTGGTTTTTTATATTTTGGGTTCTCCATCAGGGAGGCAGTGACAGAAGATAGAATTATAGATAGCCTTTTATTCCTGCAGGCAATTAGGGGTTAACTAGCCTAACTGACCACAAGATGGCACATGTAACTGTCTTTTAGGAAAGGCCAGGGTTAATAAGCAGAAATAGGGGTCAATAAAGATGCACAACAGTAATTTTGGTTCAATGGGGTCTGCACTATGCTGCAAAATAGCATTCTTTATATAAATTAAGTTGGCTGCTGCTATTTCTAATGGTGGGAATCGACACCCATAGCACAGGCCCTCGCCTCCCCCAGCCTCCTCCTCACTTATCTCATTAATGATGTTCAATTAGAAACCCACGACACCCCAGAACAGTAGATTGGATTATGGTTGCTGTGGTTATGTGGTTGCTGGTCATGGCGATCACAGGGCCACCAGAGATGCATCCCCCACGGCATTCTGCTACTCCCTACTCCGCCAGCTGAAAGTGAGGTCAAAGATTCCCTCATGGCCTAACCAGAAGTCTCAGAACTAGAAGATCTCTGCTGGAGTTCTGTTATTTTGGTCTACAGACCTCCAGCACAGTGTCTACACTACAGCAAATGTTTCATCCTCCGCTACTGCACCTGGCCGTGCAGTAGAGGAGGATGAAATGTCCTTCTCGGCATGCAACCCCATACTTCTCTGTATGCGACCGCATGCGGCTATGTGTCATAGAAAATGGCTACGTGTGACAATGCTGACACGTGTGTCATAGGTTCACCATCACGGATCTACACAATTAGAAACCCACGACACCCCAGAACAGTAGATTGGATGATGGTTGCTGTGGTTATGTGGTTGCTGGTCATAAAAAAGAAGGAATTCATACCATTTGCAACAGCATGGATAGAACTGGAGAGCATTATACTAAGCAAAATAAGCCAGTCAAAGAAAGTTAAACATCACATGATCTTACTCATTTGTATAATTTAATGAACAACATAAACTGATGAACAAAAATAGAGCCAGAGACCTAGCAGCACCATACAGACCGTCAAACCTCAGAGGGAAGGCTGGAGGGGTAAAAGATCAAGCAAAGGACTTGTATGCATGCATATAAGCATACCCCATGGTCACAGATATTCAGGGGGTGAGGGCAAGTGCAGGGCGGGGTGGGGGGGGGGAGAGGGAGTGGCTAGGCAGAAGTCAATGGTGAAAAAAGGAAACATTTGCAATACTTTAAACAATAACAAATTTTAAAATATATATATAGCATCTGAACAAAACTAAGAATTTTTAAAACATCTGAAAAAAAGTTAACATGATAACAGTAACAATGAAGGAATTTGTGGTATCTGTCCTGTTGCCTAGGGTATTTGGTTGTGACCTGAGGAGTCCAGTAGGGGTGTGTGGAGGGAAGTTACAAGTTATCCCGATATTTCAGTGATATGTTATCATAGATGGAAAAAGACAATAAGCCTAGTTGAGGTAAAGATTGACCTTGCTAAAGACAATTCAGGCAAAGGAGGTCACTACCCACTGTTTTTAGTTAAAGTTTTAATTTCTGACCATCCTTGTGGTTACTTTAGGCCTTAAAGTTTGCAAGACTGCCATGCAGGCCTTCCCTTAGCTTGTCAGGTTAGCATGTGACCCATTGTCCATACAACTATTTTGAACTTTTAACTCTTAAAAACCTCAATTTCCAATAATAACCAAAGTAAATGACCAGCATTTCTTAGATTGATTTTAATGAACACATTTTATTTGTTTGTTTACTTATTTTTGTTAATCCTTACCTGAGGATATTTGTCCATTGATTCTTTAAATATATTTTTACTGATTTCAGAGAGGAAGGGAGAGGGAAAGCTAGAAACCTCAATGATGAGAGAGAATGGCCAGCTGCCTCCTGCACACCCTCTACTGGGGATCCAGCACACAACCCCAGGCATGTGCCCTTGACCAAAATTGAACCCAGGACCCTTTGGTTACTGAGCCAAACCAGTCAGGGCTCCTTTGATTTTTTAGGGAGAGTGGAAGAGAGAGGGAAAGACAGAAAGAAACATCAATGTAAGAGAAACACATAGATTGGTTGCCTCCTACACGAGCACCCATCAGGGCCAGGGCCAGGGCCACGGAGGAGGCAGCAGCTAAGGTACATGACTTTGACTGGAACAGAACCTGAAATCCTTTGGTCTACAGTCCAACACTCTATCCACTGAGCCAAACCAGCTAGGGCTATGAGCACATTACTGCCACTTATACAAAACAAATACCATCCCCACATGCCACGATATTTTTCTTTTTTTTTTAACGTGGAAATCAATGAGTCCTACAAGGAAATGAACAAGACCCTCAAGGATATGAACGAGACCTGCAAGGAAATGATCAAGACCAACGTGGAAATGAAGGAGACTCTCAAGGATATAAAGGAGACTCTCAAGGATATGAAAAAGGACCAACCAGAAATTAAGCATACACTGACTGAAATAAAAAATATTATACAAAGACCTAAAAGTGCTCTGGAGCACCCCAAGAACCAAGTTAATGATTTGAAATACAATGAAGCAAAATCCACTCAGCTGAAAAAGCAAGTAACCAAAAGAACAACAAATACACCTCTATCAACAAATGAATCTAAAAATCAAGTGAATCAATAAGCTGATGAACAGGATAAACTGTTGAATGTAACAGAATCACGGACATAAAGAGGGAATGGACTGAACTCTTGGGGAGAAAGGGGGTGTGGGAAGTGCAGCAAGAGTCTGGACAAAAATCATGCAACTATGGGAGAGGACAGTGGAGGGTGGTGAGGGCAGAGGGTGGGATGGGTACCAGGTGGAGGGGAACTATAGGGTGAAAAAAAAGGGAACAATGTAATTAATAAACTGAACAATAAAGATTAATTTTTTAAAAATCTTCCAGCAAACAAAAGCCTTGGTCCTGATGGCTTTACAGGGTAGTTCTACTACCCATTCAAAGAAGAAATAAAAACTATACTCAGAATAATCAAAAAATTCAAGAGAAAGGCACACTTCCAAGTTCTTTTTATGAAGCCAGCATTAACCTAATCTGCAAACCAGATAAAGACACCACAATAAAAGAGAACTACAGGCCAATGTCCTTGATGAATATAGATCCTAAATTCCTCAACAAAATTCTAGCAAACCACATTCAGCATTATATTAGAAAGATCAGACATCATGACCAAGTGTGATTTATTCTGGGAATGCAAGGATGGTACAATATCTACAAATCAATAAATGTGGTATATCACATAAACAAATTTAGATACAAAAATCAGTTGGTTCTCGGCGTCCAGACAACGAGTGTCAGCCACTGCGCCTGGAGCGCGGCCATGAAGAAACTGTGGTGGGTCCTGAGAGGCCAGAACAAGAAGGAGCAGGACCTGACCGGGCAGTTCCTGGATGCCTCCTTGCTGAGCTTCAACACCAGCTTGAAGTGGTTTGCCATCTGCTTCGTGAGCGGCATCTTCTTCTCCATCCTCTGCACTGGCCTGCTGTGGCTCCCTAGGAACATCAAGCTGTTTATAGTGTTCTACACCTTTGGGAACATTGCCGCCTTAGCCAGCATGTGCTTTCTGATGGGACCCTTCAAGCAGCTGAAGAAGATGTTCGAGACCCAGAGGCTGCTTGCCACAGTCATCATGCTTGTGTGTTTTGTGCTGACCCTGTGTGCTGCTCTGTGCTGGCATAAGAATGAGCTGGCCCTGCTCTTCTGAATACTGTAGTTCCTGTCCATGACCTGGTATAGCCTGTTGTACATCCTTTATGCAAGGGACGCCATCATGAAGTGCTGCACTTCTCTCCTGAACTGAGAGCCAGACCCAAAACCCGCACAGCATTTGAAGTAGCTGTTGGTTGGTGGAGTTTTCCTGAGCCGGTGACCACCCTCCTGCCATGCCCTTCAGCACACGGAACCCGCAGCCGAGTGAACTGGGACATGCCCGCCCCTAGATCACATCACTCATGTGCTCTCCCCCACACGGAGGCTGATCAGCGCCTAATGAATGCATTGTAGCCATATTCTTACTCCTTTCTAAACTGCATTTGAGTTGTGACTATTCAGGGATAAGTCTCTGTTGCATGAACTTTGTTGGCTTTTCTAAAACACCAAGATTTTAAAATACTTTAAATGTGAAAGTTTCTACTTTAAACTAAAAATTGCTTATATGTAATAAAATAATATATGAATATTTACATTTTTTTAAAAAATCACATAACCATATCAATCAATGCAGAAATAGCATTTGACAAAATCTAAGAGCCTTTCTTGATAAAAAAAATTTCAGCAAAATGGGAATAGAAGAATCATATCTCAACATAATAAAAGCCTTATATGACAAACCCACAGCCAACATCATAATCAGTGGCCAAAAACTAAATGCATTTACTCTAAGAACAGGAGCAAGACAGGGATGCCCCTTTCAACACTCCTGTTCAACATAGTATTGGAAGTGCTGGCCATAGCAATTAGATAAAAAAGACATAAAAGGCATCCAAATTGGAAAAGAAGAAGTGAAACTGTCCTTACTCACAGATGACATGATACTATACTTAGAAAACCCCAAAGACTCCATCAAAAAACTGCTAGACCCAATAAGTGAATTCAGCAATATAGCAGGATACAAAATTAAAACCCACAAACGTATGGCCTTTTTATATATCAATAATGAACTCACAGAAAGAGAAACAAAAAAATCCTATTTACCATTACACCAAAAAAATGAAAATATTTAGGAATAAACATAACTAAGGAGGTAAAAGACTTGTACTCAGAAAACTGCAGGATATTGAAAAGAGAAAGAGGAAGACATAAATAGAAGAACATACTGTGCTCATCAGTTGATAGAATCAACATCATTAAAATCTCCATACTATCTAAAGAAATTTACAGATTCAATGCAATCCCCATTAAAATACCAAGGGCATACTTCAAAAATCTGGAACAGACTCTCCAAAAATTCATCTGGAATATAAAAAGACCCCAATTAGCCACAGCAATCTTGATAAATAAGAACAAAGTTGGAGGTATCACAGGACCAGATAGCATGCTATATTACCAAGCCACTGTTCTCAAAACCTTATGCCTGGTACTGGCACAAGAACAGATATATATACCAAAGAACAGAACGAAGAACCCAGAAATCAACCCAAGCCATTATGCTCAATTAATATTTGACAAAGGAGGCAAGGGCATACAATGGAGTCAAGACAGACCCTTCAGTACATGGTGCTGCAAAATTTGATCAGATACATAAAAAAAAAGAAGAAACTAGATCACGAACTTATACCATACACAAAAACAAACTCAAAATGGCTAAAGAACTTAAATTTAAGGCAGGAAACCATAAAAATCCTACAAGTGTCCATAGACAGCAAAATAGAAGATATATGTCATAATAATATCTTTACTCATACAGCTCCTAGGGGATTGGAAACTACAGAGAAAATAAACAAAGTAGGACCCCAGTGCACGAATCCTGCACCTTGAAAAGAACTGTGGGCCGCAAGACTGCAGTGGGCACAGGGGCAGGTCTCGGCCCATCTTCTGCACCCCAACCCAGGTCTTCCTGTCGTGGCCTTCAGTCCCTGTCTGCCAGCAGCCCCACTCCTGCCGCTGCAGCTCCCACTTACTGATGGTACCAACCCCATTCACACTGGGTGGGAGGGTTCCCTCAGCCCAGGAGCCCTCACAGTCTAGGAGCCCTCAGGGGATATACTACCGATGGCTTCGGCCTGCTCCCCAGGGGGTACGGGCCTAAGTCACAGTCTGGCTTTATTTCTTAGCATTGGCCCCAACCCCCTGCCCAGTGGTGGGAAGGGAGTGATCTGGGGCCAGGCCAATTGGAGGGGCTGTGGGAGGTTGAGGCACAGCAGGTTGCACCTTGACCAGCCTCTGTGGAGGCGTGGAGGCATGGAGGTGTGGAGGCGTGGAGGCGTGGAGGCGTGGAGGCATGGAGCCAGGACGGGGCCCACACTAAGGTCTCTGTGGCTGCCTCTGTGAAAGTGTCCTTGGTGCTGGACTGGCCCACACCATAACCTCTCCCACACCATCGCCTCTCCCGTGACACCACCACTCCCGCACTGCCAGCCCTCAGCCCTTGCAGCCACTATGCTTTGTCCAGAAGGATTTCTGGAATATTCGGTCTAATTAGCACATTACTCTTTTATTAATATAGATAGGACTACATCAAAATTAAAAGCTTGTGCACAGCAAAAGAAACCAAAAACAAAACAACAAGAAAGCCCACAGAATGGGAGAACATGTTTGCCAATGCTATTTCATATAAAGTTTAATCTCCAAAATTTACAGAGAACTCATACAACTTAACAAAAGGAAGATAAACAATGGAATAAAAAAACGGGCAAAGAACTTAAGTAGACACTTTTCGAAAGAGGACATACAGAAGGCCGAGAGATATAAGAAAACATGCTCAAAGTCATTAATCATCTGAGAGATGCAAATCAAAACAACAATTAGATACCATCTCTCACCTGTCAGAATGACTATCATCAACAAATCAACAAATGACAAGTGCTGGAGATGATGTGGAGAAAAAGAAACCCTTGTACACTGCTGGTGGGAATGCAGACTGGTGCACCCACTGTGGAAGGCTGTATGGAGTTTCCTCAAAAAGTTAAAAATGGAACTCCCATTTTTCCCAATAATCCCACTTCTAGGACTATATTCCAAGAAACCAGAAACGCCAATCAGAAAGGATATATGCAACCCTATGTTCATAGCAGCACAATTTACAATAGCTAAGATTTGGAAAAAAACCTAAGTGCCTATAAGCAGATGAGTGTATTAAAAAAAACATTGGTACATCTACACAAAGGAATACTAAGCTACTATAAAAAAGAAGGAACTCTTACCATTTGCAACAGCATGGATGGAATTGGAGAGCATTATGCTAAGTGAAATAAGCCAGTCAGAGAAAGATAAATATCACATGATCTCACTCATATGTGAGATATAATAATAAAACATAATTTGATGAACAAGAATAGATCCAGAGACAAATGGCAGGGGAGGGAGTTTTGGACAGCAACCAAAGGACTTGTATGCATGCATATTAGTATAACACATGGACACAGATACTGGGGTGGTGGGGGCTTGCCCGAGGTGGGAACAGATGGGGAGGAGGTCAATTGGGGGAAAACTTTAGACAATAAATAAAAAAAAATTGCAGGCAAAATCAAGAGCTTCACTGTCAAAAAAGATCTAAGGGAGTTTATTACCACCAAACCAGTACTGCAGGAAATGCTATAGGGACTGCTGTAAAAGGAAGAAATAGTAAGAAGAGAAACCAAGATGGTGGTATAGGTAAACATCTGAACTTACTTCCTCACACAACCACTTCAAAAAAACCTACAACTAATAGAAAAAAACGGACATCATCCAGAACCACAGGAAGACTGGCTGAGTGGAAATTCTACAACTAGAGGGGGAAGAAATAAGCATACTGAGACTCAGAGGAGGTGCAGAAGTAAAGTGCAGATGTACTGAGGCATGTGCGGAAAGGGCTGGCAACTGAGGATGTGGTTGTCTTTTTCAATCAGGAGGGAGACAAAAGCTGCCAACTTCTCTGAACTCCAGTTCCAGGCAAGACTCTGGGACCCCAGACTTATATGGGGGAAAACTGGACTGTCTGGGATCGGGCCAGAACACAAGGGTGGCTTTTTCTCAGAAGTGCTTGCAGTGATTACCTTGGGAAACTGAGACCCGGGGGCCTCTTAGGAAATTCTGTAGCTGCCTGGCCATATGCTGTTTCTTTTCTATGAAGATAAATCAAAGGCATGATTCTTATATGTTATTTCGCATTTTTTTAATGTTAGGAGTCCTATTATTTTTATTTCCCAACTAGAGGCCTGGTACACAAAATTCATGCACCAGGGGTTTTAATTCCCTCCCAGCTTGGTCACCCCTAACTGCCCTCCCCTGCAGGCCTAGTGCCAGGTGGAGGTCGGCTGGTTTGCCCTGAAGGGTGTCCCAGATTAGGGTGGGGGTTCCTTGGGGCATGGGGCATCCTGGGAGAGGATCCTGTGGTGGTTTGCAGGCCAGCCATGCCCCCCAGAAAACCAAGTGGAGGCCCTGGTATCTGGGATTTATTTATCTTCTATAATTGAAACTTTGTAGCCTTGAGCCAAGGCAAGGGCAGGCCAGGGCAGGAGGAAAGCTTGGCTTCCCCAGTCCCCGAGGAAATCCAAGCCTTCTGCTCTCTTCAGCTCCCTGGCTGCCACCATTTTGTTGGGATTTATTTATCTTCTATAATTAAAACTAAAAGATGAGACAGAGGGTCAAAAACCAGGACTACAAGCTTTATTAGAAGAGAAGGACCCCTGCTGTGCTGTCTCAAAAAGGGAGAGAACAACATGTGCAGATGGGGAACATGTTTTTTGAGGGGAGGAATGGGAAGGTATGGGGCTTAGGTTACTTGGCACATACTGATTGGTGGTTTCATATTAGGCACATGATTAGGCACTTAGGTACTTAGGAATCAGGGGCTTAGGGTATTTGGCAGGTGCTGATTGGTGGCTCAATGTATAGTTCATATAAGGTGCCTGGTGGGGTGCTCAGGAATGTCTAGGCCATAGGTGCAGGTTACATCATACTCCATCCATCAGTTGGGGAAGCCAAGCTTCCCTCCCTGGTCACCCCTAATTGCCCTCCCCAGGAGGCCTAGTGCCAGGTGGAGGTCGGCCGGTTTGCCCTGAAGGTGGGGAAGGGAGTATCTATCAGAAACTTTGTAGCCTTGAGTGGAAGCCAGGGTGGGTAGAAAACTTGGCTTCCTCCATTGCCAAGGAAACCCAAGTTTCCTGATCTCTCCATGGATGCATCCATCTTGGTTGGGTTGATTGGATGGTGGGCATGGCTTGTGGGTGTACAACAGGTACAGTCAATTTGCATATTACTCTTTTATTAGATAGCATGACTATGGATTTGAGCATCTTTTTTATTGTTCAGTTTATTAATTACATTGTTCCCCCTTTTTTATCCCCCTATAGCTCCCCTCCACCCTGTACCCATCCCACCCTCCACCCTACCCTCCCCCTCCGCACTGTCCTCTCCCATTGTTGCAAGATTTTTGTCCAGTCTCTTGCTGCACTTCCCACACCCCTTTTCTCCCCAAGAATTGTCCATTCCCTCTCTATGTCCGTGATTCTGTTATATTCACCAGTTTATCCTGTTCATCAGGCTATCAGTTCACTTGATTTTTATATTCATTTGTTGATGGATGTGTATTTGTTTTTCATAATTTATATTTTTACCTTTTTCTTCTTCCTCTTCTTAAAGAATATCTTTCAGCATTTCATATAATATTGGTTTGGTGGTGATGAACTCCTTTAGCTTTTTCTTATCTGTGAAGCACTTTATCTGGCCTTCAATTCTGAATGACAGCTTTGTTGGATAGAGTAATCTTGGTTGTAGATTCTTGCTATTCATTACTTTCAATATTTCTTGCCACTCCCGTCTGGCCTGCATCGTTTCTGTTGAGAAATCCGCTGACAATCATATGGGTGTTCCGCTATAGGTAACCAACTGTTTTTCTCTTGCTGCTTTTAATATTCTCTCTTTATCTTTTGCTCTTGGCATTTTATCTCGGGTGACCCAGGTTTCTTCTCCAGAGACGGCCCAATTCACGCCATTGGTCGAGAGACAGATCCATGGTGCCAGCTGCCCAGAGGCTTCAGCCACAGCTTGAACTGAAAGTTCACACATCAGCTGTGTGTATTTGGATAATAAGAAGAGGGTCCCTCTTGGCAAAAGGGCCAGAGGGGCCAATATAGAATACTCGGATGCCTTCCCAGTGCCTTAATCCCTTCTAAAAGGGATTAATTCCTTTCCTATCCTTTTTTTTAAGTTGCTGCCCAACATTCAAAGAATTAGTTTGTAAGTTTATTTGGGATAATTGTATAATATGCTGTTGTCAAATATCAAATATTATAATGACATTGTAGAATAATATCATGTAAGGGTATTGTGGTGTCACGGGAGGCTAAGGAGGGCCTAGCCTAAGGACTGGTGTCCATAAGAGATTACATGCTCTAGGCCATGTTAATTCAATCTCAAACTAGCTGCCAATTTTTTTATAACTTTATATAAACTCTGTCAGGGATGTAAAAACACAAATCACTTACCTTAGTTCAAGCATCCAAATATATTGATTTCCCCCCTTACTCCCACCACCTGCCACTTACCCTGAGGTTTGACATTTTGATGGACTTTTCTCAGTCTCTGGATCCATTTTTGTTCATCAGTCTATGTCATTCATTATATTCCTCAAATGAGTGAGATCATGTGATATTTGTCTTTCTCTGCATGGGTAATTTCACTTAGCATAATGCTCTCTAATTCCATCCATGTTGTTACAAATGGTAGGAGCTCTTTCTTTTTTACCGCAGCGTAGTATTCCATTGCGTAGATGTACCACAGTTTTTTAATCCACTCATCTGCTGATGGGCACTTCAGCTGTTTCCAAATCTTAGCTATGATAAATTGTGCTGCTATGAACATAGGGGCACATATATCCTTTCTAATTTGCCTTTCTAGTTTCTTGGTGCTCTTGGCATTTTAATTATGATGTGTCTTGATGTGGTCCTCTTTAGATTCCTATATTTTGGGGTTGTGTGTACTTCTTGGGCTTTTAAGTCAGTTTCTTTCACCAGCTGGGGGAAGTTTTCAGTCACTATTTCTTTTTTTTCTCTTTTTTAAAAAATATTTTATTGATTTTTTACAGAGAGGAAGGGAGAGGGATAGAAAGTCAGAAGCATCGATGAGAGAGAGACATCGATTAGCTGCCTCTTGCACGCCCCCTACTAGGGATGTGCCCGCAGCCAAGGTACATGCCCTTGCCAGAATCAAACCCGTGACCCTTCAGTCCGCAGTTCGTCACTCTATCCACTGAGCCAAACCGGTCTTGGCCAGTCACTATTTCTTCAAGTAGGTTTTCATTATCTTGCTCTCTCTCTTTTTCTGGCACCCCATAATTCGGATGTTGACATGCTTGAGGTTGTCCCAGAGGCCCCTTACACTATCTTCAATTATCTGGATTCTTTTTTGTTTCTTGCTTTTCCAGCCGAGTGGATTTTGCTTCTTTGTATTTCAAATCTTTGACTTGGTTCTTGCGGCCCTCTGGACTGCTTTTAGGTCTTTGTGTAATATTTTTTATTTCAGTCTGTGTATGCTTGATTTCTAGTTGGTCCTTTTTCATATCCATGAGGGTGTGGTTCATATCCTCAGAGGTCTTGGTCATTTCCTTGTAGGTCTCATTCATTTCCTCATTGGTCTGGTTTATTTCCTCGTTGATCTGGTTTGTTTCCTCATAGTTCTCATTAAGTTCATCAGCCTTTTCTAGGAGCCTCTTGAAAAGCCTTATAATCGTGGTTTTGAACTCTATGTCTTGTCGTCTTTTCTCCTCCATTTCTTTCACATCTGATTTCTTTCCGTATCTCTGCATGCTGGCTGCTTTATGTGGTAGATGTCCTCTAAGGGTCAGTGGCTCAGCCTCCCCAGTTACCTGAGGTGGGTACTCTCTTACTGCAATCCTTATTGGTTGTACAGTATTTTTGAATTTAAGGCCAGCTTGTTGTTGTTAGCCCTAGGAGGGTTGACCTCCAGGCCAATTGGCTGTGAAGGGAGACTATGTTCAGGTTGGATGGGTGGAGTCTCTGAGCTGAGCAGGCAGTCTCAATGTCAGCTACATCCTCTGCGCAGCTCGCACGCGCGCGGGTCCCTGTTGGGTGGTAATTGTTGCAGACACCTCCAAGAGAAAGCCGCTAGTCTCTACCCCTTGCCAGACAACTCTGCCTCTACCCAAATGAGTCTGCACACCCAAAGTCTCGCCCAGGGTTGTAAAACAAAGCAGTCTGGTGGTCTCCAGGACCAGGGGGCAAGTCGCACTTCTCTGCTGTCACACAGTTTACTTGCAGACAACCTGCTTTTCCCAGCAACCCGGTTTCTCCGCAGACTAGGAGACCTCTGCCGCGCCCGGCTTTCAGGGTGTGTTCCCCGAACCTCAGACCTCGCCTGGCACTTTGGAATCCATGCAGTGGGACGTCTCCACATACACCAGATCTCGGACCTCGCCTGGCGCTGAGGAATCCGTGCAGTGGGACGTCTCTGCCCTCCCTGTTGGCGAAATCCAGCAGGGGTTGCTGCTACCAGCCACCGCCCGCGTGCGTGACCAGGATGGCTCCTAACCTCTGTTTCCGCGCATATCTTCAAGGCTTCGCTCCCGCTGCTCTTCTGAGTCTCAGTGTCCCACCTTTACTTTTATTTGTGGTGTTTTCACTCAGTCAGCTGTCCGGTGATTCTGGATGGTGTTTGCTCTGCTGTTATGTTGTAGTTTTTGAATTGTTGCGCAGGGCAGAACAATAGGTGTTTACCTATGCCGCCATCTTGGTTCCTCCTCTCTTGAGCATCTTTTTGATATGCCTATTTGAAAAGGAAAATGGAGGGCTTGCAACCTAGTTCAGTATTTGGTTAAAACTGTAGTCTTACTTCCCCACTCTGACTGATGGGGTGGAGCTGCAGAGCCTAACCCTAGGACCCCCCCACCACAGCTGACTTGCACAGAGCTGAGGAGCATGCCCCCAAGGCCGCACCAAGACTAACTTGGGCAGAGCTATGGGGACCCTCAGAGGCCACCACAGGAGGGGATATATAGATCAGAGCCCCCTTCACGAGTCCAGTTTAGGCTTTGGATCCAGAATTCCCCTGGACTAGCAGATCTGCAAAATAAAGGTTACACTTTTCTTCCTCAGAGTGCTGGCTGATTATTATCCCGTGTATTCTGCCACAACATATTGGCTAGTTCCAAGGAGAGAGCAATGTATTTGTAGCACGAGCACTCCATCCTGTGCCACCCTGCTTCAGAATGCCTAAGCCATTTAGACCTCGGTATCCTGGCACAATGAGTAGTTATTACATCTGTGTCAGTCCAGGGAATGGGGACAGAAAAAGGACTTTGACTTGGATCTCTAAATGGGGAAGTGGCCAGTACTCCCTAAAGTGAAGAATAAGAAACACTGGGAGGAATCCAGCAGGGCAGCTGAGATCCAGGGCCAGGGATTGGTCAGGTAATTCCACCTGGAAGGAGGTGGAGGCTCTTTCAGGCTCCACTTTAAAGGTAGGGAAATTGTGGCAGAGCATTAAGCTGTCCCTTCACCCCCTGGGAGTTGAAGGCAGCTGGGTTTTGTGCGATTTCCTGTGTTGACCTGAAATGCAAAAAGGCAGCCATCTGTCCAGGAGCCTGGCCCCGACAAAGCACCTCAGGGTCCTCACTGTCCTCCTCCCTCCTGCCCTGAATAGTCCCACTCACAGCTGCCCAAACTGCAAGGGAATGAGTGGCAAAAAAGCCCGAGCCCAAGGCTGAGGAGCCAACAGCAGTGGTCTGAGGAAGCCTGGGCTCATGCAGGTCCTTTGTGGCCAGTAGAGGAGCAGCAGGTAATTCCAAATTGGGGGATCAGCAGGCCCATGGTGCTGCTGTCTTCCTCTCCCTCTCTGCACCACACACGGCTCCCTCACCTGAACATGATTTTGCAAGAGGAGCGCGTTCTTTTTTCAATAGGAAGGAGGAAGAAAACCAAGGCACCAGTCAGGCGGGAGAAACCTGCCAGTGGCTCTGACTTCGGGCCCAGCACCTCCCCGCCCCCCACCGGGCGGTGTCGACATCCAGGGCTGCAAGCCCGGGAAAACCGACGAGGGGAGGGGGCGGGGGAGGGGGAGGGGCAGTTCCCCAGCAGGTCCTTGGAAAAGAGCAGGAGGTGGCGGAGCGCAGGGAATTCGGCTCTTGGGAACCTGCCTCTCACCTGAGGAGGGAACAGTGAAAGTCTGATGACCTTGAACAAATGAAAGGTGTAAATTTGCAACATCAACATCGTCTCAAGGCGTTCTTAGCCTCTGCTTTCCTCCTCAGGTGTAAATTTGCAACATTAACAAGTTTCAGTTACAGAAGATAAGTAAATTGCACGTTTAAACACCTTTCCCTCCAGCTTTGCGATTGTTGAATGATAAACTTTCCGTTTCATTGTTCCTTCTGTCACATTCACTGTTTGCCCTCTTGCCCGCAGGGAACCTACAAGGGGGACAAATAGGTTCTCCTGAGGAAATGGCAGAAGACTAGAAGTTTCCCCTGCGACTTTCCCAAGCCCCCCTCTTCCCGCCCCTTCTCGCACTGGGGAAGGTCTGAGGATCTCCCACCCCTCCCCGGGGGCGGGGCCAATGCCGCGGGAACCGGACTCTTCCCGCATCTGCAGTACCGCCCCCCAGGATCTGGAGGTCTTGGGTGAAGGGGTGGCGGCATCAGCTCTAGGGCGGTGCTGGGTGGGGGTCGCAGTGGAATCATCCGGCCCCGCGCGAGGAGCAGAGCTGGTCAGGTCGTTTCATGCAGCGTGGCCTCAGCCAGGTGGGTCCGCTCCGCCCTCTTCCCTTTTGCCTTTCCCAGCCTTTCCGCGATGCGGGGTGCGCGCGGGGGCTGAGCACAGTTGGTAACTTACCAGTCCTGCAGTGAATGGGCAGCCCATTGACCCGGGCCTGTGGTGGCTACTGCTGATGTTTTTCTGATTTATTTCACTCAGCACAATACCTTCTAGTTCTATTCATGTTGTTGCTGATGGCAATGCTTTATTCTTTTTTATGCCTAGGTCTTATTCACAAATTATATATATATATATATATACACCACTTTTTTCTCCATTCGTCTATTGATGGACACTTAGATTACTTACAAATTCTGACTATTATAAATAATGCCGCAATGAACATGCATGATAGATATGTATTTATTGCTATTTTCTGTGAACTGTTTTTTTTATGTATTTTATTGATTTTCACAGAGAGGAAGGGAGAGGGATAGAAAGTCAGAAACATCGATGAGAGAGAAACACTGATCAGCTGCCTCTTGCACACCCCCCACTGGGGATGTGCCTGCAGCCACGATAAAGGCCCTTGACCAGAATCAAACCTGGGACCCTTCAGTCTGCAGGCCGACTCTCTATCCACTGAGCCAAACCAGTTTCGGCTTTCTGTGAACTGTTAATGTCTTTTTTGGTTGGCTTTTATTTATTTATTTATTCATTCATTCATTCATTCATTCATTTATTTATTGGCTTTTATTTATTTATTTATTTAGTGTGTGTGTGTGTGTGTGTGTGTGTGTGTTGGACTTTAAACCTTGTTGAAAGCAGCCACATGCATGGACTCCAAAGCAGTGATTTTCGCTTCTAGCATATCTGTTCCAATTTTATTGTTTTCTATTACACACTATCTCAGTTTAATTCCATATCACACCCAATCCTGTTTAGAAGAGCCCCAAATCAAGCCATGTGCTTAAATGATCTCGTGGAGCTCCCCTAGTTTTGCCATATCTGTGTCTCATCCCAAAGTTACACATCTAATAAGATGGAAGACTTGGCACCAAGTGCAGGGTGGTTTTTTTTTTTTTATTTCTTTGACTCATGCTGTGTAAGGCGTTCTTCTCTTAGCCTCTGCTTTCCTCCTCATCTCCAAAGAGATCAATGTCTTCTAGGTGTTTGCTATCGGTAGCTGCACCTTCTGTGACGTCTTCCACATGAGCAAGGGCCACATTTGCCCAAGCCTTCCTCACTCCTGGCAGGCTGACCTTTCCTTTTCATAAGATTTGATATGATGGTTATACCAATGTGGGGGATGATACGATTCGGCAAGTGGTGGGTCAAGGACTGCTTCAAATGCTGCCATATCTGCTGGTGATGCACATACCCCTCCATGTAGCACTTGGTAGTCGCTGGGCATCTGGAGGCCGATGGGTCTTTTCAGGTCTCCAAAACCCATGGCAGCCATTGATGTGGGAGCTGGGTGGCAGCAGAGCAAAGAGGAGTGCAGTTGTTATTGATTAGGGTTACTTGCTGGGATCTCAGTCTTTTTTCTGGATGCAGAAAAGATTTCACGGTCAACAAAAATACAATATAAAATGGGGGTTATTGAAGATGCCTGCTGAATAAGGAGTGGGCCTGTCCAGAGAGAGGGAGGGAGGGAGGAGGAGGAGAGGAGAGAGGAGCGATCCCAAATTTCTGGGACTAAAGAGGGATTTTCTCGGTGGAGCCTTTTATCTGCATTCAGGCACAAATGATAGATACAATATTTCTTCTAGGCATGCCCAAATGCAGATTTTATTTTAATAAGCCCAGGGTCCTAGTAAGGTCACATTGGCATTGAAGCCATGATCTTTTCCTCTGAGCTTGCATGGAGAACTGGCTGGCTTCAGAACTTGCCTGCTGGCGTTTTCCTATTGGTCAGCTGAGCAGCCCATAGAAAGGCGGACTGAAGACAATGTTGGCCCAACCCACGTTCAGAACCCCAAGACAGGCTTCATCCCAGATACTCATGGCTAAATTCCTACCTAAGAGCTATCTCAAGTTATGGGAACCCAATTCTTTGAGGATTTCTGGGCAAAGACCACTCTAACCTCTTTCAAGCTGATCGGGTCTTTGTGGGGCTTTGGATTCCCATACTTGTTAACTCTCATATTGGTATGGGCCTCCCTCCTCTGGGTAGGATCCTCAATGATCGGCAAACTCATTAGTCAACAGAGCCAAATATCAACAGTACAACAATTGAATTTTCTTTTGAAAGCCAAAAATTTTAAACTTAAACTTCTTCAAACGCCATTTATTCAAAATAGACTCATCCAGGCCGTGGTATTTTGTGGAAGAGCCACATTCAAGGGGCCAAAGAGTCACATATGGCTTGCAAGCCGTAGTTTGCCGACCACTCTAAGAGTCTACAGTAGCAGTCGCCAACCTTTTGGACCTTGCAGACCAGTGGTGAGTGCTGTTCCAAATGTTTCCTTAAACCAGCGGTCGCCAAACGTTTGGAATGCACCGACCACCAGTGGTCCGCGGACTACCAGTTGGCTACCGCTGCTAAGGCAAGCATGTCAAACTCAAAGGGTAACATGGGCCAAATAAACAAGGTTTAAGTTTATCTGGGTCACCAAAAAACCTACAATTTTCATAGAAACCAAGGTTTATTTCAATAGAGATATGCTGAATACAAAGGGCTAAAATAAATTAGTCATTGTTAACATAAAATAATAGAACATTTTAATAAAAATGAAGAGTTTTTCTTGAACATTAACTTACTAGACACTGAATAATGGCACAAATAAGAGTAAGCCAAATAAATCTATTTTTCTTATTCTCCGAATGCAAAATATTTCCTGCTATGCACACCAAACAAATCAGTCCAAGACTAATGACTTGGCAATCCACCGCTAAATCATTCCTTGCTGGTATTACTGGAGTGAAATTGTAGGCGCGTCAGGCGCGTCAGGCGCGTCAGGCGCGTCAGGCGCGTCAGGCGCGTCAGGCGCGTCAGGCGCGTCAGGCGCGTCAGGCGCGTCAGGCGCGTCAGGCGCGTCAGGCGCGTCAGGCGCGTCAGGCGCGTCAGGCGCGTCAGGCGCGTCAGGCGCGTCAGGCGCGTCAGGCGCGTCAGGCGCGTCAGGCGCGTCAGGCGCGTCAGGCGCGTCAGGCGCGTCAGGCGCGTCAGGCGCGTCAGGCGCGTCAGGCGCGTCAGGCGCGTCAGGCGCGTCAGGCGCGTCAGGCGCGTCAGGCGCGTCAGGCGCGTCAGGCGCGTCAGGCGCGTCAGGCGCGTCAGGCGCGTCAGGCGCGTCAGGCGCGTCAGGCGCGTCAGGCGCGTCAGGCGCGTCAGGCGCGTCAGGCGCGTCAGGCGCGTCAGGCGCGTCAGGCGCGTCAGGCGCGTCAGGCGCGTCAGGCGCGTCAGGCGCGTCAGGCGCGTCAGGCGCGTCAGGCGCAGGGGAGGAGCGAGTAAGCTAATAAAGGGAAATGAATGCAACGAGATTATAGTAATCAGTTATTAGCGAATGTTGTACTTGGTTATTAATTATGTATTACGGAATACATAAAGTAAGTTACAAAATTTCATTAAAATGTTTTTTTATATGCTGTTATATTGGCTGGGCCACAAAAATATTCATTGTGTGCCGCATGCAGCACACGGGCCGAAAGTGTGACCTGCTTGCTCTAAGGCAGCGGCCACCAACTGTTGGTCCTCAAACCATTGGTGGTCCGTGATGTCCCAAAATTTGGCGACAGTTGCTCTAAGGTGCCTTCCAAGAAGTTGTTAGCTCCCATACTTATTGCTTGCTGACGAAGGTTGCTGCCAATGTTTGTCCAAGGGCCCAACATAACAAGTGTGTTATTGAGAAGTGAGGACTCGGTGTCCTTCAGACAGTACCATTTGGAGCTATATGGCTGCTATGTGAGAGTGAATTGTTTTAATAAACTGAGTACTATGGGTCTAAATAATAGTATGAAGATATATGGGCACAGCAAAGGGTAGCCAAAATTTACTAATTAGCCACATAAGAGGAGAGTGTGCCTGTAAGCTTCTAGCTACAACAGTTATGGGCAACCTTTTGAGCTTGGTGTATCAAAATTTGCCAAAAAACTGAGCAAAACTCAGGTGGTGTGTCACTTTGAGAAAAAAAACATAATTTTGCGATATTTATAGTTTAAATAATAAAAAAATGTATAATCCTATCTAATAAACTAGTAATATGCAAATTTGACCGTACCTTCACCACACCCACAAGCCAAGCTTACAGCCATGCCCATCAGACAATCCGGAGCAAATTCTGCAAATAAACCACAACCAAGATGGCTGCCACCACTGAGAGCAGAAGGAAGGCTTGGGTTTCCCCAGCAACAGAGGAAGCCAAGCTCTCTGCCTGCCTAGGCCTCCACGCAATGTTACAAAGGTTCAATTATAAAAGATACAGAAATGGCAGCAGCCACTGAGCTGGAGAGAACAGAGGCTTGGGTTTCCCTGGCAATGGAGGAAGCTTTCAGTCTGCTGTTGCTGGCCCAGGCCTCCACTCTAGTCTACAATGTTTCAAACAGAAATGGCTGCCACCCCAGAGCGAACGGAAGGCTTGGCTCTGCTCCAGGCTACAAAGTTTCAATTGTAGACATAGATTAATCCCACATCCAAGAGCTTCCACTTAGGTCGCTGGGGGGCGTGCCCGGCCTGCAAACCTGCACAGGCCCCCTCGCCCAGGCCGCCCCTCACCCCAAGGGAACCCCCATCCTGATCTGGGACATTCTTTAGGGCAAACCAGCTGGTTCCCACCCATGCACCAGGCCTCTATCCTATCTAATAAAAGATTAATTTGCAGATTGACCAGCACTCGAACACACAAGAGGGCTGCCTCCATGTGGTCAAAGATCCTGCCCCCATGTGGACACAAGATGGCCAGCAGGGGAGGGCCGTTGGAGGTTCCAGGCCCTGCAAGGGAGGGCAGTTGTGGGTGATCAGGCCTGCAAGGGAGGGCAGTTGGGGATGATCAACCCTGCAGGGGAGGGCAATTGGGGGCGATCAACTTGGGTGCAAATAGGCTGGCAGGGGAGCAGTTAAACATCAATTAGGCTGGCAGGGTAGTGGTTAGGGGGTGATCAGACTAGCAGCAGAAGCAGTTAGGGGCAATCAGGGAGGAAGGCAGGTGAGCAGTTTGGAGACAGCAGTCCTATAGGATCAGGCCTAAACAGCCAGACATCCCTTGAGGGGTCCCAGATTGAAAAGGGTGCAGGCTGGGCTAAGGGACATCCCCTGCCCCCCTTGTACGAATTTCGTGCACCAAGCCTCTAGTTGTAATATATAACTGTATTTAATAAACCAAACACTAATTATTTAACTTACCTGCTTAGTGGCTTCTTTGTTCATCTGTCAGTGGGTTCTTTTGTTGGTCTTGATATTATTTAACTTGTGTGGGGTGCCATGAACTAAGATAAGGGAGGGGGAGGGGGAATTCTTTAACTAACCAGCCTATTAGTGACTTTCTTGTTGCTGAATTTAATTGGCTAAACCTTCAATTGAAGGTTGGTATTTTGTATACTTCCAACCAAAGCAAGTGCTAGTAACTTCATCTGGCAATCTGTTTTTTTTAATTAATTTTTTTTTTTAAGTATACCTTAGCCGACACCGGTTTGGCTCACTGGATGGAGCGTCGGTCTGTTGACTGAGGGGTCCCAGGTTCGATTCCGGCAAGGGCATGTACCTTGGCTGCGGGCACATCCCCAGTAGGGGGCGTGCAAGAGGCAGCTGATCGATGTCTCTTTCTCATCGATGTTTCTGACTTTCTATCCCTCTCTCTTCTGCTCTGTAAAAAATCAATAAAATATATTAAAAATTTTCTTTAAAGTATACCTTAGATTTAATAGTAGTACATATGTTTTCCTTTTATCTCCCCATGTCCTCCCCCCAGTCTCCCCTATCCCCCAGCACATGTCCCCACCTGCCCCCACCCCAGTGTCTTTCATTCATTGGTTATGCTCATATGCATGCATACAAGTCCTTCGGTTGATCTCCCCCAGCACCCGCCCCCCCCACCCTCCCCAGCCTTCCCCCTGTAGCTTGACAGTCTGTTCAATGCCTCCCGGCCTCTATATCACTCACTTGCCCCTGTTTCTTTTCTTCAAAAATATCTTGCCTTTGCATGTTAGAAATAAATATATAAGAACAAAAAATGTTTGAGTCTCAGTTTCAATGTCCAACTGTTCTGACTCGCAGTTTCAATGTCAAATCGTTCTTTATGAGTACATGTCAGCAATGGTATCCAGATGGTAGACACATCGTGGCAATGCAAGTTCCATCCTCTCTGGTTTGGTCCTGGGCCGCGTGCAGCCATGCACAGCTGCCGACTGCTATCATGGCAAGGTGTCGTCAGCCTCCCCCATCTCTGGACCATCCTCGGGGCTGGAACAGACCGGTCAGGTCTTCACTGTCGCAGGAACCCACATGGTCTTGGAGTTGTTCTCTGAAAACACACAAACACATTCTCGACCAGAAGTTACCAAGGGGATCCTCTCTGTAAAATAGACTTGGGATTCTTTTTATTTTGGCCTAAATGATTTTCCTTTGGCTTATTTTGTCACCATGTGTGTTTTTTCATGGGTGTCCTGCTGTTGGCTTTACAAATGGAAGTTACTTTTCTGGAGTAAGAATTTTCTAGATGTATTTTACTTATTCGATATTTTTCCTTACATGATATTACCCCACTATCCCCCCCCCCTTTTTTTTATTAATGGGGGCTTTTGGAAATTTTAGATTGCAGTCTTGGTTATTTTAATTTTTGCACACAAATATGACTGCTTTAGGTTCTTTGGATGTTAGGCAATTTTACAGTGAGATGAACTGCTAATAGATATTTTAGTTAATGTTTTAGAAAAAGCTTTTTGTCCAGTACACTTAAATTTTCTTGAGTATTCACTTATTTGACTTGGCCAATTCAAATTAATCTGAACACTTGATTACTATTTCACTGTCAATTTTAATACTCAATCAGGAATCTTAGTTTACCCTGAAAATATTAGTGGAAAGGAATATTTGCATTTTTGAGTAGGTCCTGAGCATTCCTGGTAATATACTGAATTTAGATATAGAGCAGCTATTGCTGGCCGAGTCTCTGTCTGCCACCTGGGTCTCGGTCTGAGTTGTCGTGGGAGGTGAAGCAGCTCTGGGGGCAGGAGACCTCCCTCAGGAGGGGTGAGAATTCAAGCCCCTGCAAGGTTTGTCAGTGAGTTCTGTGCTCCACCTCTGTTGACCTTTTACCTCTCTCCTGTTGACCCCTCTGCAACTGTGCCTGTCTTAGGTTGTTCCTTCCCTGAGGAATCTTACCCATCTCTGGCTTACCAGACATCCTCCTGGGTCAAACAGGGTGATGTGAGGTTCAGTTCTGTCTCCTTTGTAGTCTATACCCCCATGGCCTCCAAGTCCAGCACCTGCATTGGGGTCCCCTCGCATGCTGGCGGGGTCCCGGTACTGATCACACATCTCATTGGGTGAGAGACACAACCATGGTGCCAGTGACCCAGAGGCTTAAGCCACAGCTTGAACTGAAAGCTCAAGCAACATCTGTGTATTTGGCTTGTAAGAAGAGGATCCCTCTTGACAAAAAGGGCAAAAGGGGCCAATATAGAATGCTCAAGTGCCTTCCCAGTGCCTTAATTCCTTCTGAAAGGGATTATTTCCTTTCCTATCCTTTTTAAAATTGGTGCCCAACATTCAAAGAGTTAGTTTGTAAGTTTATTTGGGATATTGTATAATTGCTGTTGTCAAATATCAAATATTATAATGACATCGTAGAATACTATCATGTAAGGGTATTATGGTGTCACAGGAGGTAAAGGAGGGCCTAGCCTAAGATCTGGTGTCCATGGAGATGACAAGCTCTAGGCCATGTCAATTCAATCGCAAACTAGCTGCCAATTTTTTTTTATAACTTTATATAAACTTTGTCAGGGATGTCAAAACACAAATTACCTTAGTTCTAGAGGTCAAATGTATTGACTTTCCCCCTTACTTTCACCACCTGCCACTTACCCTGAGGTTTGACATTCTGATGGACTTTTCTCAGTCTATGGATTTATCATTGTTCATAGGTATGTGTCATTCATTATATTCCACAAATGAGTGAGATAATGTGATATTTATCTTTCTCTGCCTGGCTAATTTCACTTAGCATAATGCTCTCCAGCTCCATCCATGTTGTTGCAAAAGGTAGAAGCCCCTTCTTTTTTACCGCAGCATAGTATTCCATGGTGTAGATGTACCATAGTTTTTTAATCCACTCAGCTGCTGATGGGCACTTAGGCTGTTTCCAAATCTTAGCTATGGTAAATTGTGCTGCTATGAACATAGGGGTGCATATATCCTTTTTAATTCACATTACTAGTTTCTTGGGATATATTCCTAGAAGTGGGATCACTGGGTTAAATGGGAGCTCCATTTTTTTTTTTTTGAGGAAACTCTATACTGTTCTACACAGTGGCTGCACTAGTCTACAATCCCACCAGCAATGCACGAGAGTTCCTTTTTCTCCACATCCTTGCCAGTACTTGTCGTTTGTAGATTTGTTGATGTAAGCCATTCTGACAGGTGTGAGATGGTACTGCATTGTCATTTTGATTTGCATCTAGCAGATAACTAATGACTTTGAGCAAGTCTTCATATGTCTCTGGGCCTTCCTTTTGTCTTCTTTCGAAAAGATTCTATTTAGGTCTGTTGCCCATTTTTTTATTGGATCATTTGTCCTCCTTTTAAGTTATATGAGTTGCTTGTAGATGCTTCAGATTAAACTTTATCAGTGATAACATTTGCAAATATGTTCTTCCATACAGTGGGTTTTCTTGTTGTTTTGTTGATAGTTTCCTTAGTTGTGCAAAAGCTTTGTATTTTGATGTAGTCCCATTTGTTTATTTTCTCTTTAGGTTCCATTGCCGTAGGAGCGGTATCACTGAAGAAGTTCTTTTGGCATATGTGAATTTTTCTTCCTGTGGATTCCTCCAGGTTGTCCAGTTTGTTGGAGTAGAGTTGTTCATAGTATTTTTTAACAATCCTTTGTATTTCCATGGGGTCTGTTGTTACTTTACTTCTTTCATTTCTGATTTTATTTATTAGGGTACTTTCTCTTTGCTTCTTGGTGAGCCTTGCTAGAGGTTCATCAATATTGTTTATCCTTTCAAAGAACCAGCTCTTGATTTTTTTTATTGTTTCCTTGGTCTTTATGTCATTTTTCTATACTCTGCTCTTTACTATTTTCTTCCTTCAGCTTACACGGGGCTTTTTTGTTGCTCTCTTTCTAACTCTTTGAGTTGTTGGGTTAGATAATTTATTGTTGCCTTTTCTTGTTTTTTGCAGTAGGATTGTACAGCGATGAACTTACATCTCAAAAGTGCTTTCGATGTGTCCCATAGATTTTGGATTGTTGTGCTATCATTGTCATTTGTTTCCATGATGTTTTCTATTTCTTCCTTGATCTCTCTGGTAACGCAGTCATTGTTTAATAGCATGCTGTTTAGTCTCAATGTGTTTGGTTTCTTTGGATTGTTTTTATTGTAGTTGATTTCCACCTTTATGCCACTGTGATCTGAGAATATGCTTGATATGATTTCTATCTTCTTGAATTTGGAGAGACTTTGCCTACGACCCAACACATGGTCTATCTTTGAGAATGACCCATGGGCACTTGAAAAGAATGTATATTCTGTGGCTTTTGGGTGAAATGATCTGAAGATGTCAATTAATTCCATCTGGTCTAGTGAGTCATTGAGGATTGATGTTTCTTTACTGATTTTTTGTTTAGAGGATTTGTCCAATGGTGATAATGGGGTATTAAAGTCTCCTACTATGAAAAAATAAATAAAAAATAAAGCCTTCTACTATGATTGTATTGCTGTCTATCTTTCCCTTGATATCCTGTAGAAGTTTTTTTTATGTATTTGGGTACTCCTGTATTGGGTGTGTATATGTTTACCAGAGTTATTTCTTCTTGTTTGATTGCACCCTTTAGTATTATGAAGTGGCCTTCTTTATCTCTTGTTATGTCCTTCACTTTGAGATCTAATTTATCAGATATAAGTATTACTAGCCCAGCTTTTTTTACATTTCCATTCGCCTGAAGAACATTTTCCCATCCTTTCATCCTCAGTCTTTGGGCATCTTTTATTCAGAGATGGGTTTCTTGTAGACAGCAGATATATGGGTTGTGTTATCTTATCCAGCCCGTTACCCTATGTCTTTTCATTGGAAGCATTTAAACCATTTACATTTAAAGTTATTATTGCTAGGTATTTATTTGTGGCCATTTTTGTTCTTTACCCCTGTATGCTTTCTTTGCTTCCTATTACTTTTTACAGCAGACCCTTTAGCATTTCTTGCATTGCTGGTTTGGTGGTAATGAATTCCCTTAGTCTTTTTTTGTCTGTGAAGCTCCTGATTTGACCTTCAATTTTGATTTATAGCCTTGCTGGGTACAGTGTTCTAGGATTCAGACCCTTTCTTTGCATGACTTTGTATATTTCATTCCAATCCCTTCTGGCCTGATAAGTTTCTGTTGAGAAATCACTTGCTAATCTGATGGGGGTTCCTTTGTAAGTGACTTTCTGTCTCTCGTTGGCAGCTTTTAAGATTCTCACTTTGTCGTTGATGTTTGCAATTTAATTATAATGTCCCTTGGCATATGTCTTTTGGGGATTATTTTGCTTGGGTCTCTGTAAACTTCTTGGATTTGTATGCGTTTTTTCTTTCCTATATCAGGGAAATTTTCTGTCATTATTTCTTCCAACAGGTTTTCTATTCCTTGCTCAGTTTCCTGTCCCTCTGGAAGCCTTATTATGTGGATGTTGTTTTGTTTCATATTGTCCCAAAGTTCCCTTAGTCTCTCCTCCTGTTTTTTAATTTTTTTTTCTAGAAGCTGCTCTACTTGGGTATTTTTTCCTACCTTGTCTTCTAGCTCACTGATGCGGCCCTCTGCTTCTTATAGTCTACTCCTGATACTTTTTATTGAGTTCTTTACCTCAGCAATGTCACTTTGCATTTCTTCTTGGCTCTTCTTCATTTCTACTTGAGTCCTCTTCATTTCTTCTTTGGTCTTCTTCATTTCCTCTTGGCTGTTCTTTAATTCCTCTTGGTTCTTACTCATAATGACTTCTATTCTCTTCAGCCATCCTCTGACCATTTCTCTGAACTCTCTCTCTGACAGGTTGCTTGCTTCCATTTCGTTTATCTCTTTTCCTGGTGAGGCTTGTTTTTCTTTCATTGGTGGGCTGTTTCTTTGTGTCCCCATGGTCTCTCTTCTCTGTGTGTCTGGTTATGAAGATCTCACTCTCCTGTGTTGATTTAAAGGCTCAAACTGCAACACAACCAGGTGCAACGCACCAAGCACTGAACAGGAATGTATTCATGGTATTGGTAACTCCAAATTAAAGGTGATTGCCAGAGGAAGGCAAATTAGGTGGTAGGTAAGAAAGAAGAGAGTAAATGATAACAGATACACACATACACGTAAGAAAGAAAAAATAGAAAGAAAGAAAGAAAGAAAGATAGAAAGAAAGAATGTCAAAATGAAATTGGGAAAAGGGGAAGAAGTAAAAAGAAAGAAAAGGGGAATAAACTATAAATATGGTTTGAAAACTCCTATAGGACAGCCAGTAATCCCAGTAAAAGCCAGCAACAAGTACCTGGAGATTGATACAAACTACATAGAACAACTAATATCAAGGGAAGTGAGGGAACACAGAAGCATAAATCTATTAAAAAAACAATGCAAATAACAACAAAACAAACAATGCCAAAAAAAACCCACAAAACAAATTAAAAGAAAAGAATAAGCAAACCGTCTCACAAACATGGAGAAAATATCTATATGTTCAACAGTCAGGTAAACAACATCAACAGGACAGAGAGAAAAACAATTTAGGATAGTGAAGTCAGAAAAGCGAAAGGTGTGTATGGACTTGGAGCAGGTGGTTGGAGATTAGATGTAAAAGTGGGGTGAAATTTTAACAGGCGGTAAAAAGAGAGAATAAGGAACATCTAAAGCAGAAAAAGTGTAAGGGAATAAGACACTAACTAGGGAAAGGTTAGCAAGAGAGTGATGGCATAAGGGTGAAGTTGAGGTAAAGTAAAAAGATACTAAAGGATAGATGAAAATAGACTGTACAACACTAATCCCAAAATAGAATAAAGATGAAATAAAATGGCACTTTAAAAAAAGGTTAAATAGTAGTAGACATAAAATTGATTCCTTAATTTGTATTACACAAGAGTCAATTTTTGATTCAGCCACTGGGTGGCAGTGTTTCTGGATTGACCTCCGGGTCTATGGTCCTCTCTAGCCTGAACTAAAATCCCGCTATCCCTGTGGTAATCAATACTGATTTGTGGGAATGGGCTGCCCCAGAGCTGCCTCTCTAATGGTGACCACCCATTCTGATCCCCAGCCTCCAGAAAAACAGCTCACCCCTGTGGTCTCCCAGGTTATCCTCCACCAAGGGATCCCACATTCCTGGTTCAGCACTGATAAACTCAGATTAGGAGAGGAAAAGACACAAGCGCACTAACTCAAGTTCCACTCATATGTCTGCGCAAAACCCCTTTCCCCCTTGGGTTTGGCAGCCAGCACCCTCCCAAAATTGTTAGGCTGGCCTTCTCTGTCAGGTCCAAATGGGTTGCTTTCTTGGAATCCCCTCTGCCACCATCCCCAAGGGTTCTCTTCCATGTTTACCATCTCCAACAGCCACGGACTTTTTTTTTTCAGGCGCAAATATCCCTGCTTTGCCAGCTCCCCTAACCCCAGGTGAAATCTGACCTTTCAGTGGCAGAGCACAGGGCTCCTTGAAATCGGCTTCCGCGTCAACTAGGAAGGCCTTTCCCCTTCAAGATGGCACAGTCTGCCTCGGAGCCGGTGGCTCCACGAGAGAACCCAGCTGCTCCAGGGCCGCTCGGTTAGGGGAGGCAAATCAAGCGGTCCCCCTCCTTCTCCCATAGCCCAGCTTTCCCCCAACTCACCAACAAACACTCCCCGCACGACCCGCAGCTGCTCCTTCTGTCTGCCCTGAGACAAATCATTACTTGTCCTTCTGTTCCGCCACCATTTTTTTTCTCTCTGTCAATCTGTTTCTTTTGTTGGTTTTGATATTATTTAACACTGAGAATAAGGTCTCACAAAAGGATTTAGAGGGAAAATTATGAGTAAAGCCATTGCTATATTTTTCAGGTTGCTAAAAGTGTCTGGTAATCGGTTCCAGGCACTCCAAATTTCCTGTTCGTAATGGCACTCCTATTGATTCTCCAAGTGGCACCTTTCCAGATTCTCAAGCTTTGTTCTCAAGTCGACAAACACCTGAGCCCAGATGCTGTCTTGAAATTCTGCAAGTTGCATCTCCAAATCATCAATTTGCATCCATTGGAAACCATTTAATTCCAAACTAATACAGACTACTACATCGGAATACTTAATCATTTTTATGGTCTGCTCTAGGCTTCTAGATTGATTAAATCTATCACTGAACTGGTCAAGTAACGAGTCTAAAACATGCTGGTACTTTATATACAAGAGTTCCATTTCATTTTGTACAGCTGCACTGGCTTTCTCAAAATACTTTGTTAATCGAGGAAAATACTTGGAAGTTTTAGTTTCTACATCTCGTTTGAAAACTTTAAGATTACTTTCCAAAGCTTTTATGTATCCAAACATAACATCAATACTTTTGCCAAAACCTTGTAACTTTAAGTTCAGTTGAATAATATGAACAGAGAGATCTGTGAAAAAT
Organism: Antrozous pallidus; assembly: GCA_027563665.1. NCBI lineage: Eukaryota > Metazoa > Chordata > Mammalia > Chiroptera > Vespertilionidae > Antrozous > Antrozous pallidus. Next base: position 54,379,977 of record CM050509.1, read on the forward strand.
ATCAGGGTGTTGACTCACTTATCATCATTGAGCTGAGAAAGTTTCCAGATCCTTACCCTCAAGAAATACCTTAATTTCTTCAAAGCACTCCACAAAGTGCTCAAGAACTTTTCCTTTCCTCAGCCATCTTACATTATTGTACATCAGCAGTCCACTGTAGGTGGAATCAACCCCCCGTAAAAGTGCAGAAAATTCTTGCTTCTGAAGGGGGTGAGAAGCTATTAAATTAACTATCTTTGTAACAATTGTCATTAAGTTGTTTAAGTCGGTGAATCCTGCCACATAAAACCTCCTGATGGATAATACAATGAAAAGGCACAATCTAATGTCCAATAGCTTCTGTAAACAATCTGACAAATCTGACTTTTTTCCCAGACCATGTTTGATGCCCCATCTGTCGTCACTGACACAACTTTACAGATATCAATGCTTACGTCACGGAATGTTTGTATAACAACCTTACATATTTCACTTCCTGATGTACTTGCTGGCACTGATACTAACTTTATCAACTCTTCTCTCATCGTGAGACCATCAGAATATCGACCAATAATGGCCAACTGAGGATGTGATGTGACATCAGTAGTTTCATCAAGAGAGATAAAAAAAATATTTACAATTACGTATGTCTCTCTTTAATTGATATTGTATGTTTGAGTTCAGTCTCATTATTCAGTCTTTTATGATATTTCTACTGAGTAGTAACTCAGACATTCTCTTAATAATTGCATCTTTATTCTGCATATCGTGAAATAGAACTGGTGCACATCTTAGGAGAGTTTCTTTAATAAATTCTCCCTCACTGAGTGCTTTTTTATGCTGAGCTATGCAGTGAGCAATGTTCAAACGTGCAGATGTTAAATTTGTAGAGCCTTTTATAAATTTAAGGATGAAATTAGATTGGCTCTTATAAAGGTGTAGCAGCCTAGAAATGTATTACTTCCTTTCATTCTTTTTTCCAAGAGCTGGGAATGATTAGTTTCAAAATGTCTATTTATATTCCACGTTCTGCTTACTACTGTTTCAGTACATAGAAAGCAAACTGATATGCCATTTTTTTCTATAATGCCATACATCTCGGTCCATGTCTCTTGAAAGGTTCAGCTACTGCTACTACCACTTCCTGTACTTAACCTTGTTTTTTGTTTTGTTTTGTTTTGTTTTTTGGTTTCTCCATCACGGGGGCAGTGACAGAAGATAGAATTATAGATAGCCTATTAGCCCTGCAGGCAATTAAGGGTTAACTAGCCTAACTGACCACAAGATGGCACATGTAACTGTCTTTTAGGAAAGGCCGGGGTTAATAAGGATGCACAACAGTAATAGTGGTGAAATGGAGTCTGCACTATGCTGCAAAATGACGTTTCTTACATAAATTAAGATGGCTGCTGCTATTTCTAATGGTGGGAATCGACACCCATAGCACAGGCCCTCACCTCTCCCAGCCTCCCCCTCACTTATCTCATTAATGATGTGCAATTAGAAATCCACAACACCCAGAATAGTAGATTGGATGATGGTTGCTATGGTTGTGTGGTTGCTGGTAATATTAATCACAAGGCCCCCAGCGATAAGTCCCCCACGGCATTCTGCTGCTCCCTGCTCCGCCGACTAGAAGTGAAGTCAAAGATCCCCTCATGGCCTAACCGGAAGTCCCAGAACTAGACGATCTGTGCCGGAGTTCTGTTGTTTTGGCCTACAGACCTCCAGCACAGTGTGTTTACACTACAACAAATGTTTCATCCTCTGCTACTATACCGGGCCGTGCAGTACCCGAGGATGAAACATCCTTCTTGGCATGTGATCCCATACTTCTCTGTATGCGACCGCATGCAGCCGCGAGTCATCGAAAATGGTTACACTTGTCATAGGTTCGCCATCACAGAGCTAGAATTTTGGGAAAAGGGGCAAGCAAGAAGAACCATCAGTGTTGTCTAACATTTCTTTAGGATGGAAGAAGTGAGGTAGCCGATGCATTAGAAAAGTTTGTTGAGGTAGATCACCAGGAAGTGTTACCCAATTCCAGAGACATAAAGGTTTTATATATACCCAGCTGCAAGCTAAGAATCTAAGCCAGCAGGTTATATTGAATTGTAAAGTATTGGCAGTGAGATTGGCCAATTGGCAGGCACTCTCCTTCCTGGCAGGAGTGAAGTAATAAACAGGAAATTGACAAAGGAGACAACTCATACATATATGGAATATTAGAGGTATTCTGGTTTATGCAAAAAGTAAAGAATAGGTATTTGAGGTCCTCTAGCGGTTAACACATGTATGATCTGTCAGGAGAAGGTGATGTGTCCTCCGGTTCCTCCAACTGTATCCAGCCTTTGACCATCCGCAGACTGCTCTCTAGGCACAAGAACCAGCCCACCTACCACTAACAGGCCTGCCCCATGGCATCCCCAGTAGGTCCTATGGTTTAGGCCCTGGAAAAAACAAATCCACTGAATGGCACTGCTTCACCTTACATCCGCAGGTAAAAGTAAGATCTGGAGCTGCTAAGCTGACAAAATAATGGCAAAACAGCTCCACAAATCCCTCTGTCCACTGGAGAGAGGCCTGTCCTCCAAAAGTTTCTGGATCACAAAAGGTGCAGAGAAATGCCATACACCTTCCAATACAACCCCACCCATTCATATATGTGGTATTGGGGAGCCTTTGGGGTCCTGTCGCCAGGAGGAAGAGGCTTGGGAAGGCCACCAAAGCAGTTATGGCATCTGGGATCCCTCTCCTCATTCCTCTGGGAAACCAGATTCCCCCAGCCAAAAGCAGCAACCTTGTCCTCTTGGCACACTAGTGGACAGGTATCTTCAGGGGTCTTCCCTGAGTGTCCTCACGGGGTCTTCTCTGACTATGACCTAGTGCTCCAGTCCCTTGCGACACTGTCACAGCTTTCACTGCTGGCTCTGGACAGCGGCACCTGGAGTTCCCTTGTTCTCCTGGCACCTTGCCTCTCTTCTGCTCTCCTCTGGCCGCGTGGTCGGCTTTCAGAGCTCAGGGGGCCGGCCCCTGCCCACATCCAGGCATTTCAGGAGGTCAGGCCAACCTCGGCCACAGCCCTTCAATTGCAGTGTGCAGCGGCAAATCCAATGGACCTGCAGACAGCTGAGTCAGAAGGACTCCCTGAGGATCATTTGTTGGGTAGCCCGTTCAGGAAAGTTCACTTGGCAGTGTCTGCACTCTTTCCGATCACCACCAGAGTGACCAGTTGGTTGAGCACTGGCCTGTTGTTCAGATATGATTCCACCATACCTTTGGGGGGTGGTTGTTTTGTATTTTTCTGTTTTTGTTTTGTTTTGTTTTGTTGTTTGGTAGTGAAGGGTGGAGGGAGAGTAAGGGGTACGGTTCAGGGAAAGGCCTGATTCACATTAGCGGTACAAGGCTGCCATCCAGTGGTAATGATTTGCCCTCCCAAACACTGCCTGGTCCTTTGCAGCCAAGGAGATTGACAAGGGCATGAAGACATGCACAGGGACTATGGGTCCAGGTCCCCGAGGTCAATGGGTCGGCCAGGTCCATGGAAGCTGTAGAGACAGGCTTCTGAGCAGAAGGCATAGGGGCTTTTGGTTTCCTGTCCCCTGGCTCATAGGAAGCCAAGAATCGGCACCATGGAGGCAGCCATGTCTGGGCGGGATTAGGGAAAGATGAATGTAGTCTTTTGGATTTGGTACAGGTTCCCTTCAAGTGCTTTGAGTCCTTGTGCGGTCTGTGCCAGAATCATGTGCCAAGTCCCACAGGCTAGTCCTGATCTCCATATTCGGATTGGATCTCAGCCCCAAGTGGTATCAGTCTATCCCTCAAACCAGGACCCTGGTTTAACTTCACGAGCCTGCTGAGTTAAGCAAGGTGGAAATAGAAGGATCATACCTCAACATAATAAAAGCTATATATGACAAACTCACAGCCAACACCATTACTCAATGGGCAAAAACTAAAACTGTTTCCCCTAAGAACAGGAACAAGACAGGGGTGCCCACTGTCACCACTCCTGTTTGACATAGTGCTGAAAGTACTAGCCATTGCAATCAGACAAGAATCAGAAATAAAATGCATCCCATTTTGAAAAGAAGAAGTAAAACTGTCCTAATTTGCTAGTGACATGATATTGTACACAGGAAACACTAAATACTCCATCAAAAAATTCATATACTTGCCAGGGAAATGCCTGATTCACATTAGAGGTGCAATACTGCCTTTAAGCAGTATAGATTTCCTCTTCCTGCCAACCCTGCACTGTCCTTTCCAGCATTGGAGACTAAGAGGGCATGTAGTCATGAACAGGGGCTATGAGTCCAGAGGTCAAGAGGTTGGCCACGTGCTGGCTGAGTCAAAGTAGCTGTAGAGTCGATCACCGGGTATTGTGTGGACAGATGGATGGTGGAGTTATCTGTCCCACTACTCACAGAAGCCAAGACTCAGGACCATGGCTGTCGCCATGTCTGGGTAGTACTAGAGAAATATGCCAGAAAGAACCTAGGCCTGTCTGGCGGGTATAGTATACATGGTAGTTCATGTGCTTAGGACCCTCGTGGCTGCCTTGTGTTGCCAAAGGAGTCCTGGTCTCAGGTTCTAGGCATTTTGTTGAGTCACTTCCTCTAGGAACAGAAGTAGGTTCATCTTGGATGGTCAGTGTTCCTAATACTTGTTTTAGTCCATGGTGAATTTAAATTCCATTACAGTAATTGGAAGTCTGTTGTCTTTACCCCTAAAATATGGAGCCTGGCTATATAGTTCCTTGTGGTCAAGATGAATATAATGTGGGAGTAAGAATTGCTGTGTCATAATCCAATGATTTGTGGAGGGACATGGGTCATTCATTTTTTTCCCTTTCTTTATTTTTATTTTTATTTTTAATTTTAATTTTTTTATTGTTCAGTTTATTAATTACATTGTTTCCCCTTTTTTATCCCCCTATATCTTCCCTCCACCCTGTACCTATCCCACCCTCCACCCTCACCTCCCCTTCCCCAATGTCCTCTCCCATTGTTGCAGCCCCAAGGGGTATCAAGAGATTTTTGTCCAATCTCTTGCTGTACTTCCAACAACACTTTTCTCCCCAAGAATTGTCAGTCCATTCCCTCTCTATGTTCATGTTTCTGTTATAGTCACCAGTTTATCCTGTTCATCAGCCTATCAGTTCACTTGATTTTTATGTTCATTTGTTGATAGATGTGTATTTGTTGTTCATAATTTATATTTTTACCTTTTTCTTCTTCCTCTCCTTAAAGAATATCTTTCAGCCTTTCATATAATACTGGTTTGGTGGTGATGAACTCCTTTAGCTTTTTCTTATCTGCGAAGCACTTTATCTGATCCTCAATTCTGAATGATAGCTTTGCTGGATAGAGTAATCTTGGTTGTAGATTCTTGCTGTTCATCACTTTGAATATTTCTTGCCACTCGCGTCTGGCCTGCATCGTTTCTGTTGAGAAATCCGCTGACAATCGTATGGGTGCTCCCCTGTAGGTAACCACCTGTTTTTCTCTTGCTGCTTTTAATATTCTCTCTTTATCTTTTGCTCTTGGCATTTTAATTATGATATGTCTTGGTGTGGTCCTCTTTAGATTCCTATATTTTGGGGTTCTGTGTACTTCTTGGGCTTTTAAGTCAGTTTCTTTCACCAGGTGGGGAAAGTTTTCAGTCACTATTTCTTCAAGTAGGTTTTCATTAACTTGCTCTCTCCCTTTTTCTGGCACCCCAATAATTCGGATGTTGGCTTGCTTGAGGTTGTCCCAGAGGCCCCTTACACTATCTTCAATTATCTGAATTCTTTTTGTTTCTTGCTTTTCCAGCTGAGTGGATTTTGGTTCTTTGTATTTCAAATCTTTGACTTGGTTCTTGTGGCCCTCTGGACTGCTTTTAGGACTTTGTGTAATATTTTTTATTTCAGTCTGTGTATGCTTGATTTCTAGTTGGTCCTTTTTTTTAACTGTGAGGGTCTGGTTCGTATCCTCAGAGGTCTTGTTCATTTCCCTGAGGGTCTCATTCATTTCCTTGTAAGTATCATTCATCTCCTTGCAATTCTCATTCATTTGCTGGTTGGTCTTGTTTATTTCCTGGTAATTCTCATTAAGTTGATCGGCCTTTTGTAGGAGCCTCTTGAAAAGCCTTATAACCGTGGTTTTGAACTCTATGTCTTGTCATCTTTTCTCCTCCATTTCTTTCACACCTGATTTCTTTCCATGTCTCTGCATGGTGGCTGCTTTATGTGGTAGATATCCTCAAAGGGACAGTGGCTCAGTCTCCCTGGTTACCTGAGGTGGGTACTCTTACTGCAATCCTTTATGGGTTGTATTCAGTGTTTTTGAATTTAAACCCAGCTTTTTGTTGTTAGCCCTAGGAGGGTTTGACCTCCAGGCCAATTGGCTGTGAAGGGAGACTGTGTTCAGGTTGGATGGGCGGAGTCTCTGGGCTGCGTGGCAGCGGCAGCGACGGCGGCAGCTGGGTCCTATGCTCGCTGCGCGCGCGGTTCTCTGTTGGATGGGGATGGCTGCAGACACCTCCAAGAGAAAGCCGCTAATCTCTTCCCCTTGCCAGACAACTCTGCCTTTCCCCAAATGTGCCTGCACACCAGAAGTCCAGCCCAGGGCTGTAAAATAGATGGTTTCCAGAACCAGGAGACAAGTTTCCCGGGGGCAAGTCGCGGGTTTGCGCGACCCTTGGGACTAGGAGCCTCTGCCGCGCCCCGCTTAAATCCGGCCGGTCCCTGCTCCAGCCCCAGCCCTCGCACACGCGACCAGGGCGGCTCCTAACCTGTTTCCGTCTGAAAGGCTGCGCTCCCGCTGGTCCTGAGTCTGTGTCCCACCTTTGCTCCTATTAGTGGAGTTTACATTCAGCCAGCTTTCTGGCGATTCTGGGTGCTTGTCTGTTCTGCTGTTATGTTGTAGTTCTTAAATCGTTGTGCGGGGCAGAACAATAGGTGTTTGCTTATGCCGCCATCTTGGTGTTCCCTCCTCCCTTTCTTTAAATGTTTCTTATCACAGTGTACTTAAGGATCAGTTTATTGTCTCACATTTGCAGCACATGTGCAATGCCCCCAAACACCATTAAATCATAATCACAGAAAATTTTATTTGTATGTTTATATTTTATAAGAAAATCAAAAGTTTTCATTAGGAGTAAATTTAAAGAAAGCCCATATATGGTTATACTTGTACCCACAGAACTTGAATCTTGGCATTTAGAAATAAATACCATTATTGCATTTTCTCTTTCTGGATCCCCTCACCCTTCCACCAAAACTTAATTAGTATTGTGTGGAAAACCTACTTAGACATTTTATTTTTTATTTATATTAAAAAATCTTTATTGTTCAAATTATTACAGGTGTTCCTTTTTTTCCCCTCGTAGCTCCCCTCCACCCAATCCCCTACCCCATCCCATGCCCTTAACCCCGGCCACTGTCTTCATCCATAGGTGTAAGATTTTTGTCCAATCTCTTACCGCACCCCTCACACCCTCTTCCCCCTGAGAATTGTCAGTCCACCCCATTTTATGTCCCTGATTCTATTATATTCATCAGTCCATTCTGTTCATCAGATTTTCCATTCACTTGATTTTTAGATTCACTTGTGGTAGGTATGTATTTGTTGTCATTTTGTTGTTCATAGTTTTTATCTTTACCTTTTTCTTCTTCCTCTTCTTAAAGAATTCCCTTCAGCATTTCATATAATCCTGGTTTGGTGGTGGTGAACTCCTTTAGCTTGTCTGTGAAGCTCTTTATCTGACCTTCAATTCTAAATGATAGCCTTGCTGAATAACTACTATTCAGACATTTTAAAAATAATATTGTAAAATACAACTTACCATATAACCAGGTTTCACTGTATGGGTCGATAGTGTTAAGTACCTGCTATGCTGTAGATCTCCAAAATGTTTCCATCTTTCAAAAGTGATCTCTACACCTTTTAAACAAGTCCCTGTTTTCAATCCCAGTTACTGGTAATCATCATTTTATTTCATTTTTTATTATTAATCTGGCCACTTTACATAACCATATATATGTGGAATCCTAATAGTATTTTTTATGTGACTGGCTTATTTCACTTGCATATAGTCCTCAAGTTCATCCATGTTGTTGCATGTGACCAGACAGCCTTCCTTTAAAACAAAACAAAAAACAAAAAAACCCACAATTCTTTACTGTGGAAAGTATTACTTATGCCTCCTTTTCCTCCCTTTGACCCCCTCCAGCCTGCCCCTACACCCCTCCCTGGATCTCACCACCCCATTGGCTGTGTCCATGGGCCATACTGCCTTTTATTTATTTAAATCTTTATTATTCAGATTATTACAGATGTTCCTCATTTCCCGCCAAGAGCTCCTGGTTCCCACCCCACCCCAGGCCCTTGCCCCCCCCACACACACACACTGTCCTCGTCCATAGGTGTAAGATCTTTCTCCAATCTCTTCCCGCACCCCCCAAATTCCCTTCCCCCTGAGAATTGTCAGTCTACTCCCTTTCCATGTCCCTGATTCTACCACATTCATCAGTTTGTTCTGTTCCTCAAATATTTTATTCATTTGATTTTTAGGTTCACTTGTTGACAGATCTGTATTTGTTGTCACTTTGTTGTTCATAATTTTTTATCTTTACCTTTTTTTCTTCTTCCTCATCTTAAAGAATACCCTTCAGCATTTCATATAATCCTGGTTTGGTGTTGAACTCCTTTAGCTTCTTCTTGTCTGTGAAGCTCTTTATCTGACCTTCAATTCTAAAGGATAGCTTTGCTGGGTAGAGTAATCTTGGTTGTAAGTTCTTGCTGTTCATCACTTTGAATATTTCTTGCCACTCCCTTCTGGCCTACATAGTTTCTGTTGAGAAATCAGCTGACAATCAATCATATGGGTACTCCCTTGTATGTAGGTAACTAACTGTTTTTCTCTTGCCTCTTTCAAGATTCTTTTTTTGTCTTTTGCCCTTGGCATTTTAATTATGATGTGTCTTGGTGTTGTCCTCTTTGGATTCCTCTTGTTTGGGGTTCTCTGCGCTTCCTGGACTTGTAAGTCTATTTCTTTTACCAGGTGGGGGATGTTTTCTGTCATTATTTCTTCAAATATGTTTTTAATATCTTGTTCTGTCTCTTCTTCTGGCACCCCCCCTAATTTGGATGTTGGTACACTTAAAAGTTGTCCCAGAGGCTCCTTACACTATCCTCATATTTTTGGATTCTTGTTTCTTTTTGCTCTTCCATTTGAGTATTTTTTGCTTCCTTGTACTTCAAATCTTTGACTTGTTTCTTGGGATCTTCTAGTCTGCTGTTGGATCTCTGTATATTATTCTTTATTTCAGTCAGTGTATGGTTAATTTCTGACTGGTCCTTTTTTTTTTGTCATTCTCACTAAGGTACTTGAAGGTCTCACTAAGTTCCTCAGAGGTTTCTAGAAGATTCTTGAGTAACCTTATAACTATGGTTTTGAACTCTATATCCAGTATTTTGCTTCCATCCATTTCTTTCATTTGTGATATGTTTGTCTCCACATTTTGGCTGCTTTCCTGTGTTCGTTTCTATATATGGGATAGCTGCTAAGTCTCCTTGACTTGATAGAGTGGCCTTGTGTGATAGGTGTCCTATAGGGCTAAGTAACTTAACCTCCCCAGTCACCTGAGGTGGACACTCTTGGTGCACCCCTTTGTAGGCTGTGTGCACAGTCTTGTTGTAGTTAAGCCTTGATTGCTGTTGGTGTCAATGGGAGGAATTGACCTCCAGGCCAATTGGCTGTGAGGACCAGCTGTGTCTACAATGGAAGAGTTGCTGAGCAGGAGATACCCTTATGGGTCAGGATTTGCTTCAATGGGGCTTTGGTGCTCATTGAGTCAGCCCCTGGACTGTGTCACTTATGGATGTGAAGAGTTGTAATCTGGTATGGTATCATACTGACCACTGGGTACATGGCTCTTGGATCTCAAAGGAGGTGCAAATTCAATCACTATCTGAATCCACCCAACCAGCAGGAGCTACAGAGAGATCTGCAGATTTTTCCTTTTTGTATCGGGCTTGGAAGGGCCCAGACAAGGCCCAGCTGGGAAGCAAGGTAAGTTGCTGTTTGACAGGTTTTATGCTGAGAAAGGTCAGACCACTGCACGCAGCTTGGGTGGGTTTATAAAATGGGTGGGACAGGGTCTCAGGAACAATGACCACTGCAAGCACTTCTGTCTAGAAGAAAGCTGCCCCCACATTTCTGCCCCAATGTCAGTTAGTCCAGTTTCTCCCTGTATGTGTCTGGGTCCCCCAGAGACTCATGCTACACTGGAGTTCTTAGCAAGAGGGAGCTTGTATCTCCCTCCCGATTAAAAAATCAGCACACCCAGGTGCCAGCCCATTCTGCATCTCCTCACCTCCTTCCAGTCTCAATGTGCTTTCTTTCTTTTTTTCTTTTTTTATTCTTTAAAGTACTATAAATAGCAGTACATACGTCTTCCCCCTTCCCCCCATTGTCCTAACCCCAGCCCCCTCCACCCCCCAGCACACGTCCTCACCTGCCCCCCAGCCCCAGTGTCCTGTATCCACCGGCTATGCCTACATGCATGCACACAAGTCCTTTGGTTGATCTCCCACAGCCCACACCCCCCACCCTCCCCAGCCTTCCCCCAGCAATTTGACAGTCAGTTCAATGTTTCTCTATCAAATTTTTTCTGTTTCTTTTCTTTAAAAAGATCTTGCATCTGCATACTGGAAATAAATGTATAAGAACAAAAAATGTTTGAGTCTCAGTTTCAATGTCCAACTGTTCTGAGTCCCAGTTTCAATGTCAAATAGTTCCTTATGTGTACATGTCAGCAATGGTATCTGGATGGTGGACAAATGGTGGCAATGCAGGTTCCACCCTCTCTGGTTTGGTCCTGGGTTGCCTACAGCAACATACAGCTGCTAACTGCTATCATGGCAAGGTGTCGTCAGTGTCTTCCATCTCTGAACTGTCTTCGCGGTTGGAACAGACCTGTCAGTTAGTTCTTCATTGTTGCCGGAACCCATATGGTCTTGGAGTTGTTTTCAGAAAATATACAAACATATTCTCGACCAAAATTAATAAAGGGATCTTTTCTATAAATTAGACTTGGGATTCTTTTTATTTTTGCCCAAATGATTTTCCTTTGGCTTATTTTGATACCATTTGTGTTTATCATAGGTGTCCTGATGTTGGCATTACAAATGGAAATTACTTTTCTGGAGTAAGAATTTTCTAGATGTAATTTACTTACAGGATATTTTTCCTTACATGATATTACCACACTACCTCCCCCCCTTTTTAATGGGGGCTTTTGGAAATTTTATATTGCAGTCTTAGTAACTTTAAATTTTAATTTTTTCAATGTGCTTTCTTCTTTACCTCTCTAGTTGTACTACTTCAATTCAGCCAGTTTTCATGTAGTTCTGGATGATAGTTGTTCTGTCTTTTAGTTGTAATTTTGATGTGGTTTTGGGAGTCAGCAAGTACCAGTGTTTACCTGTGCCGCCATCTTGGTTCTCTATCCACACATTAGTTTTTAGTTTGATGTAGTTTCATTGTCTATCTTTTCTTATGTTGTCTGTGCTTTTTATGTCATATCTAAGAAATCATTTTCAAATCCAATGTCAAGAAATTTTCACCTTCTAAGGGTGTGATAATTTTGTATTGTATATGTAGATCTTTAATATATTTTGAGTTAATTTTTTATATGCTATAGTATAAGTGTCCAACTTTTTTTTTGTATGTGGATATCCAATGGGGCCAACACTTTTTTTTAATATTGGCACCAATGTTGATTTAAATATTGAGAGGTATTGATTGGCACCTTTGTTGAAAATCATTTGATCATATATGCAATGGTATTCCTTGGCTCTCTATTCCTCTCCATTAGTCATTGTGAACCCAGGAACACTGGTCCCCCAATGGCGTGAGCATGTGTATTCGGAGGAGCTCTGGACTCTCTCAAGGATAGGTTAGATTTTGACTGGGATAAGGTGAGGTCTGTGTTCAGGACAGGAGAGAGAAATGTGTACTGTGGGAGCTGGAAGATCTGGGGAAGTCTCCACCCAGAAAAGTCCGAGGCCATTAGGGCTGTCATGATCCACTGGTCTCCTTTCATACCAGTACCACAGTATTTTTATTACTATAGTAATTTTTAAATAAGTTTTGACGTCAGGAAGTTGAGACCTCTACTTTGTTCTTTTTCGAGATTCTTTTGAGTATTTGGTGTTCCCTTGAAATCCCTATGAATTTTAGAATGGATTTTTTATTTCTGCAAAAAATATTGTTGGAATTTGGATACAGATTGCACTATCTGTAGATAGCTTTGGGAAGTATTGATACCTTAATAATACTAAGTCCTTCAATCCATGAATATAGATGTTTTTCTATATATTTATGTATTATTTAATGTTCTACATCAGTGTTATTTACTTTTTAGTATACAGATCTTTCACTTTCTTGGTTAGGTTTATTCCTCAGTATTTTATGCTTTTTGATGGTATTATAAATGAAATTTTTTTATTATTGCTTAAGTTATTATATGTCTCCTTTTTCCCCTGATTAGCTACCCCTTGCCTCTCCCACGCCCACTGCCCCAGTGTCTGTGTCCATTGGTCATGCTAATATACATGCATACAAGTCCTTTGGTTGATCTCTAACCTCCCTCCAATGCATTCTCCCCGAGGTTGGACAGTTGGCTCACTTCCACCTTGTCTCTGGATCCATTTTTGTTCATCAGTTTATGTTGATAATATATCCCACATATGAATGAGCTCATGTGATATTTATCTTTCACCCACTGGCTTATTTTGCTTAAAATGGTAAAAGTTACTTCTTTTATATAGCAGCATAGTATTCCATTATATAGATGAACCACAGTTTTTTAATCTACTCATCTGCTGATGGGCACTTAGGCTGTTTTTAAGTATTAGCTATTGTAAATTGTGCTGCTATGAACATAGGGTTGCATATATTCTTTCTGATTGGTATTCTGATTTCTTGGGATATAGTCCTAGAAGTGGGATTAATGGGTCAAATGGGAGTTCCATTTTTAGTTTTTTGAGGAATCTCCATATTGTTCTGCCCCGGCCTGCGGGGTCATTCAACAGGGACAACAAGGGGACGCACCTAAGGGAATGGAAAACAGACAGGGACACGAAGAAGGGAGGCAAGACAAAGTGTTCTGATCAAGCCTCAAAATTTTATTTCTGGTTGTTCTTTATATATGCTCTCAGAAGGGGAGGAGGTGAGGGTGTGGGGTAAAGGGCGAAGAGGGATGTAGCTCAATCTGTCTGGCGGGCTATTGTGGCAGTTGCCGGGGCGGGGAAGTTCTGAGTTCCTACCAGGTGCTGGTGGCCGATAGTGGATGTGGATTGTGACTGCTGACCGTTAGGGACCATCCACAGCCCTTGCTGTTCTTTGTTCTGGCTCTCAACATCTCCTCCCTTCTTCTTTTTAAAGGGGCGGGCCTTGACCGGCTGAGGAGGCAGTGACCTGATTCCTCCCGTGGACTTTGTAGGTCCACCCTGTGGCTCTTGACATCTTTTGGGGAGGAGAGGTAGAGCCATAGATTTAAATTTTGATGTCAACCTCTATGCAAACCAGGTGTGCTCTCAGGGAAATCCAGAGGAGCTTTCTGTCTAAGCTTCCCTTGCAATGCCTTTGGCTTTACACTCAGTCCGGTGCCCAAACCTATTACTTAGCTTGTAAGCAAAGGTTAGCATCCCTCTGGTTAAGATGCTGTCCCCGTGGGGAGAGAGCCAGTCTAGGGCTGATAGCGTTCGGGGTTGTGGTAGTCTGGGTCGGACAGTTCTAAGCGCTGGTAATGTATTTGAATGGGTCGGGCCAGGGCAGATTCTACTTGCTGTTTAACTAATGAAGTTATGGTCCTGAATGCCCAGGGGCCGAATGTGAGGATAAGGAGGAAGCCTACGAGGGGACCAAGGATGGGGAGGAGGTAGGGGAGAAGTCCGTTGAGTCCACTCCAGAGCGGGTTTTCAAACAGCTCCCGTCGTCTTTTGATGAGGTCTTCTTGAAGTTTTTTGATCTTGTCCCGGACTACGCCAGACTTGTTGGCGTAGAAGCAGCATTTTTCCTGTAGAGCCAAGCAGATCCCTCCCTGCTCTGCTGTTAATAAATCTAGGCCTCTTCTATTTTGTAGGACTACCTCTGCTAAGGAGTCAATCTGGTCTTGTAAATCATTAATGGTTCCTGCTAGGGCCTGGACATCGTCAATAAGCTGATTGGATAGTTTGTGATAGGAATGTATCGCAACCCCCAGTCCAGTAGTGCCGGAGGCTATAGCACTCGAGATACCTAGTCCAACAAGGAGGGGGATAAACTGAACAGCACGTTTGCTGCGCCCAGCAATAGTATCTAAAACGGGTAAAGGGACAGGCTCATCACCTGGAATGATAGAGATGTCTGGAAGAATGGAAGCTTGTACACATAACCCGGTCCAGTTGGTGGGGAGCGCCGTATACGCTAGGTTGTTTCCACAAACGAAAACTTGTCCATGGGCGGGACACAGGGGCTTAGAGTGGTTGGTGATAGTGGAGCAGTTAGAAAAGGCTGTAATTCCTAAGTCTATATCGTAGCTATTGTTCTGGGCTGGCCCTTGAAAACAGGCGGGCGATTCTGAACTAGTGGATAGAGTGAGAAGCTCTGCCTCGAGGGCTTTGACTTCTTTAATAAGCTGAAGATGTTCTTGTTTTTGTTTAAGAATTTCTCTTAAAGAAGATATGTCTCGGGTAAGGGAGACCTTGGCTTGTCTGAAAGGGTCAGTGTTAAAAGGCGAATTTGGGTCAGAATTAGGAGCTGTGGGGCGGAAGGGAGGGGGACAGTGTATTGGGGAGGCGTATGGGGGGGGCTTATAATTTGTATGTGTTTCGTAATGCTGTTGAGGTTTAGGTTTGTAATGCTCTTGAAGAGCGGGGGCTGTGAGACCCCAAGGGTCCTCACCGTCATGATGATGAGCGGCTTGATCGTCAAGGGTCTCCTGATCCTCGGGGGACAGATTGTCATTGAATGGATTGTCATTTGTAACCTTTAAGGAGGGGTAGATTTTTGGAATCTGGACGTTTTGGGGGGGTTTCTCAATAGGTTGCCTCTCCCCTTTTCGTATATTTTTCTGAGACGGGTGTTTTGGTATATCTATAGTGACAGATGGACAGGTTGATGGGGGGCGGGAAGCTTCCCTTAAGGCTGCCTCCCCAGTTTTTATTACGCCTTTTATGTCTGGGTCTTGGGGATGGATTTTAAGGGGATCATTAATAAGGTTCCAATAGGAAAATGTAGTGACGGGGACCTTTTCGGGACCGAAAACTCGATAATAATCTTGGAGGGCGTCGCCTACTCTGTTCCATCCTTTATGATCGATGGTGCCCTCTAGTGGGAACCAGGGGCATGTATCCTGAATAAATGAGAAAATCTGTCTGAGATCTTTTTTCTTTACTCTTACTCCTCGTGTCCTGAGGGATTCTTTAAGGTCTTTTAGAAAAAGTTCGTGAGAACTAAGAGAGGAGCCCATTTTTATTATTTTAACTTAGTATCCTCTTCCGCGTAAGCCTCTGGGACGTATAACCCCCGTACCAGGTCCGCCAAGACTACTAGGCGTCCGGATTAATGTGTCTGTTAGAGGTCTCTGTTTGCCCGGGAAGGCCCCTGCTTACGTAAACAGTCGGCAGGTATAATCCGCCTGCTCGGACCCGTTCAGGCAGGGAGGTCGGCACTCGGCCCTCCAGTCTTGCCTTTGGGCGGCTAACCTCCCCTGGGTGTGCCCTTACGGTGGACGACCGATGGTTTATAGTAAGCTCAGGGTTTGCGAGAGACGTGACAGAGATCAATCGCGGATAGCTGTTTTTCAAGGCGGATTCAGAGTTCCGTCTAGTCAGACCACGGTACCTTTAATTCTTCCCGGGTTGACGAGTCGGGTGCTTATTAGCGGACTAGAGGATGGATATTGTATCTGGGAAGGGCTAAAACCTCCTTAATTGAGACGAACAATTTTCAAAAGGGTAATTATACCTGGTAGTCTGTCTGTAAATTCATCTGCAAAATCGAAACCAAGATCATACTCACCGACGAGTTCTCGGCGGAGATCAAAAGACGAACCTTCACTCGCAGCAATCTGTGGCGGTTCAGGAGGGGGACCGGCCGGTCGGGTGTGCAGATGTTCCCCGGGGGCGCCGACCCTCAGGCCCCACGTTGGGCGCCAGTTATGCCCCGGCCTGCGGGGTCATTCAACAGGGACAACAAGGGGACGCACCTAAGGGAATGGAAAACAGACAGGGACACGAAGAAGGGAGGCAAGACAAAGTGTTCTGATCAAGCCTCAAAATTTTATTTCTGGTTGTTCTTTATATATGCTCTCAGAAGGGGAGGAGGTGAGGGTGTGGGGTAAAGGGCGAAGAGGGATGTAGCTCAATCTGTCTGGCGGGCTATTGTGGCAGTTGCCGGGGCGGGGAAGTTCTGAGTTCCTACCAGGTGCTGGTGGCCGATAGTGGATGTGGATTGTGACTGCTGACCGTTAGGGACCATCCACAGCCCTTGCTGTTCTTTGTTCTGGCTCTCAACATTGTTCTCTACAGTGGCTGCACCAGTCTGCATTCCCACCATCAGTGCACAAGTGTTTTTTAACCACTGCTTCACCAACACTTGTCTGCTGATGATAGCCATTCTGACAGGCATGAGATGGTATCTCTTGGATGGTTAGTGACTTTGAGCATGTTTTCATATGCCTCTTGGACTTCTGAATGTCCTTTTTTGAAAAGTGTCTATTAAGGCCTTTGCGCATTTTTTTATTGGATTGTTCATCTTCCAATTGTTAAGTTGTATGAGTTCCCATAAATTTTGGAGATTAAACAATTATCTGAAATAGCATTGGCAAATATGTTCTCCCATTCAGTGGGCTTTCTTGTTATTTGTTGATGATTTCTTTTGCTGTGCAAAACTTTTTCTTTTGATGTAGTCCTATTTATTTTCTCCTTAGTCTCCATTGCCCTAGGAGCTGTATTGGTATAGATACTGCTATGACATATGTCTGATATTTTGCTGCCTATGGAGTCTTCTAAGATTTTTATGGTTTCGGGACTGTTCGCAAACCGCTGTGAGTCAGTGCTGTTGGCCTGTCCCTGTCCCCCGCGTATCTCTGGTAGACCCCACTCGCCCCCGCCATGCCGGTGGACCTCACCCAGTGGTCCGGGCCCCTGAGCCTGCAGGAAGTGGACGAGATCCCGTAGCACCCGCTGCAGGTCAAATACTCCAGAGCGGAGGTGGACGAGCTGGGCAAAGTGCTGACGCCCACCCAGGTTAAGAACCGGCCCTCTGGTATTTCATGCGATGGCCTTGATTCAAGGAAACTCTATACCCTGGTCTTGACAGACCCAGATGCTCCAAGCAGAAAAGACCCCAAATTTGGGGAATGGCACCATTTCCTGGTGGTCAACATGAAGGGCAAAGACATCAGCAGTGGCACCGTCCTCTGATTATGTGGGCTCTGGGCCTCCTAAGGGCAAAGGCCTTCACCGCTACGTCTGGCTGGTTTATGAGCAGCCCAAGCCACTGAAGTGTGACAAGCCCATTCTCACTAACTGATCTGGAGACAACCGCGGCAAATTCAAGGTGGCATCTTTCCGCAAAAAGTATGAGCTCGGGCCCCCAGTGGCGGCACGTGTTACCAGGCAGAATAGGACGACTATGTGCCCAAGCTCTATGAGCAGCTGGCTAGGAAGTAGGGGAAAGCCAGGAGACAGATATGGCCCAGGAGCCCCCAAGCAGTGTTCTCAAGTTCAGTGATTCATGTTTATTTCTCTTCCCTGTTCCCACTCTCACAGACAAGACCTGAGTAGATAAGGCTGTAGGGTGACTTTTCCTTCTGCCTGTTCTTTACATTGTACAGGTCACACACCCTGGATTTATATTTTGATCAAATTTGAACTCCATTTTGGGGGCTATTTTGGTACTAGCATGTTGTCATCAGATTGTTAATACAAGAATGACAACCCAGAATTTAAAGGCGTATCTTCTGAAGAGCAGTACTGGAAAACCAATCTGGAGAGTCCCTTTCCTGTTAAGTTGCAGAGCTGGGTGAGGGGTTATCTGAAATCCGTTAGTCTGTGCCTGTTAAGTGTATCACTCTTGGAGTTGCTAAATGGAGTAGTGTTAATTCTGCTATTTGCTTCCAGTTGAATGAAAATAAAAATTGTGTGGAAAAACTGGGGAAAAAAAAGATTTTTATGGTTTCCTGTTTTACACTTAAGTTCTTTAACCATTTTGAGTTTGTTTTTTGTGTATGATGTAGGTTGTTGGTCTAGTTTTATTATTATTTATTTTGTAATAAAAATGTAAAACCAACTTCATTATCTTAAATTACTTCTAAGAACACTCTTTCATTGTGTTAAGTATATCAACATTGTTTTTTTTAATTTCTCTATTGATTAAGGTATTACATATATGTCCTTATTCCCCCATTACCCCTTTCATCCACCACACTCATGTCCTTACCCCCCTGGTATCTGTTCCCACTGGTTAGGCTTATATGCATGTATACAAGTCCTTTGATTGATCCCTCCCCCTAACCCTCACCCTCCCCTACCTTCCCTCTGATGGTTGATGGTCTGGTCAATATTTCTCTGTCTCAGGATCTGTTTTTGTTCATCAGTTTATGTTGTTCATTATATTCCATAAATGAGTGAGATCATGTGATATTTATCTTTCTCTGACTGGCTTATTTCACTTAGCACAATGCTCTCCAGTTCCATCCATGCTGTTGCAAATGGTAAGAACTTCTTCTTTTGGAGGAAGGAAGATGGCTGCTGATGGGAAGGCAGACAGCAAGATAATGAATAAGTGAGAGAACAAAGGGAGAGTATGTAGTTGCACTCGGATTATTTGTTTGTGAGCTGAGGACCAACTATACTCCAGGAGACTGTGGGGGATTGCCGGATGGGGTTCCCCTGACTGGCAGCCTTCACTGCTGCTGGGATCCCACCCGAAGCAACCAGCTCTGATGCAGAGACTGAACCATCCAGAGAGTGGATATTGTAGGAAGCCTGAAACTCCTGGGAATTTACAACAATGGAACGAAGTGAACAGCTGTGAACCCAGGAACACTGGTCCCCAAATGGCGTGAGCATGTGTATTCGGAGGAGCTCTGGACCCTTTCAAGGAAAGGTTAGATTTCGACTGGGATAAGGTGAGGTCTGTGTTCAGGACAGGAGAGAGAAATGTGTACTATGGGAGCTGGAAGATTTGGGAAGTCTCCACCCAGAAAAGTCCGAGGCTATTGGGGTTGTCATGATCCACAAATGTGGTAGGGAATCCTCAGGGCTACTAACAGAAGGGAATTCTAAAAAGCAACCCATACTTGAACTGGGCGCAAAAGAGCAGTCTAAAAATTTTAAGAGTGTGCCGGCTGCTTAGACCCAAAGGGACAATAGACTGCACAGACTTGCAATGCAGCGCTGGAGTTCGAGCACTTACTTTGGCTTTTCTCTCTCTTTTTTTCCTTCCTCTTTAAATCCTTGCTTTTCATTACTAAGCCCAGTACGTAGGATCACCCAATTGGGTACACTCTAAGAGACTGCAGAGGAAAGTTGTTTTTGTGGAACCTGGGAATCAGAGGGGGGAATAACGATCAAGAACCAGCTCTGGGGCAGCCCATTCCCACAAACCGGTATTAAGTGCCACAGGGAAAACAAAATCTAAACACTAGCTAGAGAGGACCAGTAGACCAAGAGGTCAACACAAAAACACTGCCATCCAGGAGTGGAATCACAAATTGACTCTTGTGTAAACACAAATAAAGGAGTATAAGAAACAGAGAAGTACTGCCTGCATAAAAATCAGGACTATGTTCTACAACACTGAGGAGCAGTGGGACACAGGGATTTTCAATACTGTCCTAAGAAACAGGCATGCCAACAGAACAATAGAGGAAGTGAATGACCTTCACTACTGCACATTTTTATTTTTATTATTTTTCATCTTTTAAGAAACTAAATTTTTTCCTCACTTGATTTTACCTTTTTAATTATTACAGTTTTTATTTTTAATCAGTGTTACTACTACTACTATTTTACCATTTTAAGTGTCATTTTATTTTCTCTTTATTTTGGGATCAGTGTACTACATTCTATTTTCATCGTTCCTTTAGCGACATTTTACTCTGTCTCAACTTTATCGTTATGCCAACACTCTCTTCCTCACTTTTGCCCTTTTGTTTTTCTGTTTCTCTTATCCTATTCATGCTTTACATTTTCCCTATTCCTTCTTTTTACCCCGTTAAAATTTTACCCTACTTATATATCCAGTTTCCAATCCCCTGCTCCAAGTCAGTAAACACCTCTCTTCTCTTTCTTCACTATCCAAAAAATTTTTTCTCTCTGTTCTTTTGTTGTTGTTTGCTTGATTGTTGATTATATCAAGTTTTTATGCTTGTTAGTGAGATTGGGTTTTTTTCTGCTCTTTTCCCTCACCTCACTTTATATTAGTTGTTGTTTATAGTTTACATTCATCTCCAGGTACTTGTTGCTGGCATTTGTTGGGATTAGTGGCTGTTCTATTGGAGTTTTCTCCCATATATATAGTTTTTTCCCCCTCTTCTTTCTTATTCTCACTCTTTTCCTCTTAGTTTTTTTTCCTTTTCCCAAATTCATTTCTGTGTTTTTCTTCCTCTCTTTCTTTCTTCCTCTCTTTCTTTCTTTCTTTCTTTCTTTCTCCCTTCTTTTTCTCCTTCTCCTCCTTCTCCTCCTCTTCCTCCTTCTTCTTCTCCTTCTCCTTCTCCTTCTCCTTCTCCTTCTTCTTCTTCTCTTTGTATTATTATTATTATTATTATTATTATTATTATTATTATTTTCTTTCTTTCTTTCCTTCTTTCTTATGCCCTAATTCTCTTTTCTCTGATGGTCACCTTTATTTGGGGTTACTAGTATTCTGAATACATTTGTGTTCAGTGCCTGGTGCATTGTGCTTTGTTGTGTTGTATTTTGTACCTTTTAATCAACACAGAAGAGAAAGAACTACATAACCAGACACCTGGAGAAGAGAGATCATGGGAGACAAAGAAACAGCCCACATATGAAAGAAAAGGAGGCATCACCAGAAGAGGTAGTAAATGAAATGGAGGCAGCCAAGACCGGTTTGGCTCAGTGGATAGAGCGTTGGACTGCGGACTGAAGGGTCCCAGGTTCGATTCTGGCAAGGGCATGTACCTTGGCTGCGGGCACATCCCCAGTAGGGAGTGTGCAAGAGGCAGCTGATCGATGTCTCTCTCTCATCGATGTTTCTGACTTTCCCTTTCCCTTCCGCTCTGTAAAAAATCAATAAAATATATTTTAAAAAATAAAATAAAATAAAAATAAATGAAATGGAGGCAAGGAACCTGTCAAAGAAAGAATTCAGAGAAATGGTCATAAGGTGGATGGAAATAATGGAAGACAAATTCAACAATATGTGTGTAGGAATCAAGAGGAAATGAAGAACGAAGAAGAAATGAAAAATGACATCACTGTTATAAAGAACTCAACAGGAAGCATCAACAGTAGACAAGAAGAAGCAGAGGACCGCATCAGTAAGCTAGAAGACAGGTAGGAAAAAATACCCAAACAGAGCAGCTTCTAGAAAATAAAATTAAAAAGCAGTAGGAGAGCCTAAGAGAACTTTGGAACAACACGAAATAAAACAACATCCACATAATCTGGTCACCAGAATGAGAAGAAACTGAGCAAGGAATAGAAAATATGTTTGAAGAAATAATGACAGAAAACTTCCCTTATCTAAGAAATAAAAAACTCACACAAATCCAAAAAGCTCAGAGTCACAAACAAAATGAACCCCAAAAGACAGACGCCAAGGCACATTATAATTAAATTGGCAAATACCAGTGACAAAGTAAGAATCTTAAAAGTGGCCAGAGGGAGACAGAAAGTTACCTATAAAGGCTCCTCCATCAGGCTAGTGACTGATTTATCAACAGAAACACAACAGGCCAGAAGGGAATGGAATGAACTATATAAAGTCATGCTAAGGAATGGTCTGAATCCAAGAATACTGTACCCAGCAAGGCTATCAATCATAATTGAGGGTGAAATCAGGATCTTCACAGACAAAAATGGACTGAGGAAGTTTATTACCACCAAACCAGCAATGTAAGAAATCCTAAAGAGTATGCTGTAAAAAGAAAACAGGAAGCGAAGAAGGAACACAGGGGTATAGAATAAAAATGGTGACAAATAAGTGCCTATCATTAATAACTTTAACTGTAAATGGATTAAATGCCCCAATCAAAAGACATAGGGTAACTGAGTGGATAAGAAAACATGACCCATATATCTGCTGTCTACAGGAAACTCACTTCAGAAAAAAAGACACACACAGACTGATGGTGAAGAGATAGAAAAAGGCCACTTCATAATATGAAAGGGAGCAAACCAACAAGAAGAAATAACTCTGGTAAACATATACACATCCAGAACACGAGCACCTAAATTCATAAAAAAACGTCTGGAGGATATTAAGGGATAGATTGACAGCAATACAATCATAGTAGGGCACTTTAATACCCCACTGACACCACTGAACAAATCCTCTAAACAAAAAATCAGCAAAGAAACATCAATCCTAAATGCCACACTAGATCAGATGGAATTAATTGACATAGTCAGATCATTTCACCCCAAAGCCACAATATACATTCTTATCAAGTTCACATGGGACATTTTGAAAGACCATATATTGATTCACAGGGAAAGTCTCTCCAAATTCAGGAAGATAGAAGTCATATCAAGCATCTTCTCATATCACAATGGCATAAAACTGGACATCCACTATAATAAAAAACAATCCCGCTTCGGTCCAACATCCTTGTCAGTTCAGGAGCACATGGCCGAGGGAGGCAGCCAGACCCAGGAGAGGAAAGCTGCCTTCCTTCTCCCTCTCCCGCGCTGGCAGCAATGGAAAAAAATATCCACAGATGAGGATTAACAAATAAAATAAATAGATAGATAGATAGATAGATAGACAGATAGATAGATAAATAAATAATTGTTTTTAAAAAGTAGAGTGGAGATGGAGGAACCAAGATGGGGGCATAGGTAAACACCTGTCTTGCTGCCCCATATAGCAATTTCAAAACTACAACTTAACGACCAAACAAACATCATCCAGAATCACCAGAAAGCTGGCTGAGTGAAAATTGCACAAATAAAAGTAAAGATAGGACACTGTGACTCAGAGGAGCAGCGGAGGGCAGCGTTGAAGATACACATGGAGTCAGAGTTTTGGAGTCCTGCACACGTGGGAGCGAGCGGAAATGGTGGGCAGCTGCAAAGACAAAGGCGTCCCACTGCACTGATTCCCCAGTTCCAAGGTCCAGGGAACCCACTCTCATATGGGGTGAAACTAGACAGTAGGGAAGCATGCTGAAACTTGGGCGCTGCAAAGGTCTGCGAGCTGTGGAGGGGGCGAGCTTGGGGAGAGTGTGCGTAAACTTGGGAACAGCAGAAGGAGCGCGAGCATGCAGAGAGGACTCATGACTTGCTCTCTCATTCAGGAAACCACCGGACTGCATTGTTTTACAACCCTGGGTGAGACTTTGGGGGTGCAGACTCATTTGGGGAGAGGCTAAATTATCCAGCAGCAGGTAGAGCTCGGCAGCAGCTTTCTCTCAGAGATGCTTGCAGCCATTACCACCAGGCACAGAGACCCAGGTGCCACATAGCACAGAGCTGACGCTGCCTGCTCAGCCCAGAGACTCTGCCCATCCAACCTGAGCTCAGCTGACCCTCACAGCCAATTGGCCTAGAGGTCAAACGCTCCTAGTGCTAACAACAATAAGCTAGGCTTAACTTCAACAAGACTGAGTAAGCCATAAAGGACTGCAGCAAGAGTATCCACCTCAGGAAACTGGAGCGGCTGAACCACTGTCCCCTGGAGGACATTTACCACACAAAGCTAATCGACCAACTCAGGAAAGCAGCCACCAGGCAGAGACATGGAAAGAAATTAGATGTGAAAGAAATGGAGGAAAGAAAACGACTGGACATAGAGTTCAAAACCAGTTATAAAGTTTTTCAAGAGGCTCCTAGAAAAGGCTGATGAACTTAATGAGACCTACAAGGAAATGAACAAGACCTATGAGGAAATGAACGAGACCTATGAGGACATGAAAAAGGACCAACCAGAAATTAAGCATACACTGACTGAAATAAAAAATATTATACAAAGACCTAAAAGCAGTCCAGTGGACCACAAGAACCAAGTCAAAGATTTGAAATACAAAGAAGCAAAATCCACTCACCCGGAAAAGCAAGAAGCCAAAAGAATCCAAATAATTGAAGATAGTGTAAGGGGCCTGAAGCATACCAACATCAGAATTATTGGGGTCCCAGAAAAAGAGAGAGAACAAGATAATGAAAACCTACTTGAAGAAATAGTGACTGGGAGAACTAAGATGGCGGCAAAGGCAAAACACCTATCTTGCCGTCATACTCAGCAATTTTAATACTACAACTTAACGAAAGAACAAACACCTTCCAGAATCACCAGAAAGCTCGCCGAGTGAAAATTCCACAAATAAAAGTGAAGATAAGACACTGTGACCCGGAGAGCGGTGGTGGACGGCGTTGAAAGATTCGAGCAGAGAGAGGTTTGGAGTGCGCGCCGCAGAGAGGGCGGGCGGCTGAAAACCGGCCAGGTTTCTCGAACGGGGAGACAGGGGCGTCCCACTGGACAGATTCTCCAGCTCTGGGCGAAGTCCAGGGAACCCACTAACACACGGGGTGAAAACTGGACAGTGGGAGGGCACGCCGAAGCTCAGGTGCTGCCGGGTCTGCCGGCTTGTGGAGAAGGCAGCTCTCCCGCGAACAGCTCGGCTGCGTGACGGCGCAGAGAGCGCACGGCGACTTGTCTCTCATTCGGAAAACCGTCAGACTGCTTTGTTTTACGACCCTGGGTGAGACATTGCGCATGCAAAGTCATTTGGGGAAAGTCTGAATTCCCCGGCAGCCGGTGGAGCTCCACAGCGGCTCTCTCTCAGAGGTACTGGCAGCCATTGTCCCCTGCACAGAGCCCCTGGGGCTGCATAGGGTGGAGCTAACGCTGTCTGCTTGGCCCGGAGACTCCGCCCACCCAACCTGAGCACAGCTGAGCTTCACAGACAATTGGCCTGGAGGTCAAACCCTCCAAGTGCTAACAACGATTAACTGAGCTTAACTTCAGCAAGACTGTGCAACCCATATCCACCTCAGGTAACTGGGGAGACTGAGCCACTGTCCCTTTGAGGATAGCCACCACATAAAGCAGCCACCATGCAGAGACATGGAAAGAAATCAGGTGTGAAAGAAATGGAGGAGAAAAGACGACAAGACATAGAGTTCAAAACCACGGTTATAAGACTTTTCAAGAGGCTCCTACAAAAGGCCGATCAAATTAATGAGAATTACCAGGAAATAAACAAGACCAACCAGGAAATAAACAAGACCAACCAGCAAATGAATGAGATTTACAAGGAGATGAATTATACTTACAAAGAAATGAATGAGACCCTCAGGGAAATGTGCAAGACCTCTGAGGATACAAACCAGACCCTCACAGATAAAAAAAAGGACCAACTAGAAATCAAGCATACACAGGCTGAAATAAAAAATATTACACAAAGTCCTAAAAGCAGTCCAGAGGGCCACAAGAACCAAGTCAAAGATTTGAAATACAAAGAAGCAAAATCCACTCAGCTGGAAAAGCAAGAAACAAAAAGAATTCAGATAATTGAAGATAGCGTAAGGGGCCTCTGGGACAACCTCAAGCAAGCCAACATCCGAATTATTGGGGTGCCAGAAAAAGAGAGAGAACAAGTTAATGAAAACCTACTTGAAGAAATAGTGACTGAAAACTTTCCCCACCTGGTGAAAGAAACTGACTTAAAAGCCCAAGAAGTACACAGAACCCCAAAATATAGGAATCTAAAGAGGACCACACCAAGGCATATCATAATTAAAATGCCAAGAGCAAAAGATAAAGAGAGAATATTAAAAGCAGCAAGAGAAAAACAGTTGGTTACCTACAGGGGAACACCCATACGATTGTCAGCGGATTTCTCAACAGAAACGATGCAGGCCAGACGCGAGTGGCAAGAAATATTCAAAATAATGAAGAGCAAGAATCTACAACCAAGATTACTCTATCCAGCAAAGCTATCATTCAGAATTGAGGATCAGATAAAGTGCTTCGCAGATAAGAAAAAGCTAAAGGAGTTCATCACCACCAAACCAGTATTATATGAAATGCTGAAAGATATTCTTTAAGAAGAGGAAGAAGAAAAAGGTAAAAATATAAATTATGAACAACAAATACACATCTATCAACAAATGAACATAAAAATCAAGTGAACTGATAGGCTGATGAACAAGATAAACTGGTGACTATAACAGAAACATGGACATAGAGAGGGAATGGACTGACAATTCTTGGGGAGAAAAGTGTTGTTGGAAGTACAGCAAGAGATTGGACAAAAATCTTGCAACAATGGGAGAGGACATTGGGGAGGGGGAGATGAGGGCGGAGGGTGGGATAGGTACAGGGTGGAGGGAAGATATAGGGGGATAAAAAAGGGGAAACAATGTAATTAATAAACTGAACAATAAAAAAAATTAAAAAAAAAAAAAAAGAAATAGTGACTGAAAACTTCCCCTACCTGGTGAAAGAAATTGACTTAAAAGTCCAAGAAGCAGACTAAACCCCAAACTATAGGAATCCAAAGAGGACCACACCAAGACACATCATAATTAAAATGCCAAGAGCAAATGACAAAGAGAGAATATTAAAAGCAGCAAGAGAAAAGCAGTTAGTTACCTATAAGGGAGCACCCATATGAATGTCAGTGGATTTCTCAACAGAAACTATGCAGGCCAGACAGGAGTGGCAGGAAATATTCAAAGTGATGAATAGCAAGAATCTACAACCAAGATTGCTCTATCTAGCAAAGCTGTCATTCAGAATTAAAGGTCAGATAAAGTGCTTCGCAGATAAGAAAAAGCTAAAGGAGTTCATCACCCCCAAACCAATACTATATGAAATGCTGAAAGATATTCTTTAAGAAGAGGAAGAAGAAAAAGGTAAAAATATACATTATGAACAACAAATACACATCTATCAACAAATGAATCTAAAAATCAAGTGAATTAACAACCTGATGATCAGGATAAAATGGGGAATAGAACAGAATCATGGACATAAAGAGGGAATGGACTGATAATTCTTGTTGAGAAAAAGGGTGTGGGAAGTACAGCAAGAGACTGGACAAAAATCATGCAACTATGGGAGAGAACAGTGGGGGAGGGAGGTAACAACGGAGAGTGGGATGGGTACTGTGTTGAGGGGAGCTATTGGGGGAAAATGTAATTAACAAACTGAACAATAAATATTAAAAAAAAACTTTAAAAAACAACAACACATATATTGCCCTGCGATCTTGCAAAGCATAAAGGGGCCTGGGCGAGTAGTGGGGTGTGTGACGTGATAGGGCCTGTGCCTGGGAGAGATGACAAAGCTACTTTAGGAAGAGGTTGAACATAGGTACGAAAGAGAAGGGAGTCTTGTTTGCCTGGGCAGTTGGATAATCACCTAATAGGGTGTCAGCTCTTTCAGAAAATACATTTCCCTTTTCTTTCTTGTAAGGCAGAGTGATTTTTGCCTGGTTCCATCCCTCGATGGGTGTAGGGATGGCGACATACGCTGAAGAAGAGAGGGAAAGGCAGAGCCAGTATTCCCTGGCTAAAGCTGGGTTGGTCTGATTTAAGAGAGAGAGAGTGAGGTTAAGGGTTTGATAGAGATAGTGAGGACTTAGTAGATTCTTCAGAGGCAGAGTTTAAGACCTGGGAGTGGTCGAGATTAAGTAACAGTAAAAGAAATACCTTCAGTCTTATCTTGTTCCTTTGCTGTGTAGGAAGTAGTAATTTTATGGTGCTTCTGTGTCCCAGCAAGGTCAGAAGGGTTCTCCTGGTACTAGCCTAGGGACCTGGTGGCACTCATAAAAAGAGAAAAATAAGAATTATTAGAAAAATAAAAACAATGATTTCCAGAAATACCAGAGCATATTACCTTTAGGAGGAGATAAGAAAGATTAGTGTTAGGGAGAATTCAGCAGGGTCTTATCTGAATTCCTTGGAGCAGGTTGATCAGCCAGGTCCGCCATCTTTTGAGGGTGATCGCAGGGGGTGTTTCTGGTCAGAGGTCACCTTCCACTCAGGCTGGGCGTAACTCGGCTGGTGGGCTGCTTTCACCTGGGAGTGGTGGATCCAGGACTGTGAAGGTAATTAGTATGACTGGATAGGATCCCTTCCAAGTTGGCTTATGGGGCTCCTTTTTCCAATCATTTACCCAAACCTGGTCTCCAGGTTCATAAGGGTGTATAGCTGTTCCTAGAGAGATGGGTCAATAACCCATCTGCAGACCTCAAAGACAGAATTAAGTCTTTGTAAGTACTTCTGAATTCCTAAATTCCCTATTTCCCCCAAATCTCCCTTTGGCCGAATTAAGGGAGGGGGTCTACCATATAGAATTTCAAAGGGAGAGAAACCTACCCTGGCCCTCAGGGCACAATGCTCTCACAGGAGTTCAAGAGGCAAGATATCTGTTCAGGGTTAGGTTGTCTCTTGGCATAGCTTAGCCATAGTCTGCTTTAGAGTCCAGTTCATGTGCTCTATTTTCCCTGAGTTCTTTGGCTTGTAAGCTGTATGTAGAGTCCACTTAATTCCTAAAGCCTTGGCTACCTGTTGTACTATTTCTGCTACAAAGGCTGGGCCATTATCCAACCCTATGGTCAGAGGCATTCCATACCACGGAATTATGTCCTCCAGCAATGCTTAGTGACTTCTTGCATTTTCTATGTGATTGTGATATGCCTCAACCCAGACTGAAAAGGTACAAAGACCAGTAGATATTTATTTCCTCTGCTAGACCCTATTTCTGTAAAAATCTACTTCTAAGTACTCAAAAGGAGCTTGCCCAACAGCACTGAACTCCTATTGGTCCTACAGGACCCTGTTTGACATTGTTCTGTGCCCCCTAGTCCGGATTCTGTAGGGGCTTGTCTGTTAGATCTGGTCAGCTGGAGTAAACCTCCTCTAGAAATTCGAGGCAGTCATGCTCAGGGGCTCCCTCAGCTACTGGTAAAAAGGTGGCAGGATTAAGAGTTCTCACTACTTCTAGTTGTACCCATGGATTTTCACATAGGAGTCCCTGATACTGAGTCATTCGAGCATGTCAGCCAGTGCTGCCCCCTAGCTTCCATTAGGGTAACAACAGAATGAGGTACTTTTATATTTAAGTTTTGTCCCAGGGTAAGCTTATCTGCTTCTTTGACTAATAATACTGTGGCTGCAAGGGCCCTGAGAAATAGGAGCCACCCAGAGGCAACTGAGTTAATCTGCTTGGAAAGATAGGCTACTGGTCTTTGCCAGGGTCCAAATTCTTAGGGCTACCCCATTGTTCTCATGAACAAAGACATTAGAATCCCATGTCACTTATGGTGGCCCTATTGCTGGGGCCTTGGTGTGCTTTGCCTTTATGGTAATGAAGGCCTTTTCCTGCTCAGGACCCCAGTCAATGGGTGCCTTCTTTTCCCCTTTCAAAGCTTCATAGAAAGGATTAGCTCGGTGTGAAAACCCTAGGATCCAAATCTGACAGAACCCTGCTGCTCCCAGAATTCCCTAATCTGCCCCTGGGTGCTAGAGACTGGGATAGCCCATACTGCCTGCTTTCTTTGAGTCCCTAGCCTTCTTTTTCCTTTGGTGATTTGGAAGCCTAGATACTTGACTTCTGACAAATCTTTGCCTTTTTCTTGGACACTGGTAACCTGTTTCAGTTAAGAGTCTCAGAAGGGCTGGTATTCCTTCCCAGCACTGAGCTCACCTGGAGCTAGCCAGTAGGGGGTAATCTACATATTAGAGTAAAATGCACCCCAAGTCCTGTCCTGGGAACTTAGATCAGATGCTAGTACTCCACTAAAAAGAGTCGGGGAGTTCTTGAATCCTTGTGGCAATCTAGTCCAGGTGAACTGCTCCTTGGCCCCCATAGTTGGGTTTTCCCACTCAAAGGTGAACAGGGGCTGGTGCCAACTGAAGGCAGAAAAAGCTATCTTTCAGATGTAGGCATGTAAACCATTCCGCCTCTGATGGAATGAGTCCCAGAAGACTGTAGGGGTTTGGCAGCACCAAGTGCAGGGTTATAAAAGCCTCGTTAACAGCCTGTAAGTCCTGCATCGGGTGGTAATCATCAGTCCCAGGCTTTTTGACAGGCAAGAGAGGAGTGTTCCATGGAGACTGGCACCGTTTATAAAGTCCCCACTGAAGCGGCCGGTCTAAGTGGGCCTGGATTCCTAGGCATACTGCCCTTGGAATTAAATATTGGTGGACTTTGGGAGGCTGTGCTCTAGGCTTTAAGTCAATTAGTACCAGGGCGTGGTCCTTGGCCAGGCCAGGGGGATTTCCTTCTGCCCAGACCAGTGGGAATTCTTCATCAAATTCAGGCTCTAATGGTGAGGCCTCTTACTTGGAGGTATAAAGTCTCCATTCTTCCTCCTTGGGCACTGCTAAAAACAGGATAATTGGAGAAGTCACCTCACCTAATTGCAGCTGTATTGAGCCACCAGGGGTAAAGGTAGTCTCTGCCCCCATCTTGGCTAAAAGGTCTCTACCCATTAGAGGCACTGGACAATCTGGCAAGTACAGGAATTCATGGACCACTTGGTGGCCGACAAGTTGGCATCAGCGAGGGTGGCAGAACAGTCTACAGGTCTGGTCCTTGGTATCTCAATAATGGTGACCTCCTTTCCTGAGAGAGGAGCTACCTTCTAATTGACTAGCCAGTGCTCAGCTCCCATATTGAACATAAAGTTCACAGTTTGGCCCCCAATTTTCATTCTGACCTTGGGCTCATGGGGGCCCAGTTGGAAAGAGCCTGGTCTGTCCTAGTAAGAGTTGGCTGCTGCCAGCTAGATGAGACCTGCCTCGGGCAGTTCCAGCCAGTAGTGGCTGTGTGGGTTGGATGACCCTGACTTCCCTTTCTGGTGATTTGGACATTCATTCTTCCAGTGTCCAGATTCCTTACAATAAGCACACTGGTCTCACTTCAGGTTTGTCCTCCTTCCCCCTGGCCTAAGTCCTTGTTTCCCTTTCTTATCTGTCTGTGAGCTTTATTCCTTGATAGCTGCCACTACCAAGGTTGCTTTCTTTTTCAGTATCTCCTCGGCTTCTTTCTTAGCCGTCCTGTCTTGGTTAATGAAAACCTTGTTTGCTACTTCTAACAGCTCAGTGGCATTTCCCCCCATAAATCCTTATAGCTTCTGTAGCTTTCTCCTTATGTCAGGCTGGGCTTGGCCCACAAAGGCCGCATTTACCATAGTTTGATATTCTGGGACTTCAGGATCAAAAGGAGTGTAGACCCAGTATGCCTCACATAGTCTCTCTTAGAAAGCCACTGGACTTTCATCAGGCTTCTGGAAGACCTCAGAGGTCTTAGCCATATTGGTGGACTTCTTGGCCCCAACCCTGAGCCCCTGGAGGAAGGCCAGCTGATATCTTTCTAGCTTGGTCCTTCTGTCTTCTGAGTTCGGGGCCCAATTGGGTTCCTCATCTGGGAGGGCCCATCTGTCTGTGTTTAATATCCCTACCAGGGCCTGGGTCTGGAGCCATTTCTGAGCCTCTGTTGCTATCGTCATGTGCTCCTCACTGTTAAAAAGCATGAAAAGGAGCTGCTTGCAGTCTACCCAGGTGGGCTTCTGGATCTGGAAAATTGACTCAAAGCGGTCTACCATGCCCTGAGGTTTTTCAGAATAAGCAGGAGTGTGATGCTTCCAATTCAGGAGATTGGTTGTTGTAAAAGGCTGATAGTAAAAGACCGGTCTCCCCTCTTGTAGGGTCCCATCTTCTCCAAGCACTTGGGGACCCTGAATCCCCCAAGAGGCATCTGGAAGGCTGAATGTGGCCTGGGTCCCTGATCAACTGAGAGCAAGCACCCTCTAACTGGCTCTGGAGAGTCTGGCTGGGGAGAGACGGAAGGAGGTGGTGCATCTAAACTTCCCTGGCCAGGAAAGGGAGCACTGGGTGCAACTTGAGGCATGTATGGAGGTGGTAAAACTGGTGGGGCTTCCTCGGGGAGGGGGAGGGTTCCTGTAGAATAGAAGGCTGAGCTTCCTTCTGAGGGACCTATTTAATTTCTCCTGCTTGCCTCTGTTCTCCTACCCCTAAAACCTTACTCTGTCCCTTCTTACACACGCAGAGCCCGATCCAATGAGGCTTGTGCTGAGCTATTTCTAGCCACTGGACAATATAAGGAAACTGATCAGGATGACCAGGGTCTCCTGTTACAATTCTGTGAACATTCCTGATTGTGGGGACATCCAATGTGCCCTTTGATTTCCATCATACTCCAAAAGATGGTCAATCTATTTCACACATTCTTTTTAACATCCAAGAGACCAATTTTACCCCATAATCCCCAGCAAACCCTTTCTTAAAATTCCTTAACATACATTCTAAGACAATGGGTGTTGAAGAGGGATTTCCCATGTTGCAAGTATGTAGTCCCACCCAATGAAAGGAGATGCAAGACAAACAGGAGGTAACTTTTGCTTCACCCGCCCAGCTATGCCGTTCGCCTGATTTAGGTGCCGCTTAGCTTTGATGTAGGATCCATATAAACCCCAGATCACCACCACAGGGAGGGACCAAGTTGCCTCAGTCCCCCAGGTAACATCGCCTCCGTTAGCTGTATGAGGTTACCATAGGGTAGGGCTCACATAGGCTCCATAGCTTTTCCCCGTGGAGCACAGGCTTTCACACTCTCATTCACACAACAGTCAGTCCGAGTTTTTTTTTAATTTCTTTATTGATTAAGGTATTACATATGTGTCCTTGTTCCCCCATTCCCCCCACCTTCCATTCATGCCCCCATCCCCCTGTTGTCCATTGATTAGGCTTATATGCATGCATACACGTCCTTTGGTTGACCTCTCCCAGTCTGAGTTTGACTTCCACCCACAGAAAGTCCCTGAACGGTGGGAAAGATTTTACCTAAGTAGTGATCAGCTACTTCTTTTGCCCCTAAAGGCAGGCCTGACCTCAGACTGAATCCCCAGTGGACAATCACCTGTCAAACGTCTGGTCCAAAAAAGCTTTTTCCTTGCTATGGAGAGTCCGCTTTGAGCACAGAAGAACAGCAGTCTTCCTGGGTCCCAGCAGTCCGTGAAACAGCTAATGTGCCCGAGGTGCCTTCCCAGTGTCACAGAGGCCTGGCTGAGCATCCGTGAGTCCGCTCTCATCAGCGGTGGCCTCAAGAGTCAGTTGCAACTGATACGTTCCCAGACAATGCACCAAATATTATGGAATATGGAATTTATGTAATTGTCGGGGAAGAGACAATTGGACACTCTGAGCTTTCAGGAAAAGCCTTTATGCAAAGCAGTGCCACTGGCTCAGGGGACTCTTAAGATCCAGATCCTGAACAACTTAGACAATGAGATTTTTTCTGTATATTTCTGAGTTTCTTTGTTTCCTAACCACCAAGTTTCTATAGAAGATTCTCACAGACCTCCCCCTTGCCCCCACACTCTTTGGAATGGTCAACTTAGATTGTATCTAATGTCCATCCTGGATGACTCCAGTGACATACCAATACCTAACCTGTTATATCCTTGGTTTGTGGCCCCTTGTAAATTGGCAATACTAAGTTACATACATCTTATAACACCAGATAACTGAGGAAGGGGCAGTGACTTCAGGAATGTGCATTAGGGACAGTCACTAAATAGGTAGAGATTGCAGCTGCTAGTCTCCCCAATTATTTCACAAATGGAGTGATTTATTGGCTAGAAAAAGCATGCAGTAGAAAGCAGGTAACTGGAAAATATTCAGATTGCTATAACCCAAAATGTCTTACACACACTCACTGAAGAACCAAGAAATGGCAGCATGCCTGCCACATTTGGATTCGGTAGCAAAGGACTACCTCAGGCCGAAATCTTTGACGGGGTGGTGCCCTCCATGTGGAGCTCTACATTCTAGGCTCTGCTCCTGAGTACTGGGTGGGTTGCTAGGTCCCCTGGCTCCGGGAGGGCGGGGTTGCACGGGTGCTCCCCGAGAATGTCACTGTCCAACCTCTCAGGCGGCCAACTTCCCAGCAACTCCCATACCCACACTGGAAGCAGGCTGGAGGGTGGGGAACTGGCCCTGGCCCGAGCTGCACCTGCGTTCCCTCCCTCCCTCCTTTCCTCCATCCCAAGGAGAACAGTCATCAAGCCAAATGCCCACAGGCCCCGGCCTGGGCTCTGTTCCAGCAGCAGCAGCAGCAGCAGCAGCAGCAGCAGCAGCTTCCTGTGAGCCAGGGGCCGGGGAGCCGGGGCCGGGCGCCTTGTCCTCACCAAGCCCATGTCCACAGCTTCCTAGGGAACCCCCAGTGCATCGCCAAGCTCTTGACCTCCAGGGTTCCCGATTAAAATACCCTCCCCCCTGCGCACAGTGACAGGCTTCACTCTCCTCCTCTGGAAGGGACAGCGAGGTGCTCGCGGGAACGCAAAGCTGTTCCGCTTGATGGCAGTATTGCACCACCAACGCCAACCTGTCCTCTTCCCTCCGCCCTTCGCGATGGAAAAAACGGACGGCCCGTGTCCCAACAGCACAACAGGCCAGGCTGGCTCAGGCTTCTCCGGGCCCAACAAGGGAGAAGGGCCTTTCTTGGGCGTCCATTCCATGCCAGAATTTCTGGACCAAACAGGTCCACAATCGATTCATGGCACACCCCGGGAAAGGGTAGGCCTTAAAAGGAAACACGACCCAAGGAAGGGGCGTTTTTCTCCACACTACCTGTGTCACCAAAGCTGGGTATCTTGACAAGCTGACCCGGAGGGCCTCAGTAAAAGCAAAAAAAGGCCTCAGAGTCCCCGGGGAATGAGTTCCTTGGCAAGAGGGCACCACTCAAATAAACGGAACCCCCCCTGGGAGGGTAGGGGTGTGCCTCCAGGTCTGGGGCACCAGCCTGTAGGGCCTGCCTCCCCTGGGTACGGTTCCTCTGAGGCCTGTTCCTGACCCCAAAGGAGCGACTGCCCATGCAGTCGCCCTGGGGGTGGTCCTGAGGGTTTCCACGGCTCTAACTTTAGCAGTCTGGGTAGCCCACACCCCGGCCCC
This sequence comes from Antrozous pallidus, assembly GCA_027563665.1. Taxonomy (NCBI): domain Eukaryota; kingdom Metazoa; phylum Chordata; class Mammalia; order Chiroptera; family Vespertilionidae; genus Antrozous; species Antrozous pallidus. The sequence goes on from CM050509.1 coordinate 54,415,109, forward strand.
CGAGACCCAGGGGAACTCCCAGACACAGTCCCCCCAAGCCACCCACAGCTGTGGGTGTGTGTAGTGGGGCGGGGGGGTGTAGTTGGGGGTGGGTGCTGGGGGTCTCGGACTGGGGCACCATCTCAACCTGGCAGGCTCTCCTGTCAGCGCAGGGCCGCCCGCCCACCCCCGCCTGGGATGCCAAGGGTCGCTGGCCACGAGCCCGCTTCATCCCCCACCCCCTCAACCCCCGCCACCGCCACGCCCACCTGATCCCCACAAGCAGCACACCCTGCCAATATTCCTGCATCTGCAGTGCCCGGGTGCTCCCAGGCCGGCCTGCGGGAGGCTCAAGGTTCCGTGAGCCGGGCCCAAGAGCGAACGGGAGACTACAGGACGAGGCCAACGTGTACGGAGGACGCACTCAGGCAACAAGAGGCGAAAGGCCTCCGGGGCCTGGCCCTCCTCCCCAGAGCGGCCGCCCTGACCGGGACATTTCCCTCGTGGGGGCGGGACTGCGGCTCCTCCTGGCCCTGGTGGGGAGACTCCACAGGTCATGTCAGCGAAGGCTGGCTTGACGGAGCCGAGGCCGGAAACAGGCCCGAGCCCAGACCCTCAAGCCACCTGCAGCTGGTCCGAACGGCGGGTAATCAGGCACCAGGCATCTCCTCTCTGGGCCCACACAGTTCCACGGGACTGCCCGCCCGCCCGCCCGTCCGAGGAGGAGGGCATCTGTCCCGGGATGGGCCCACGTTAAGGTTAGGCGGTACCAACCTCTTCGTCCTGGGGTCCCGCACACTGACACTGTGGTGTCCCGCCCGGTCTGGAGGCCGCCTCCTCGCCAGCTGGGCCGAAGACAGAAGAGACCAGAGCAGGAGAGCCAGGGGAACCTGGTGTCGGAGGACAAGGGACCCATGAAATGATGAAATGCCCTTGGCTCCTACAGGGAGGCAGGGACAAGGCCACCCCAGCCCGGCTAGCCGTCGCCAAAGAGCAGGAGAGCATCGGGCGTTGGGACCGGAGGCCGACTCTGCACACATGCGTCAGGGCCAGCGGAACCACAGGCCGTGACACAGGCCCAGTGGAGTGGGCCCTCGGGGCCTGCCCGATTCCCTGGGCCCCAGAAACACCCGGAGGAAGCAACTCGGAACTGCGGTCCGGACCGCCCCAGGGTGCCTGTCGGAAAACGCACAAAGAAGGCGGTTGCCCTCACGGTGAGGGGCACCGGTGTCCCTAGGAACGGGACGGGAGACTGGAAACGGACTACACACGTGTGCACACGCACGCAGTGACCGCTACGTTTGTAGTCGTGAACGAACGGACGGATGGACGGACGGACCAAGGCGCGCAACAATGAACACTCGCACCAAGGGACTCGCGGGACGAATGAATGACTGACGCGCCGCATGAGTGAATGGGCGGGAGGGGACGGATGTGTTTGTGTGATCCCCATACAGTGCACAACACACACTGCCAAAGTGAACTTCCAAGAAGGGGCTATTGAAAAGATGGCCCTCGCCGAGGTAATTCCATCCACGGATGGAACCGCCCGTGTCCCCGTCGGGTCCGTGGACCACACCGTCCTCCGGCCCCCATTCACCTGGGGGGGTGGGGGGGGCGCCCTAGGTAGGAGGGACCGCCTGAAATCCCTGGAGGCGGGTAGGGGCCCGAGCACCTGAGCCCTGGAACCTGACACGCAAGGGGCCTGAGGGGAGCAGAAGAGCCGCCAGGGTGCCAGGAGAAGAGGGCAAGTCCAGACCTCGGCATCCAGGATCAGCTGCGAACCCATGCCCCCACGTGTCCCGAGTGCTCGGACAAGGGCCCCGCTCGCTGGGTAGGGAGGGGGACACGGACGCCCAGACAGATGTGGAGAGGGACCCCTGATGGGAGACTTGCTTGGCTGGCCTTTCCAGGCCCCTTCCTCCTGGCAACAAGAACCCCAAAGGTAGAGGTTCGGGCTCCCCAACACCCCAGGACACGCAATGGGGCTGGGTGGGCCTGGAAGGCTTCTGGTGCCTCTCTGGGCCTTTTTTGATCCACAAAGGGCGGAGGGAGAGGCCAGGCTCCCGCAGACTGAGGGATCCGTGGAGCCACAGTGCCATCCAGCGGAATCCTTTTCGAGCAGGGCCTGCGGCGCAGGGCCCTTGCGCCTGGGGCTCTGCTGGGGAAGGCCCGCGGGCCGGCTGGCGGGCTGGGGCTGGGGACCACAGAGGATTGTGGGGCGGGTCTGGGTAGCGGGCACAACTGCACAGTGGCCGAGGCGGCGACACCGGGAACCCTGGCGGCAGCAGCGCTCGCCCAGCTGTGCGCCCTGGCTCTCCTGGGCTGAGGGGGCGTGGCCTCGGCGGCAGCCATGTTCTCAGCTCAGCAGCTCCAGAGTCTCCAGGGCCCTGTGGCCCTGGGGAGGCTGGCGCGCTCCTCGCAGGGAGCCAGGGAGGGGGGGGGGGGGGGGGGGGGGGAGGCAGCCCCGTGAGGGACAGCCTCTTCCTGGCCCCCTGGAGCATTTCCCCCTGGCGCTCGAGCACGCAAGCTCGCGCGCGAGCGGGTGCAGATGCCAGACCGGGCAGAGTCTGGCAGGTGCAGGGCAGCTTAGAGTGAAGACGTGTGTGTGTGTGTGTGTGTGTGTGTGTGTGTGTGTGTGTGTCTAGCATCCGCGCCTAAAAGGGAGCCTGCGTCCCAGGCCACACAGCGTCCCACACGGGCCCTTCCTGTTCCCTGGGACCGAGAGTGCCCACGCCCACTGGGCACTGCGTGCCCCGCGGAACAGATCACAGGGGGCTAGGATCCCTATGTGGAGAGGGATCGCATTCTCTGGATTGAGGTGATCCAGGGCCGTTTCCCTCACTCCTCCTCCAGAAGGCCCAGTGCCTAGGCGCTCCGTGCCCCTTAGGGACGCGCCAAGGCACACATATATGGGCGTGCACCCTCCCCGCCTCCCACACAAACAGAACCACACACACACACTCGGGCAGCAAGTCCACGTTCCGCCCGGCGGGCCCTAGAAGTGGGTCACGTTTTGGTACCCTTCCTGGAGACGTGAAAGCAAAGGGCGTGAGCTCAGCCAGCCGCTGAGCCTGGAGACCACCTCCCAGATACCCGCTGACCCTCAGCAGGAAAGACCTCTCTAGGGGCCACAGAAGAGCCACCCTAGGAGATTTTCCCCGCAGGGGCCTCTCCAGACCCTCTGGATCTAGATTGAAACGCTCCTCGTTCCTGGCTTTGGCGGACGGGCTGCCTCTGTGCTGGGCAGGTGGACAATGGGAGAAGGCGCGGGGGGGGGGGGCGGGGGGGATGAGGTTAGGGGGGAGGGCGTGTTCCCTTCTGCCAACCCAACTGCTTTGACGAGGAGGCAGCATCTTCACACTTGGTCTTGCTTCAGTAGAGACCAGGCGAGTCAGGGGTGAGCGCAAGCCAGGGCCGTTCCTTCTCCTCGCCCAGGTGCTGCTCGGGGGGCTGATGATGGAAGGTGGCCAAGAAGTCCCAAGTCTGCCAATGTATGGCCGGTCATCTGTCCGCTCAGCTGGGTTCCTCTCCAAAGTTTACCAGAAGGTCCTCTCCCTTTGGGGAGGTGCATGCGGGATCCAGGGTGGCAGGCCTGGGTTGGAACCCTGGAGTCCCCTGGGGGTGGCACCAGGCCTGCCACAGTTGGATTTGCGGGTGAAAAACTCTGTCTGCCCCGCCTCCTCCCTCTGCGTGAGGGGCGCTGCCTTCTGGGCTCTCTGCTCGCGCCCTCTGGCTTGGTTGCTGGGTCCCCTGGCTCCGGGAGGGCGGGGTTGCACGGGTGCTCCCCGAGAATGTCACTGTCCCGCCTCTCAGGCGGCCAACTTCCAAGGAACTCCCGTGCCCACACTGGAAGGGGGCTGGAGGGTGGGGAACTGGCCCTGGCCCGAGCCGCACCTGCGTTCCCTCCCTCCCTCCTTTCCTCCATCCCAAGGAGAAGAGGCAGCGAGCCAAATGCCCACAGGCCCCGGCCTGGGTTCTGTCCCAGCAGCAGCAGCAGCAGCAGCAGCAGCAGCAGCAGCCGCAGCAGCAGCAGCTTCCTTTGTCCCGCCCAGTCATGGCGGCCGCCTTGGTTCCCTGAGCCAGGGGCCGGGGAGCCGGGGCCGGGCGCCTTGTCCTCACCAAGCCCATGTCCACAGCTTCCTAAGGAACCCCAATGAGTCGCCAAGCTCTTGACCTCCAGGGTTCCCGATTAAAATACCCTCCCCCCTGCGCCCAGTGACAGGCTTCACTCTCCTTTCACTCTCCTCCTCTGGAAGGGACAGCGAGGTGCTCGCGGGAACGCAAAGCTGTTCCGCTTGATGGCAGTATTGCACCACCAACGCCAACCTGTCCTCTTCCCTCCGCCCTTCGCGATGGAAAAAACGGACGGCCCGTGTCCCAACAGCACAACAGGCCAGGCTGGCTCAGGCTTCTCCGGGCCCAACAAGGGAGAAGGGCCTTTCTTGGGCGTCCATTCCATGCCAGACTTTCTGGACCAAACAGGTCCACAATCGATTCATGGCACACCCCGGGAAAGGGTAGGCCTTAAAAGGAAACACGACCCAAGGAAGGGGCGTTTTTCTCCACACTACCTGTGTCACCAAAGCTGGGTATCTTGACAAGCTGACCCGGAGGGCCTCAGTAAAAGCAAAAAAAGGCCTCAGAGTCCCCGGGGAATGAGTTCCTTGGCAAGAGGGCACCACTCAAATAAACGGAACCCCCCCTGGGAGGGTAGGGGTGTGCCTCCAGGTCTGGGGCACCAGCCTGTAGGGCCTGCCTCCCCTGGGTACGGTTCCTCTGAGGCCTGTTCCTGACCCCAAAGGAGCGACTGCCCATGCAGTCGCCCTGGGGGTGGTCCTGAGGGTTTCCACGGCTCTAACTTTAGCAGTCTGGGTAGCCCACACCCCGGCCCCCGAGACCCAGGGGAACTCCCAGACACAGTCCCCCCAAGCCACCCACAGCTGTGGGTGTGTGTAGTGGGGCGGGGGGGTGTAGTTGGGGGTGGGTGCTGGGGGTCTCGGACTGGGGCACCATCTCAACCTGGCAGGCTCTCCTGTCAGCGCAGGGCCGCCCGCCCACCCCCGCCTGGGATGCCAAGGGTCGCTGGCCACGAGCCCGCTTCATCCCCCACCCCCTCAACCCCCGCCACCGCCACGCCCACCTGATCCCCACAAGCAGCACACCCTGCCAATATTCCTGCATCTGCAGTGCCCGGGTGCTCCCAGGCCGGCCTGCGGGAGGCTCAAGGTTCCGTGAGCCGGGCCCAAGAGCGAACGGGAGACTACAGGACGAGGCCAACGTGTACGGAGGACGCACTCAGGCAACAAGAGGCGAAAGGCCTCCGGGGCCTGGCCCTCCTCCCCAGAGCGGCCGCCCTGACCGGGACATTTCCCTCGTGGGGGCGGGACTGCGGCTCCTCCTGGCCCTGGTGGGGAGACTCCACAGGTCATGTCAGCGAAGGCTGGCTTGACGGAGCCGAGGCCGGAAACAGGCCCGAGCCCAGACCCTCAAGCCACCTGCAGCTGGTCCGAACGGCGGGTAATCAGGCACCAGGCATCTCCTCTCTGGGCCCACACAGTTCCACGGGACTGCCCGCCCGCCCGCCCGTCCGAGGAGGAGGGCATCTGTCCCGGGATGGGCCCACGTTAAGGTTAGGCGGTACCAACCTCTTCGTCCTGGGGTCCCGCACACTGACACTGTGGTGTCCCGCCCGGTCTGGAGGCCGTCTCCTCGCCAGCTGGGCCGAAGACAGAAGAGACCAGAGCAGGAGAGCCAGGGGAACCTGGTGTCGGAGGACAAGGGACCCATGAAATGATGAAATGCCCTTGGCTCCTACAGGGAGGCAGGGACAAGGCCACCCCAGCCCGGCTAGCCGTCGCCAAAGAGCAGGAGAGCATCGGGCGTTGGGACCGGAGGCCGACTCTGCACACATGCGTCAGGGCCAGCGGAACCACAGGCCGTGACACAGGCCCAGTGGAGTGGGCCCTCGGGGCCTGCCCGATTCCCTGGGCCCCAGAAACACCCGGAGGAAGCAACTCGGAACTGCGGTCCGGACCGCCCCAGGGTGCCTGTCGGAAAACGCACAAAGAAGGTGGTTGCCCTCACGGTGAGGGGCACCGGTGTCCCTAGGAACTGGACGGGAGACTGGAAACGGACTACACATGTGTGCACACGCACGCAGTGACGGCTACGTTTGTAGTCGTGAACGAACGGACGGATGGACGGACGGATCAAGGCGCGCAACAATGAACACTCGCACCAAGGGACTCGCGGGACGAATGAATGACTGACGCGCCGCATGAGTGAATGGGCGGGAGGGGACGGATGTGTTTGTGTGATCCCCATACAGTGCACAACACACACTGCCAAAGTGAACTTCCAAGAAGGGGCTATTGAAAAGATGGCCCTCGCCGAGGTAATTCCATCCACGGATGGAACCGCCCGTGTCCCCGTCGGGTCCGTGGACCACACCGTCCTCCGGCCCCCATTCACCTGGGGGGGTGGGGGGGAGCGCCCTAGGTAGGAGGGACCGCCTGAAATCCCTGGAGGCGGGCAGGGGCCCGAGCACCTGAGCCCTGGAACCTGACACGCAGGGGGCCTGAGGGGAGCAGAAGAGCCGCCAGGGTGCCAGGAGAAGAGGGCAAGTCCAGACCTCGGCATCCAGGATCAGCTGCGAACCCATGCCCCACGTGTCCCCAGTGCTCGGACAAGGGCCCCGCTCGCTGGGTAGGGAGGGGGACACGGACGCCCAGACAGATGTGGAGAGGGACCCCTGATGGGAGACTTGCTTGGCTGGCCTTTCCAGGCCCCTTCCTCCTGGCAACAAGAACCCCAAAGGTAGAGGTTCGGGCTCCCCAACACCTCAGGACACGCAATGGGGCTGGGTGGGCCTGGAAGGCTTCTGGTGCCTCTCTGGGCCTTTTTTGATCCACAAAGGGCGGAGGGAGAGGCCAGGCTCCCGCAGACTGAGGGATCCGTGGAGCCACAGTGCCATCCAGCGGAATCCTTTTCGAGCAGGGCCTGCGGCGCAGGGCCCTTGCGCCTGGGGCTCTGCTGGGGAAGGCCCGCGGGCCGGCTGGCGGGCTGGGGCTGGGGACCACAGAGGATTGTGGGGCGGGTCTGGGTAGCGGGCACAACTGCACAGTGGCCGAGGCGGCGACACCGGGAACCCTGGCGGCAGCAGCGCTCGCCCAGCTGTGCGCCCTGGCTCTCCTGGGCTGAGGGGGCGTGGCCTCGGCGGCAGCCATGTTCTCAGCTCAGCAGCTCCAGAGTCTCCAGGGCCCTGTGGCCCTGGGGAGGCTGGCGCGCTCCTCGCAGGGAGCCAGGTCGGGGGGGTGGTGGAGGGGGGGGGAGGCAGCCCCGTGAGGGACAGCCTCTTCCTGGCCCCCTGGAGCATTTCCCCCTGGCGCTCGAGCACGCAAGCTCGCGCGCGAGCGGGTGCAGATGCCAGACCGGGCAGAGTCTGGCAGGTGCAGGGCAGCTTAGAGTGAAGACGTGTGTGTGTGTGTGTGTGTGTGTGTGTGTGTGTGTGTGTCTAGCATCCGCGCCTAAAAGGGAGCCTGCGTCCCAGGCCACACAGCGTCCCACACGGGCCCTTCCTGTTCCCTGGGACCGAGAGTGCCCACGCCCACTGGGCACTGCGTGCCCCGCGGAACAGATCACAGGGGGCTAGGATCCCTATGTGGAGAGGGATCGCATTCTCTGGATTGAGGTGATCCAGGGCCGTTTCCCTCACTCCTCCTCCAGAAGGCCCAGTGCCTAGGCGCTCCGTGCCCCTTAGGGACGCGCCAAGGCACACATATATGGGCGTGCACCCTCCCCGCCTCCCACACAAACAGAACCACACACACACACTCGGGCAGCAAGTCCACGTTCCGCCCGGCGGGCCCTAGAAGTGGGTCACGTTTTGGTACCCTTCCTGGAGACGTGAAAGCAAAGGGCGTGAGCTCAGCCAGCCGCTGAGCCTGGAGACCACCTCCCAGATACCCGCTGACCCTCAGCAGGAAAGACCTCTCTAGGGGCCACAGAAGAGCCACCCTAGGAGATTTTCCCTGCAGGGGCCTCTCCAGACCCTCTGGATCTAGATTGAAACGCTCCTCGTTCCTGGCTTTGGCGGACGGGCTGCCTCTGTGCTGGGCAGGTGGACAATGGGAGAAGGCGCGGGGGGGGGGGGCGGGGGGGGATGAGGTTAGGGGGGAGGGCGTGTTCCCTTCTGCCAACCCAACTGCTTTGACGAGGAGGCAGCATCTTCACACTTGGTCTTGCTTCAGTAGAGACCAGGCGAGTCAGGGGTGAGCGCAAGCCAGGGCCGTTCCTTCTCCTCGCCCAGGTGCTGCTCGGGGGGCTGATGATGGAAGGTGGCCAAGAAGTCCCAAGTCTGCCAATGTATGGCCGGTCATCTGTCCGCTCAGCTGGGTTCCTCTCCAAAGTTTACCAGAAGGTCCTCTCCCTTTGGGGAGGTGCATGCGGGATCCAGGGTGGCAGGCCTGGGTTGGAACCCTGGAGTCCCCTGGGGGTGGCACCAGGCCTGCCACAGTTGGATTTGCGGGTGAAAAACTCTGTCTGCCCCGCCTCCTCCCTCTGCGTGAGGGGCGCTGCCTTCTGGGCTCTCTGCTCGCGCCCTCTGGCTTGGTTGCTGGGTCCCCTGGCTCCGGGAGGGCGGGGTTGCACGGGTGCTCCCCGAGAATGTCACTGTCCCGCCTCTCAGGCGGCCAACTTCCAAGGAACTCCCGTGCCCACACTGGAAGGGGGCTGGAGGGTGGGGAACTGGCCCTGGCCCGAGCCGCACCTGCGTTCCCTCCCTCCCTCCTTTCCTCCATCCCAAGGAGAAGAGGCAGCGAGCCAAATGCCCACAGGCCCCGGCCTGGGTTCTGTCCCAGCAGCAGCAGCAGCAGCAGCAGCAGCAGCAGCAGCCGCAGCAGCAGCAGCTTCCTTTGTCCCGCCCAGTCATGGCGGCCGCCTTGGTTCCCTGAGCCAGGGGCCGGGGAGCCGGGGCCGGGCGCCTTGTCCTCACCAAGCCCATGTCCACAGCTTCCTAAGGAACCCCAATGAGTCGCCAAGCTCTTGACCTCCAGGGTTCCCGATTAAAATACCCTCCCCCCTGCGCCCAGTGACAGGCTTCACTCTCCTTTCACTCTCCTCCTCTGGAAGGGACAGCGAGGTGCTCGCGGGAACGCAAAGCTGTTCCGCTTGATGGCAGTATTGCACCACCAACGCCAACCTGTCCTCTTCCCTCCGCCCTTCGCGATGGAAAAAACGGACGGCCCGTGTCCCAACAGCACAACAGGCCAGGCTGGCTCAGGCTTCTCCGGGCCCAACAAGGGAGAAGGGCCTTTCTTGGGCGTCCATTCCATGCCAGACTTTCTGGACCAAACAGGTCCACAATCGATTCATGGCACACCCCGGGAAAGGGTAGGCCTTAAAAGGAAACACGACCCAAGGAAGGGGCGTTTTTCTCCACACTACCTGTGTCACCAAAGCTGGGTATCTTGACAAGCTGACCCGGAGGGCCTCAGTAAAAGCAAAAAAAGGCCTCAGAGTCCCCGGGGAATGAGTTCCTTGGCAAGAGGGCACCACTCAAATAAACGGAACCCCCCCTGGGAGGGTAGGGGTGTGCCTCCAGGTCTGGGGCACCAGCCTGTAGGGCCTGCCTCCCCTGGGTACGGTTCCTCTGAGGCCTGTTCCTGACCCCAAAGGAGCGACTGCCCATGCAGTCGCCCTGGGGGTGGTCCTGAGGGTTTCCACGGCTCTAACTTTAGCAGTCTGGGTAGCCCACACCCCGGCCCCCGAGACCCAGGGGGAACTCCCAGACACAGTCCCCCCAAGCCACCCACAGCTGTGGGTGTGTGTAGTGGGGCGGGGGGGTGTAGTTGGGGGTGGGTGCTGGGGGTCTCGGACTGGGGCACCATCTCAACCTGGCAGGCTCTCCTGTCAGCGCAGGGCCGCCCGCCCCCCCCCCCCAGGGATGCCCAGGGTCGCTGGCCACGAGCCCGCTTCATCCCCCACCCCCTCAACCCCCGCCACCGCCACGCCCACCTGATCCCCACAAGCAGCACACCCTGCCAATATTCCTGCATCTGCAGTGCCCGGGTGCTCCCAGGCCGGCCTGCGGGAGGCTCAAGGTTCCGTGAGCCGGGCCCAAGAGCGAACGGGAGACTACAGGACGAGGCCAACGTGTACGGAGGACGCACTCAGGCAACAAGAGGCGAAAGGCCTCCGGGGCCTGGCCCTCCTCCCCAGAGCGGCCGCCCTGACCGGGACATTTCCCTCGTGGGGGCGGGACTGCGGCTCCTCCTGGCCCTGGTGGGGAGACTCCACAGGTCATGTCAGCGAAGGCTGGCTTGACGGAGCCGAGGCCGGAAACAGGCCCGAGCCCAGACCCTCAAGCCACCTGCAGCTGGTCCGAACGGCGGGTAATCAGGCACCAGGCATCTCCTCTCTGGGCCCACACAGTTCCACGGGACTGCCCGCCCGCCCCGCCCGTCCGAGGAGGAGGGCATCTGTCCCGGGATGGGCCCACGTTAAGGTTAGGCGGTACCAACCTCTTCGTCCTGGGGTCCCGCACACTGACACTGTGGTGTCCCGCCCGGTCTGGAGGCCGCCTCCTCGCCAGCTGGGCCGAAGACAGAAGAGACCAGAGCAGGAGAGCCAGGGGAACCTGGTGTCGGAGGACAAGGGACCCATGAAATGATGAAATGCCCTTGGCTCCTACAGGGAGGCAGGGACAAGGCCACCCCAGCCCGGCTAGCCGTCGCCAAAGAGCAGGAGAGCATCGGGCGTTGGGACCGGAGGCCGACTCTGCACACATGCGTCAGGGCCAGCGGAACCACAGGCCGTGACACAGGCCCAGTGGAGTGGGCCCTCGGGGCCTGCCCGATTCCCTGGGCCCCAGAAACACCCGGAGGAAGCAACTTGGAACTGCGGTCCGGACCGCCCCAGGGTGCCTGTCGGAAAACGCACAAAGAAGGCGGTTGCCCTCACGGTGAGGGGCACCGGTGTCCCTAGGAACGGGACGGGAGACTGGAAACGGACTACACACGTGTGCACACGCACGCAGTGACCGCTACGTTTGTAGTCGTGAACGAACGGACGGATGGACGGACGGACCAAGGCGCGCAACAATGAACACTC